>CM076451.1:21088685-21536185 GCA_038419695.1 Scomberomorus guttatus
CAACAGGTGTCCGCCTGGCTCCATAACGTTTCCCCAACAGGGTTATTCTGGTTTCAAGTAACTCCACAGCTGCGAGGGGTAAACCCAATTCCAGGCCTCAAAATGTATCTTAAGAAAGACAAAGGGTAACATATGGTTGGCCAAATCATATGTGACGTTGGTCCCTTAAGCAACCTTAACCAGATCCCTATGGAAGTTACACAGTAACACCACACCAAAGCTGTGGCCCTACTTCATATTTTCTCCAAGAACAGGCTGAGATGTATTGTGGTAAATGAAAAGGTAGGTTAATGGTAGCTTATGTATTGTGGGTTATTTGTGATAGAGAAATGTTTCAAACATACAACAGTAGAAAAAAAGACTCTGTAACCCCATCCTGCTTTCCATATTTTCTTTAATAGCCTTGGGTTCCTTTCATCTCTTAAAGTGGTGGAGTTCATGCTGTCTGTGTGGTGTCATTAAAGTCAGTGAAGCTGGTTTTAATTGTTGGTGAATTGGCCTTTTATGACTAATGAAGCCTCTAGTATGGGCTGCTTGTACTATTTAATCAGCCATCATGTACTCCGTACCACCTACACACTCTGCTGTGAGAAAATGAGAGTGAGGGAGAAAGTGAGCACTGAATTATGGGAGGGGGAGCAAGAAAGGGGATGGATGGATGGATGGATGGATAGATAGATAGATAGATAGATAGATAGATAGATAGATAGATAGATAGATAGATAGATAGATAGATAGATAGATAGATAGATAGATAGATAGATGCTTGTCTGTTTCTTATGAATGCTACTGTAGCCACTGTAGCCTTATGAAGTCAGGCTGCGACAGATGCTCTGGGAGATTCAGTGAGCTATAGATACAGAAAAAAAAATCAATTATCCTACTTTTCGGGTATTTAGTGCACATTTTGTAGTGGATGCACTGTAAAGTGGTGAGCATTAATAATTTTGTAATGCAGAAGGTCCTGAAGAGTAAGTGTGTGTGGATGACCCCTGTCTATCTGCATACCAACTCATATCAGTTCACACTGAGCTCACAGCTTTTGTTGCTTTTTATCCCCTGCCTTCATTTTCCATACTTCCCGTCTCTGTCCTCTGCATAATAATCAGGAAAACGGAAATGTCATAAAAATGATTTTACAGTTTCAGCTGATTAAAATTCAAAGCCAATGGGGTAGATGGTCAACTATATGCAGTTTAGCATTTTGCAGCTCACAGGGTTTCTTACTGCAGCTCAGTTCAATGCACTTTATTGTCCCTGAGGGAGGGTTACATTTCAACAATAATACAACTTCTGATTTTCTAATTACTGTCTAATAACAAGCAGATGTGATTTGTATAGAGTGATTTTCTCAGGGGCTGCATAGTGAGGTAAAACTGCATGGATAGAGGAGTCATCTTTTATCATTTACGCATTTATGTATAGTTATGACAGTTGATCAGTTGACCTGCCACACTGCTGATATACTGATACTAGAATCTGTAAGTTTACTTAAAAAAAAAAGAAGCACATCAAAATCAAGCCATGTGATGAGTGCAGCAGGGTGGTGACCTTCATTTGGATGATGTGGGTTTGTAATACTGTATATCAGTAATGAGAGTTTGTGATAATTACTGCATCGCAATATTCTTCTGTTGCATATGCCCACACCTGTATTTTATTGGGGCAATAGGAATGCTTAAAATATCCAACAAATCAAAGTAAAAAACTTGTATAACTAAAAGAATGGCATTGGACCCACATGATACAACACTACTTTGTCTTTTGAGTTCTTGTTTGTTGTTGTATTTGACAGCTGAATACTCGTCATTGATCGTTGCAAGGCATGTAAGCAACAGCTTAAGTGATTTCCAGGCAATACTTTCTGTGTTTATTTCTTGTTGGACTCCAAGACAGGTATTTGTTTTTTGTGATTTCTGGTCTTTGTGATTTGGCCTCTAGGGAGCAGCGCAATATTGTCACCTTATGAAGTTGATATTGTAAATTTTAGCAGAAAGTGGCTTGTTTACAGTTCAAGCAGACACAAACATTAATTTGTGATGGATGTAATTCCAATATTCACTCTGCCTTTAGCTCTGTTTTGCTCTCCGCCAATCCCTGAGAGAAATATTAGTCTACTTAGCTGCTAAATGCTCCACTTCGTTCACAAACTGTCACTGATTTTTGTCTGTCTTCCGTTTGCAACTGCACAGGTATTGTACAGTGGGTTCAGCTTTGTTGTGGCTGGAAATGACACTGATGAGAGCTTTGGAAGAGCTGAAAGATGCTGAAATGAGCTGAGGGGAACTACAAAGTTGGGTAATAATTCTCTGTAGGTTTGTCAGTAAGAGCAATCTCTGTAGATACATGTAGTCATTACATTCATAATTAATATGAGAATATTAATTACAGCAGCTTTAAGTTTTCTGGAAAGCTGTAGGAGGGTCGTACGTTTCTTAAATCTCTGCAACAGAGGTGGTGAGTAAATTGCTATCATGAGCTTGTCATAATGAACAAAAATATACAAATGATATTCAAATTTGATATGATAGTCGAATACTGGAGTTCTCCTTTAACAGTGTGTGTTTGTGCATATGTGCATGCACCATCCTTGCCCACGTGTGCATGTTCTTCGGAGTGCCTGCTGATGGATTCGCCTTCTCATGGAAAATCTATCGCCTGCCAAGTGGAACTTAAACAAATGGCACTGTTTGGACTGAGAGCTTAGTGGAAACAACCCAGTTTCCCATTACCTCCCTGCCCACAAATTATAGCCATGTTACAGTGTGTTACAATGCAAGCACTCACACACAAAGACACACACAATGACAGATACTGTTTGCAGCCATTTGATGGAACAGGGTAATAAAGCAGAGCGAGGTCAAAGGGGTAGCTGAACAATAACTGCTGCTACACACCAATGTAGAGGCTGGGTCACACAGATGTGGGATTTATGGCCCGGTGACACACATTCACACACATTCACACACACACACACACACACACACACACACACACACACACTATCATGCTTAACAATCAGATCATGGCCGTCGTACATATGTTCACTTTTCACACACAGTTGATCTTTTCAAAGATTTCTCCCATTCTCTCTCTCTCTCTCACACACACACACACACACACAGCAGGCTCCAATACAGAAACCGTAAGACAATCACTGGTCTCTCATCTTTGCAGGTAGCACTCTTTTCTCTTTTCTTTCTATCTTGGTGTCCCCGTCTGTCTCTATATTGCTCTCTTTCTGTTTCTCAGCAGTCTCTGCTGAATCCTTTTTCACACCTCCATCCTCTCTCACTCTTTCCCTTTTCTCTTCTTCTCATTCCCTCTAAGTAGTCTTTCCTGAAACCCCTTTCATCGTTTCACCACTCTCCCCTGCACACATTTGCTCTTTCTCAGCCTCTGCAGTCTGTCCTAAAACCTTTTCATGCCTCCATGCCATCATCTCTCTCTCTCTCTCTCTCTCTCTCTCCCTGTCATATTCTTTTCTCTGCACCTGGCCATGACTCTTCCCCCAGCGATGTGGTTTCCCCTCTCCACCTCTCTGACAGCTTCACATTAATCATTCCTACATCCCCAGGAAGACTGCCTTCCTCGCCTTCCTCCACTCTATCTCTTTCTCTCCCTTTCATTCTACCTGTATGTTTCTCTCTCTCTCTGTGTGTCTTTCTCTATGTCACACATTCTCTCCTCATACCCTCTTTCTCACCCTCTCATCAAATCTCTATGTAAGTGCAACAAAAACGGTGTCACCTTTTTCCCAGTTATGTCAAGTTATCGTATGTGGAATATGTTGCCAAAAGCTTTGCATTAGCCGAATCCTGCTGGAATGGCAGTAAATCAGTTTCATTGAAGTAGATCAGATTCAAGTAAGTAAATCAAGGGAGAGTCTTAGCGGACATTCAGACCAAAAATGGCACTGCATTTAAAAAGTGCAAAGGGCTGCATTGGTGCTTCAGGTAACTGTGAGAGAATGAAATACAATACGGGAAATTCATGATTTAAGAGGTTTATCAGATGCTGGACAGAGGTTTAAAATACCACATGAAACGATTTTACAACTCTGGAAAGTTTGCGTTTTGACAATTGCAAGGTAAACAGTAGAATTAGCTAATTCGCGTAGCAAACTAATCTACAGTACCTGGAATGTGTGCTTACCAGTGTTGGGCAAGTTACTTGAAAATTGTAATCAATTACTAATTAAACATTACTAATAGAAAAAGTAATTACATTACTTTACTCATTATTCAGCAGCAAAAGTAACATGTTACGTTACTCGCTACTTTCACAATTCTTTTTTAAAAAAATTCTGAACAAAGCTAGCGTCAGGTGACTCCTGAATGTAGGTGCGGCTAACCTGTGGCTAACATTAGCAAGCCAGCTAAGAACACACAACATGTGAATAAGACAACTTTGTAATTACCGTAAGTCGCATTTCTCCTCCTCCAGAGCAGTCTGTCAGCTGAATGTGGAGACCATACCAGTATCAACCACCTATTAATCCCAGTAAGGCAGCGAGTGTAAAAATAACAGAGCATCACTGGGATTAGCAACTATAATGTAATTACTGAATTTCAAACTGTAATCCCTTACACTACTCATTACAGTAACACGTTACAAAGTAATGTGTTACTGCCCATGCAGCCTGTTGCATTGCACTGCAGCAATATTACACTTTTTTGCTGGACAATGCTGGATTTTTTTGATGTTGCCCTTTGTGTCAATACAGTGGTCTCCTATTATTGAGGAGTTTGCGGTTATCTGCATAGTGTTAATGTCTCTCACAATGCTACAAGCCACTTGAGGTTACTAAATTTTCAAAAAAAACTGAAGCATGCTCAACAATGGTCAAAGGAAACAAAGAAATATGTGAATGGCTGAGAAATTCGAGGAAATCATAAAGCTGGATTGCTCCACATTCATGGCCCTATCGAGACATGACTAACCAAACAACAGACAGCCATTTAATTCATTTCCTCATAGGTGTTTTCAACCGTTTCTTTCACTCATTTGTTTTATGGTTCTCTCTTATGCTCTTAAACACGGTCTAATCCCTGATTAGTGGAGGAAGAGGGCGTTTAATGCTCCTCTCCACTTGTCTGCCGCTGAACTGTGACACACAAGAATGCTTTCAGCCACACATGCACACACTCACACGCAGATTCACACTCACAGCAAAGGAAAGCCATGCCTAGACATAAGCGATTCAAACTTACACACACAGTCACACACTGCTTCTCCTGCAATGCCACTCACACACGTCTCTCTTTCTCTGTTGACACAGGTACTTGAAAAGGATTTAATAGTATCCAGTAAGTGCACCCAAACACTCAGGCGACAATGCGCTTACTCAAGAGAGGAGCTGCACACTAAAAGAGAAAACATCCGTACACAACTGTAGCAATTCTGCCCAGAGAATTTTTGTCAGAGTGAAAATATACACTAAAGCAGTATAATTATGTCTAGTGGAATTACTGTGCTCTAGAAACTGTCTGCACCGACACAAGTATTATCCAGTGCTTGAATTAGGCTGATCATCCCTATATGGAAGCACTTCATTTTTGGACACCCAAATATTATTGCTTCTTACCAAATATAAATTTTTCTAATAAATTTCAATATACATTTTATCAGATCACTCCTTTTCTTGCCCAATCAAGCATGGACAGAGCGCAGAAATGTGATACTTATCTCCTGTTTTGTGAGAGGTGCCATATGTGGTTCATCTCCACTGGTCAGCGGCTGAAGAAGAGCTGGCCTTTTGCTCTCACCACAAAAACACTGTTTTGGTAGATGACTGGTAGGTAGTACCAGTCAGGCTCACTTTAGAGTTGTTTTCGCTGACAAGTTCCAACCATTCAAGGAAAAAGTAGAAGATGAACCCACCTGAACTCACTATACTCAGCTTTTGACTTGCCCTAAATCCTTTGCACAAGTTGTACAAGTTCATGGTGTGTTATAGTTCTTCTTTCTTTTTTTTTTCAAGACTTGTATAATATAATAATAAGTGATTATTTTCTGTTCTTTTTCATGAAATTTGTAATTTGA
This sequence comes from Scomberomorus guttatus, assembly GCA_038419695.1. Lineage (NCBI taxonomy): Eukaryota > Metazoa > Chordata > Actinopteri > Scombriformes > Scombridae > Scomberomorus > Scomberomorus guttatus. Next base: position 21,094,731 of record CM076451.1, read on the forward strand.
AATGCGTTCACTGATCAGGGAGGAATATCAAATCATACAGGTGTTTGAGAATATATTATTAGTGAATATATTAAGATAAAGTTTTAAATGTCAGTTTCTGTGATATATATCATCATATAGGGGCAAGTGTTGTTGTAGTTGAAAGAACTTTATCCCATAAGGAATAAAAGATCAGCGACATCTGTATTTCGGGCCAATTCATGGCAAGGATTTATGGCTCTATTTGCCCCTTTTGATACAGCGGCCATCTCAAAAGACAAAAATATTGGGTAGTCTGATCTCTGTGTAAAAATATGTGTACTTTTTAAACTAGTTTAATATTTGTATTAGTATTAGTTTTATATTGGATACCAATGAAGAAAACATAGACATAGTCAACTTGAGAACTCACCAACCTGGCTTTTATCTGGTTCTATCTGAAAACAACTGTATTTTTTCTGCCCTATTACTGTAAATACAAATGGAAATACAAATTGTGATATCTGTCACTAGTCTGAGTCCTGACAGCGAAGGCCAGATTATCTGATTTTTAATTTGGACCAACTAGAGGATCTGCTTGAGGAAATTGTGGTCAAATCAAATGGGGTTCAATAATAAGCATGTTATTATACACATCAGTGCCTTAAAAGTGATCAAAACAATTTAAAAAATAACAAAAAATGTGCTTTTATGATGAGATATGAGTTCATGTGATTAGAACTAGCAAATGCTATGTGACAGCAGGAACTGACAGCATTGATAATTTTAAACCTACAACAGACATACTGCCAAAAACATCAAGTTCCACTTATTGAGCAAAGTAAAGCATTACTTGAAATGTCACTAGATGAGTGGTGATATTTTTCATTTTCCATATTGAATAAAGTAATTACACTGGGCTCCAATCAGCGGAAGTGATGGAACACTGGAGAGCTGGCAGATTGCTATCTGTTTGACAGAGACAAGTCAACAACACCTCTATCTTCACTCACATTTCCCCTGATGCCACAACACTTTATCTCTTCATTACTAACTGATAGTAGATGGGGGCACGACAGTTAATTGCATCTCTGAAATGTGTGTGTCTGCATGTGCATGTGTTTGTGGGTCATTATATATGTAATAGTTTTGGCATGCACCTGTGTGCTACAGCATGTGCTTATATGTGCATGTTTTATACTGGGATGTGTTGTATGTTGTGAGAAAGATTTCTTTTCTTTAGGTTCTCGACAACGCATACCCGCCAGGGCTACCCATGAAGACCAGAGTGAAAGTCTCTCTGCTGTCTCCTCCCCTCCCTTTCCCTTTATCTGTCCTCTTCCTCCCCTCGTTATATCTTTTCCACACCTCTCCCCTCCCCTCCGGTCCCTTTCGTCACCGCTATCGTCACCTGCGGGTGTCTGTGTCCCACGATGCATTGCAACCCACTCCCCTGGCTGGTGGTGGAACTGCAGTGACATCTACTGAGAGAGGAGAGGAGAGGAGAAGCTGAAGGAGAATGAAGGGGAAAAGGAGGAGAAGATGTCTCACTACTGTATTGGAAACGCAATAAGGGAAAGAGAGAAGAAGGGGGAATGCAAGAAGCAAGTCACACCTTCAACCTTCGTTATTACGTGTTCAGCTCAGTCCTTTAATATGAGCACAAAAGAGTCTTCCTTTTTTAAATGAAGGACAGTATTTCACCCATTGCACTAGAAGTTTCCTTGCTTCCCCGTTTTTTTTCCCTCAGCCTAGTATTGTGTGCAGATAATTGCTTCTCTTTAGTAACAACAGCTCTAAAATGATTTTTATTCTAGTCAGCAGGCTTTGATACAGGCTGTCTGTGTGTTTGTAATTATTGTCTTAGCCACTGGCTGTCAAACCCCATTACGTGAGGTCAAGTCCAAATGACTATCCTGAGCTGATGACAATAATTTGACGACACACACACGTGCATTAGTCAATCATGCATGCACACGCATACACACTGACCAAGCTTACACAGATACCACAGAGAAACACATACATGTACATGTGCTGATGTCCACATATTAACAAAAATGAACACACAGCAGCAAATTTAGCCTTTGACAGGCATCTATACTATGAATAATTCAGGAGGTAGTTTACATAAACCATCCATTCAGTCATACATGAATTAGAATCACAGTTGTATGTGCAGGAAGCAATCATCATGTTATGATAATAAAGCTGGAATGGTATGCATATTCAGATATGACTTGTGGGAAATCTAGTGCAATTCTCATCCCTGTTTTGCAAATTACATCCCATTTCATTGGTATTATGCAATTTAGGACACTTAAAACATTTTCTTTTCTGTGTTACTCCTCTCACACACAAATGTGTTGTGAGAGTCAAAAGCAATAAAAGCATGCATGGTAACAAAGTAAAAAAAAAAAACATTATAGGGGGGTAAAAATATTATTAAGAAGAAATAAAATAACCTCCAGAGATATTTTGAGTTTACATGTGTGAATATGCAAAATAAAGACATCATGGAATAGCACTTTAACTATTGTATATGCCACTTGCTGCTTAATAGCAATAACAAACACTGTTATAATGGTGACTCATATTAAATTGAATGCAAATTACCAGCATTTCTGGGCTATTTACATGGTCTGGCAATCAGTAGCTCTATTGGACTTTCCAAAGCAACATCTTAAAGGGCCCCAACACGTTAAAAAAAAAAACACACCTGTGCACAAACAAACAGGTGCGTTGGTCCAAAAAATATGGAACTTATTCAAAGGATAATTCTGGTTTATTACAACTTGGGTCTTATTTTCATATATTTGGCCATCATGTTTCATCACTGTTTCAGTTCATCATCACTGTAAGGCTCCACGTATCAGTTGCGTGATCCCTTCGGATGCTCCTTATTGGGCTTCTTCTCTGTAATATATTCTTATGGATGGGGTCAACAACAGAGTCTTTTATCAAATACAGTTTCTGCATTCTTGATCACTTGTGGTGTCTTTCCTGATTGAACTGCTGAGATCTGGGACCATGGGGACATTGCTACAACAAACAGGCCGTGACCCATGGGGCTGGTTGGGTCAAGCCTCAAGAAATAAAATGGAGTCGCCATGCTCTGGGCCCACCACCTGTAGGGATAAAGATGGTGTGTTGCCAAACAGGAGGCAGGCAGGGGTGGGGACCTGGGCATGCTCATCCCAGGCATCATAAACTGTTTCTAGGGACGTGGGATTTCACCTCCCTGGTGGGGAAGGAGCCGGAGCTAGTGCGGGAGGTGGAATGGGACCAACTAGATATAGTTGTGCTCGCCTCTACGCACAGCACCTCTGGAACCAAATTCCTGGAGAGGGGCTGGACTCTCTTCTTTTCCAGAGTTGCCAAGTGTGAGAGGCGTCGGGCAGTTCCTGGCTGAACTGTCAAAAAGCTTCTCAGTGGCAAGGTGCTGGGTGTGGATGAGATTTGCCCTGAGATGCTGAAGGCTCTGGACATTGTTGGGCTGTTATGGCTGGCACACCTCTTCAGTGTTGCATGGAGGTCGGGGACAGTGCCTGTGGACTGGCAGAGTGGGGTGGTGGTTCCCATTGTCAAAAAGAGGGACCAGAGGGTGTGCTCCAGCTATCAGGGGATCACACTACTCAGCCTCCCGGGGAAAGTCCTGGCCATGGAACAGTGGACCAGCACTTCACCCTTGCAGGGATACTTGAGGGGTCATGGGATTTTGCACATTCAGTCTACATGTGCTTTGTGGACTTGGAGAAGGCTTATGACTGTCCCTCAGGGCACCTTGTGGGCAGTGCTGTGGAAGCATGGGGTACCATGGCCATTGCTGTGAGCCATTCGGTCCTTATACAACCATAGTGAAAGCTGTGTCCGCATTCTCGGCAGTAAGTCAGACTCATTCTCAGTGGGCACTGGGCTCCGCCAGGGTTGTCCCTCATCACTGATTCTGTTTGTGATTTTCATGGACAGAATCTCAAGGCACAGCAGGGGGAGAAGAGTGTCCAGTCTGGGGATCTCAGGATTGCTTCTCTGCTTTTTGCAGATGATGTTTTTCTGTTGGCTTCAACACACCATGACCTCCAGCAGGCACTGGGACGGTTTGCAGCCAGATGTGAAGCAATCGGGATGAGAGTCAGCACCTCCAAATCTGAGGCCATGGTGCTCTGCCAGAAAAAGGTGGACTGCTTCCTCTGGGAAATGAGTTGCTGCGAAGTGAAGGAGTTCAAGTATCTTGGGGTCTTGTTCATGAGAGGGGGTAAGATTGAATGTGAGCTTGACAGGCAGATTAGTGCAACATCAGCAGTAATGCGGGCACTGTACTGGACCATTGTGGTGAAGAAAGAAGAAAGAGCTGAGTCAGAAGGCAGAGCTCTCAATTTACCCATCAGTTTACCTTCCAGCACTCACCTATGGTCACAAGCTTTGGGCCGTGACTGAAATAATGAGATGACAAATACAAGTGGCTGAAATGAGTTTCCTCTGGAGGGTGTCTGGGCTCAGCCTTAGAGATAGGGTGGGGAGCTTGGAGATCTGGGTGGGGGGCTTGGAGTAAAGTAGCTGCTCCTTGGCATTGAAAGGAGCCAGCTCAGGTGGTTTTGGCACCTTAGGATGCCTCCTGGACGCCTCCCTCTGGAGGTGTTCCAGGCACATCCACCTGGTAGGAAACCCTGGGGCAGACCCAGAACACACTGGAGGGGACTACATATCTCTTCTGGCCTGGGAATGCCTTGGGATCCCCCAGGAGGAGCTGGAGGGTGTTGCCGGGGTAAAGGATGTCTTGGTTTCCTTTCTCAGTCAAATGCCACTGCGACCCGGTCCCAGATAAGCAGTGGAAAATGGAGGGATAGATGTTCGTTATTTTATCTATCAACTTTATTTTTCCATTTTAGGTTTAAAGCTATCTTTATTCAACCATAATTTTAATCTTGAATATGTGAGATGTTCCCACTAACTTCAACTTCACCTTCAGAGTATAACTATGGCAATTTAAGTTGTTACAGTACATCCATCTCCAGTGTGAAGCCTGTACTGAAGTATTGGACTGTAACTAAAATACACCAGGCATGGACGCGATGCATCACATAGGGGGGGGCAGAGCAGGATTTTATACCTATTACACCAACTCTGTCTCTGTCTACATGCATATTGAGTTTAGCCATGTGATAATGCAGTTGGTTATGCAGGGTTTATGCTATATTAATTGGTACTGAATTCATTAACTAGATCATTTTAGCTACAGGATCATGGATACACATTGATTTGATTGATTTATTTTAATGTGCAATGTAAAAAAAAACACAAGGTTGCACTGCTGCATCGCATTGCCTCTTGTACAATGAGGTATTTATTTTAATCATTTTTAAGCAGTTTGTACTTGTTTTTTTATACAGTTCTATGTAGTTTTTACCTGTTGGAGAGCAACAAAGCTGCGCGTAGATAAAAAAAAAATAGACCAACTGAGTAAAAATAGAGATGAGCTGCGCAAGTCCCATGCAGGTGTACGCGGCTTCCAAGCTCAGTGTAGCAGCTTCAGTTGATTATAATGGACACGCTCCAATGCGGCCATGCTGCAATAGACGTGTCACGCTGCATCCGTGCCTGGTGTATTTTGGCCATAAGTGTGCATATGAGGAGATTACAGCAGGCAATACCATCATCTATCTGATTTATATATTATTAACTATTTCCATCCAGAGGGGCCTGTTCATTTTACAAAGTGCCTGCAGTGGGTGTAGCCCTGTCTATCAGAGGCCAATGACACAGGGACACATGTCAAATAAAACTATATTACCTCTGATTGATTGAAAGGGTTACAAGACTCTGAGCAGAGATGGACAGTCATGTCAGAGGTGGAATACTTGGAATGACAGAAAGGGATTTTGAAAGAAGCATGTGTCTGTTTGTGTTGCAGGGAGTAGAGAAAGGAAAAGAGATGGCAAGAGGAAAAACAGAAGCAATGACACTTGCGAGAGGAGGAAAAAATGAAGTAAAAATGAATGGAGACAGATTATAGTGGAGGGAAAGGCTGAGGTGGAATGAGAGGGGAGATAAAACAACATGGACAGGAGAGGAGGGGAAGGTGGTAAAGAGGTCTGCCCCTTTCTGGAAGAACTGAGAAAGATAGTTCACACAGTAGACAGTAGCTATCAGGCCAGAATAACCCATACTGTCTCTTTCTCATTTAAATAAACCACATACACACACACACAGACACACTGGAGGACACCCTGAGACATGACCAGCGTCGCCCTGCACACAACAGCTCAAGTCTACTGGGAGAGTTTGAGGACAAGAGTGAGCGACTCAGACAGACACAGCAAGTATCTACACACACACACACACACACACACATAGAAAACACACTCACATTTTCTCATTTCACAGCATATTTATTTAAATAGATAGACAGAATGATTGCTTGTCTTAACCTGCATGTAAGTCATTTTAGTATATAAATATCAATGGATTGGCAACTGATGTAAAACTGATGTAAAACTCAAAAATCCAGCAGCCTAAAACATTTAGAATTACAGTTTACACACATTGCACCAATTTTGCTTAACGCACATGTTTTGGATAGATGAAGCAGAATATAAATCATATTAACACCCTCAAAGCATTGATATATATTAAGTAAATGCAAGAATATGCTAGTTTCAACACACAAAAAGACCCACAAACACAGAGATTTTGGGATCTCCAATGGGTTCAACAAGCTAAAAGAAGGAATACATTATTATTGTTCACTGTTCACTGTTTTCAGTAGCGTGAGGGCCAAAATGTAGCCTGCTGACAGACTCTTTCAAATCAAAATCTTACCTAGTTCACTCTTGGCAGTTTTGACCCCATTTGGCCTACACATTGATTTTCTTTTTCCTAAGAAGAGATTATTCCAGGATTTATTTACTTCACCTTAAAAAAAGCAAAAAAGTAAACTATTCTAAATACCTTAAGAGGTTATATGCATAAAACTAAGAACGAATTATCCCTGTAGCTTGTGAATTTTATTAATTTCCAAGCCTGGCCCCTTGCAGTGATTGTAGTGTTTATTCCAGTGCATATGTTTTATAAATCAGCAGAGGGAGAGCACCTGCTTAGTGTCCCATTCTTCCTTATTATGCTTGGCAGGGTGATGGAGCACATAGCGATAGATCAATATTCACATTCACCAAAGACACACAAGTTCACAAATATGGATGCAACACCATCACACAGGAGAAAAAATGCACATAAACATTAATAAACATGCTCACGTAAACACACACACATTTGCATGAGGAGTTGTGCCTGTTAGCCCATTTTCCAGGTTATGAAATGATTAGCATCCCATTAACAACAGTTTTCCTGCCCTGCACACCCCCTCTTTATGCCATAGGTGCTATGGGATGATGAAGTATTGTTATCAGGGGCCATGAATCATCCTCTTCCTCAAATTAAACACGCCATGTCATAAACACATTATAGCAAGCCTGGAGTTCAGGGTAGATGTGTGTACAGAAATATGTGTGAATGTGTGTGTTTGACTGAGTGCCTAGTGTCCCAGTTAAGTGTAATAAAGCACAGGGCTAAAATAATGTGATGAGTTTAATGAGCAGACCATCCATGCATTCAACTCTCTCAATACCCCACCCTCCATCCTCCATATCCCTCTGTCTCTGGCTCACATGCCCAAGCCCCCCTGCCCCCCTCTCTCTCTATCCATCTCCCTGTGTGTGTGTGTGTGTGTGTGTGTGTGTATGTGGAGTTTGGAGTTGGGCTGGGAGGTAATGTGATTCGACTGGAACGATTAATCTTGTTCAGGTGAGAGTGCACTGGGAGAAACAGGGAGGGCGACGGGGAGAAGAAAGATGGGTAGAGATGGTAGTTTAAAAGTAAGTGGGGAAAGAAAAGAGAGGAACAGGAAGAGAGAGAGAGAGAGGGGGGAGGAGAATGACGTATGGCCGGTGATTTCATTGTCTCTTGCTTTCTGTCTCTATCTCTTTTCTTTTACGTGTCTTTTTTTTTGCACTCTGATCCAATCATTTCATTTGTTGCGTCACATTTTTTGTTTCCTGCTGCTCATTTCTTTTTTCTCCCGCATACTCTCCCGCCTTAACCACACTCCTTTTAAAGGTTTGCCTTCTCTCCTGCAGTCTCTCTCTTTTATGCCCCTCCCTCCATCCTTTTATTCCCTATCACTTTCTCTCTTTGCCTTTTTACTTTTTGTTCAAAGGTCTGTAGTAGTGTGCAGACCAGCCAGATGCCAGAGCCAAAGTCATTTCACCTGTGACAGTAGGGACCACATGCAGGCTTGTGTAAATACTGTACATGCATATGCAATGAGAATAATGGAAAAACTCATGTAATTAAACCATAACGGTTGTATCAAATACAAGTATTTATTGCATATCTGATTTTGTTTTAAGAACCATTTTCAATTTGTATGCTTTAAACTCATTATGATCTTAAGAGTTAGTCGTGTCTTGAAGGCTTTCTTTGAAATAACAGCAGTCAGTGCTCCACAGTTTCAGAGGCATTTTAAGGATTTAGCCACCCTGCATCTACCCTGCATTAGTGATGCAGGATTTCCTTAAACAATTAGTCTTTGAGGTGGAGCAGGAGAACATTAGCTAGAGAACAGAAAGCAAGACACGCCGGCCCACTTTATGTTTAACAAGATTTTGCGGCTACAAATGCATTTTGCGGTTTAATCAAAACTTAAAAGTATACTTACAGTTAGCAAGGTAAAGGTAATCCATATGCATCAGCATCCAAACAGGATCCCTAAGCTTAGCTGAAGGAATAACAACGAAACCTAAACTAAGAGCTAATAGTATTACTGGCTGGGGTACAGTGCTGGATCTGTGCTAATTTCTGAATTTGATTTCCCTCCTCAAATAGAGCGAGTAATTTGTTTAGGGGACCAGAATTTGCCCAATTTAGCTGGTAAGCTCCTTGGCAGCAGTAATGGGGATAAACAGCTAGCAGAAACTGCAGCCTAATCATACTGCGTCTGTGGAACTCTTACACACACACACACACACACACACAATTCTTGCCCCGTCTCTGCATTCTACCATAATTATCTAGTTCAAAATTACAGCTTCATAAGGCTAAGTAGCTTGCCAACTAACCTGTTAGCCAAGTCAATCTGTGCACACACGCACACACCAAGGAATTCTGATTCATTAGCTTTCTAGCTAATGCAACCCATAGCAATATGACATCACTTTAATTGTAATGAGCTAATGCTGGAGTGCTCCATCATGCAGGCACAGTTATTTTAGAAATGGACTGTAGTTTTTTTGTTGTTGTTTTTTTTTTTGTTTTTTTTTCCAGAGAAGACTAAGTTTGGTATATCAAAAGACCATATCTGACAATATAATGAATAAACAAATGTAGCCAGTGCTTTTATGGACCCCAGGCAGCCTAAGCACATAGACTACACAGCAGTGCAAATACCTGAGCAAAGCCAGAGAAAGTACCTGAGATTTAAGCAGAAAAGATAATATACAGGAGAAAGGAAAGGCCACAGCAAAATGAACTGTGGGAATCTAAAGCAGACACATATTATAGTTTATATATGACTTGTTTTTACTCCTGAGAGGATCCCAAACATATGTAGCTATACGTTCAGACAGATTTGTGCGGATGTGGAAAGTTTGGAGCATCCCCAACTCTCCAAACAGTTTCATGGAGGGTCTCTAATTGGTCACTCTGGTCCTACAAAGCACACACATGCACACACACACGCACATACACACACACACACACACACACACACACACACACACACCATGCTACTGTACAGCAAAGTGAAATTGAAAATGTGTCCCAGGATGGAGATTTTCTGTTTCAGAGATACAGCTTAAATCCACTTTTTAAGAGCACACACACACACACACACACACACACACACACACTCCACCCTGCCCCACATCTACACATTTTTGAAAACCTGAACCACTCCCTGCATCCAGGGAGAGGTAATGCATGTTATAAATGTTCAGTATTGACACAGTGTGGTTAACAAGCTTGTTCTCCATTATGAGATGTTACATCTGAATGTGTGTTTGTGTGTGTGTGTGTTTCCCTACAGAGCAGCCAAACCTCTTTCTCTCCATTACCTTACCTGTTACTGCAGTCCCTCTTCCTTGTTCATTCCTTTACTCTCCTTCACCTCATTCCCCCTTTTTTTCTTGCAGATTTAACATTCCTCTACCTCGTGTCTACCTTTTACTTTCAGCTTGTTGTTTCTGGAAGGCAAAAAAAAATTAAAACACCATTTGTGCTCATATATAGAGAGACGACACGGAGAAGGATTTCTGTTATTAACTAATCATGTTCACCTTCACCTATATGAGGTGCATGCCCAGGAGGAAGTTCGCACATACAGATGCGGTGTACTTTGTTTCCTTACTGTTTTTCATCTCATAGACAAGACGCGTGGGCGGAATGAATGACACGTAGGTTTGATTGACACTAGCCTCAAGATAAAACAAACCAGAGCAACTCTTCATCCTACATAGACCACTCTCAATGTTCCCGCTTTTCATCTCAACGCTCGCTCGCTACTTTCAACAAATAAACTCTTGCACCTCTTGCAAGGGTCTTTTCCCCTCACTTTTCTCTCAACCGTCTGTTATTCATAGCCTTTTGTTATCTGACTGGATGCTCTCATTTAAACTCATTCATGCTCTTGCTCTACACGCACCTTTCCTCCCCTCTTTTAGCCTCATCCCCCTCTCTGCTTTCCCTCCTACGCAAGGTTCATGACCGCGCTCTTCCTCTTGAACATTCCCACTATCATCTATTTGTCGTTGCAACAAATGATGGGTAAGCTGTGAGTTGCAGAGGCCTCAGTGGTACAATTCAAAGCTGCAGTGCTGAGTGACAGCGTGCTGGCATTATTTGTGACATTCAGTCATGCAAGCAGTTGATAACTAGTTGCCTACCCCTTTATTTAACTGGGCATGGCTGAATAGGAAGTGGGGTCTCATTTTCACAGCAGTGATACCAAGTGTGGAGGAGGGAAGGTGTACACACATGAATGCGTGCATGAACAGAAACTCATCCGCTCAAACACACACACACACACACACACACACACACACTTCTGGGAAGCTATGCTGCCACAGTCTTCTACTGACTCTATTAGGGCACAATGCCTCAGAGTACAGCGGTGAGATCGCAGCCAAAAAGAAAGTAGCTAAATAGAGTTGGGATTTAAACAGCATCACTCTTGTCTGAGCCCCCTTAAGAAAACCCCTGGCTCTTTTTGACGTGGCTTTTGCTTGGAGAGAGAAGTCAAACCTGTTTGAACTCCAGTTGAACTCGGTAACAGTGTTTCCCTTCAGTTACGCCAAAGGTAGGGAAAATGGCTCTGTACCGCTGAATTGTCATAAATATTCCATGAGACTTTTCTTCACCTGCAGATCTCAGAGCTTCATGTGATTTGTACATTCAATGGTGTAGAGTATTCAAAGCCAGAACTCTTGTGCTGAAACAACTCTGGCATACAGACACATCAGCACCATGGACAGCTCTACATCAGCAAACAACCGTAAGTACTTGAGACATTTCAGCACTTTGCATATGTTTTTTTGAAAAGCTGACACATTTGCAATGAAAGTGTGGTGCAGAGTTTGAGAGTTTGTGTGTGTTCCGAGATGTTTTATTAGCAAATACTGTCTATATTCTGTTCACATGTATATTTTTAGAGGAAATGCTCTAAAATGGAAATGTTGTGAGGTGGAACAAGTATACCACCATGCTACGCAATTTTCTCTGATTGTTTTCTACGTTACTCATACATTTTGTTCCTTTATTATGTTCATTCTGATCCGTTCATCTCACCATGACTATATGGTGCACTTTTTATTACCTTTCCACCCACATCACCTTACTTTCCATCCTCTTAGTTTGCTACCAATCTTGCAGTTGTGTTTCATCATTGATTTTATTTAACGTTTTAGGCAGATATAAACCAGAGCTTATCCAAATCTTTGCGCATTTGCACATAGGCTCATATAACTGTGTGTGTTTGTGTATGTGTGTACGTACACAAATGTGGCCTCAAAAAAACTTTTTTTTTTCTGGGGCTGAAACTGATCATTCAGTTTGCAAGTTTGTCAAACTTAAAGCTGGTGCCAAAAAAAAGAAAACAATAAAAAGTAAAAGATGACAAGGACCTTGACAACAGCGCTACAGTCATATTTCTCTAAGTATCACGTAGACTGAGTGTGGTGAGGGAGAGGCCGACAAAGATTGATGAGAGATGACACCAGTTGTTAACAACAGATGTTGAGCTACTTATTTCATTTTGTTATTTTTTTTTTAATGTTGAAACACTTAATATGTACAGGCTAATACACAGTTATTTCAGTATTTTGTTACACTTTAACAATTACACAAACACACCCCTGCGCCATCCAAAACATGCACAATACGATTTTAAAAAATAATGTCCCACCCAATCCTTGTTGATTTGGGTCCACAAACAGCTTGTTGCCACCTGATTCACTAAGCACCTGATGAGTGTGTGTGCCTGAGTGTGAATGACTAAGCACTTTCAATATGATTTACGACAAAGGAGAGACCTGAGTCTCCTCCTCGATTTGTTTACCTACTAACGTGCCCGGCCTGCCAACACACACATACTCAAACACTTAGACAGACACACATGCAAATGAATACTGTCACTGGTAAATTCCTTACAGAAATAAGATTGATGCTCAAACAAACTAATACCGAGCCTCACACTAAATACTCTCACTAAAGACACTCTGGAAAGAGACTGAATTTATGGCTCTCTAAATATTACAAGCACACACATATCATCCACGTGTTCTGTAATGGTGGATTTGTATGTGTCATGTGTAACATAATATGACCTGCCACACTATGACCACACATCTTAATCTTTTGACCTTTAACCCTTCAACTTTTGAACTCACAGATCTGATTAGACTCGGGTCGTGTCACTTTTATTAGCCCCTCCTCTTCAGATCCCAGCATGAGTCATGTTGAAGGTGACAGGCCCGCAGCGAATACACACTAAGGCGAGGAGTGAAAAAAAAAAAAAAAAAGACTGTCAGAGAGGAAACATGCTACACACACACACACAGCAAGACATCATGTTTAAAGCCATCTGTTACAGCCAGAAGGTTGGTAGCACTACTGTGTTTGCTATCAAAGACATACTATCTTTTCATAAGATGTGTGTGTGTGTGTCATCACGGTGTACATACAGTGCATGTATAGCGGTTTCAGGCTATTTTTGAACCAAGCAATCACAGGTCATTCTCAGCACCTGCCTCATAACACAGTTTTCCTTCTAATCTCTCTCCGGTTCTGACGGTGTTCATAGGCATTCCGTCAGTGTCTGCGTTTACCACCTCAGAGAGGGATAGAGGGCCTGGAGGATCAAAAAAATAGGAATGGAAAACCTTTGCTGGGATTGCAGGAAATATGAATGGCAAAGAGAATGAAGAACTGCAGGGTTGAAGAGTAGAGGGTTATTTCAGTGGTATTTTTATGTATTTTTTCAAGGTATTTTCTGGTGAAAGAAGCTAGATCAGTCCTGTTTTTGTCATTGTTTGACATTTTGTTTTTTAAGCATGTTATTCTGACTAATAATGACTGCAACAATCCAATAATAGGCTGATAATAAACATATAATTAGGAAACTACAAAATGCGAATACACACTTCTTGCTTAAAAATGAAAGATGTTGACTTTATTTTCACACATCTTCATACCTCATACACAATTTGGCTACTAAGCACTACATATTCCACAGGTTTTTATTTATTCAGCTGCATCTGTACTCTTGTTGTGCCCTCACTCTCCCAAAACGGCTGCTCTATTGTTGCTGTACTGCTCCACGTATTGTAAATTATTCTGGATATGAGCACCTGCTAAATCTCCCCTTTCTGTATTGTGTTATTGTTGAAAAGGCTGTGAAAGACAAGGCCAAGTCTGATTTTTGAGCAGCCCAGATATTTGGAGTTGTGCAAGTCAATCCAAAACTTTGGAGAGACACTCTTAAGACAAAAAAAAAAACATACTTTTGTGATAAATATATAGAACATTAACTGTCTTGATGTTAGGATGAGAAAACATTACTCTTCTGAAAAAGTAAACATTATATAATGTCCTTCATTTGAGGATAAACAAGAGAGAAAAGCCACAATACATTGAATACACAGGATTTGATGTTGTAATCCTTTGTGCAATCATCCAAGAACAGCATTCACATACAGAATCCCAATTCAGATGTCCAAGGAATAATGTACTAACTCCCAAATGCAGATTATGGCAAGACAATAATAAATCCACAGGACCATCAGAAAGGCAGCACCATTTACCAGACACCTTATCTGAATGTTACAATGTTGAGTGTGCGAGTCACACACTGGAGCTCTTGCACGCCGGGTTTATCAAGTTGGCACCTCCCTTCACAGATGTTTGGTTGAATTAGACCCATGACACCTCCAGAAGCTTCAGCAGTGATTTCTAGCATCCCAGATCTACACTTACGCTTACAGACAAAAGCTGGTCTGAGTATTTCAGGAAGATAAAATATTAGTCCTTTTAATTTCACTCGGTGACTGTGTCAGTCATAAAATTTTATGTGTCTAAATTTAGGTCCACAACTTCTAATCATTACAATATATGGACTAATTTCATATGATTGCTTTAAAATGTACCTGGGAATATGACCTAGATGATTATTTTAATGGTAAGGGTAAAAAAAAAAGATTAAAGCCAGAGTGAAAGATCTGAAGATGGGATAAAAGAAGATGATGATGGTAGTGGCGATGATATCTTCATACAGAATGATGCCCGTAGGAAGGAGAGGAGGCTTATTGTGTTGCTCTGCCTCTTTCTGTTAACACCTTCACCTTCACAGTTATTTCTGGCACTGCAGATAAACTCCAATGTAATAATGAAGGAACAGTGTGAGCTATAGAAGATGAGGACAAAGGAGAAGGAAGAATAAGCTTGTTGGTACAATTAAGAAGAGGACAGTAACACAACTGCAGATTTTTAGCATTTTTGCCTCAAGAGTAATGCTACGGCCACATTAATAGTTGTCTTTTTATTTTGAATTTTGTATTCAGAATCAAAGGGGAATACAATTTAACCATGGTGATATGAGAGCATTTTCTGTTCTATAGTTACAAAGACAGAGACTTGTAATCACCAAGAGGTTGCCAGGCAGCAAGTGGAGACTGCACCTGGCCAAGAAATATTCGGGCACATACACCCCTGTAAAACCACAATGTAAACGTTTTACACTTCGGTTTTTGTACACATTAAACTTGACAGAACATGTTAATTAGTGACCTTTAGAGATGCTGGTAGGAGGATTTTGTTACCTTTGGACATAGCCAGGCTTGCTGTTTCCTCCTGTTTCCAGTTTTATGCTAAGCTAAGCTAACCGCCTGCTGATGTAGCTTCATATTTATCGTACAAAAATGAAATCGGTATTGATCTTCTCATATAACTCTCAGCAAGAACGTGAACAGGCGTATGGCCCAAAATGTCGACATATTCCTTTAATGGATGAATGTGTAGGATTTAGTGGCATCTACAGTGAGGCTGCAGATTGCACCCAACTGAATGCGCTCACCCCTCTCTTTCAAGCATGTAGGAGAACCTATGGTGGCTGCAAAACTCACAAAAATTGTGAAAGGCCCTCTCTAGAGCCAGTGTTTGGTTTGTCCTTTCTGGGCTACTGTAGAATCACAGAGCCCAGAGTCCTGACAGTTAATGTGTCCTGTCATGAAAAGGAGACAAAAGTCAAGTACAACCCTGGCTTTTGCCTCAGTAAGAGAAAAAGAAGTCAAGGTTAAACTAAGAATCATAGTGAGGGAAAGAAAAGAGAGAGATGATTCACTGATCACCACTAGACAAGACTGGTGACCAAGATTTGCAATGAGTGAGAATGATAACTCGTTAAAACAATTGAGGTTTATTTCATTGACCTCAGTCAGCTATTTGACAGCATGGACTCATCAAGGAAATATGTAGAGACAGAGTTTCCCCCTCAGATTATTGCTGGTATACAGGCTGGGAGGAGATTTTATGGCATGCACATGAAGCAAGTCATTTTCATGACATTAATGGTTTTCTGACAGTCACATAGAGTTTGCCAGATGACATGAATAATATGCATCACAACGTGCCGTCACTGTCACTTCTAAATAGGGGTGTCACGATTTCAATTCTAAATCGATCAAAATGAGCTTTTGAGTTCGACATTCAAGTAATGTTTCATTTTTGTCCCAGTAATGTTTTTTTTTCTCTCCACACCCCTGCCCAACTTGCACGTGTCCAGCGCCCTACCAGTAGCCTGCAGCTGCATTACTTTGAGACACCATGGCCACTGCCAGAGTCGGACATGATGGAGAAACAACAGACCTGGAAAATCCTCCTGCTTCCCTGAAGTTACTGGTGCAGTTTGTTCCCAGTTGACTGGTGAAATAAGTTATTGTTATAATATTTTAATTAAATTATTTAAATTTGACCATATGGCCTTAATGTGGTACATTCCCAAAAAAATACGGCAGTTATATCACACTTGATACCATGTAGCCTTTCCTTTTAAAGAAGAATTTAAAAATGTAAATGACAGTTGTCAGAGCATAAAACATGATCTGATGATCTTTACAAATCAAGACTTGATAGTCTAATAATGGCATAGCCGTCAGCACTGTGACCTTGAAATTGAAAGTCAAATCGAATCAAGGATTTGGAGAATCATGACACCCCTACTTCTAAACCATATATCTTACTGTGTAAACCCGCCATTGACTAAATTCAGTTTGCAATCAATATGTAATGTGATCTTCTCATATACCATTCAGCTGCTCAGGAAGTAATACATCGGTCTCAGGTGTCACAGCTCAGCTTAGTTCAACCTGAGCTTGGCTCAGCAGAGACCTTACCCCCCCACCACTTCCCAAAATAGAACAGCGACTGCTATCATCCCCAAGAGACCAGCGAAACCCATCAAAACATATCAGAGTTAAAATGCTTCAAGCGTCCAAACTGTTTAATATCTAGGAAGAGCGTCAGTAGGCCATGCCAATGGTGCCTCTCAGTCAGAGCCAGAATGGTGGAGATGAGAGATGGTGCAGGACTGCAGTTTCACTAAATGATTGAATTTTGAAGGCAGAGTGGTGACACTGTGGAGAGGGATGGCGCCTGCACAACATCAGTCACCGTGCAGATGACAGAGTGGACGCTTGGTAAACAGCGAGACTGGGGGTGAGGAGAGGGGGAGATAAAGTGGGGGAGTGTAAAGAAGAGAGGAAGAGGGAAGGAAAGGCAGGAGATGGATAGAAGGTAGAAAAGAATGAAATATCAAATCAGTAAAGAAAAAAGGAAGGAAATAGGGATGGATGGGAAGAACTGAGGGAGAAATTAGTAGATGAGAAAAAAGGTGGTGATAAAAAGGATGAATAGGGACAGCAGAATAAAGAAATAAAGCAAGGAAAATGGGTTGGGGTGATAGAAGGAGAGAGAGAAAAAGAAAGAAAACATATGGCCATGGCATAACATTTGTCACAATCCCAGTCGTCACAGTCTTACTCTAGTGTGGGGTGGAATGGAAGTAGAAACAAGCTGCAGAGCTTGTCCTTAATGTTGTGGTTGAGGCAAATGTAATATTGATACACTCAGGCCATCTGGGGACAGCTGAACACCGCTAACTTCAGGGGTGGAAACAGTAAGAGAAATTCAACCAAAGTAAAAATACTACTAAAATATAGTAGCTCATTGAAAATGTACCCAAGTTACTTTTTGGAAATGGTAGAGTGAATTATTAAAGATCACAAAGGAAATTAGACATTAACATTAGAAAGGAAACAACTTACAGATTTAAAACTTTATTTATTAAGGAACACCTTTACAAAATAAAGTCCACAGATCACATTTCAAACAAGACAGCTGACTGTACTAAAGACTAATAATAAAAACTAATAATAAAATTAGTCAAAAATATTAATTCACCTTAATGCAAATGAAGTTGGAGATGTATTAGTTTGGGAAGTATTACCTCAAGTTATCCATAATGTTATTGGACAACCAACTACATGGTTTTCACATAATACTCTCTGGAGGAGGCAGGAAATCGCTGCCTGGATTATGTTCTGTGCCATCGTTTTTTTCCAGTTGAGGAAGTGTTACATTCCTTTGCCATAAAGATGTTGTAGAGAGGTGGTTGGTTTGGTGTGTGTGCAAAGTGTCGTGCTTTAACAACAGAGACTGGTGTTTTCATTGTTCTCATTCTTTAGTTAGGAAAAGATTGTTGTTTAGATTAAATGTTGAAGGGGACATGTTGTGCTCTCTGGTTTTCTATTATTTATATATTGTTATGATGTCTGATATCTATGCTATGGTATCGGAAAGTTTCAAAACTTGAGGTGAACGTATGTAGAAATGTTCCCTGCAAATCAAAAGGCAGGGCTTCGACCTACTCTGAGAGCTTTGTGACGTTCTTTTCTATCTTGCTGACGAGCTGACGTTGGCTCATCGTGCATGCCCATAAACGACTGTCCGTCGGTAGCTTTGGTTGCGTTGTCCATTTTCATATTTCAGATCGGATTCAGGCTCCAACATGTACAAATGTATTTAAGAAGTTGACATTTCAAGTAAAGAATGAGAAAAAGTAGTGAAATCCTGCTACTATAGTTTGTTTCATGGTTTGTTGACATAGCCTCCCGCGCAGCCAGGAGTTCAGTATAAGTTAAATAAGGAGTTTTTTGAACTGTAAATAATGCAAAAATATTCCAGTAGAGCCCCAGATTAAAAATATAGACCTGTAAATGTGCATAATAACCAAGTAATTTGACTACAAAGTTAATGTTTTTTCTCTAGTTTCTCTCTTACTTCATACCTGTTTTCGTCAACTCTTCCTTGCCTCCTTCCTTTCCATCACATTGTTTCCTTTCTCCCTTCTCTTCCTCTGCTGATTCTTTCCATCCTTCTTCATTTTCTTGTTTACCTCTTTAGCCCCACTTCTGCTTGTACTTTTTGTCGAGTCCATACTGTACAACAACCTGACATCGCTTATAGACAGACAGTCATCCAAGCAGAGAAAATCCTATTGCCTCCTCCAGCGTTTGTCCCATAGCGCTCTGCACTGCAGATAGCAGCAAACACAGATAGCAGCAATCTGCTGAAAGCTCTGGTTTCCCCCTCCACCTCTCTAATCCACAATCTGTCAATAATAGGCTGATGTCTGACAAGATGTGGTAGAGAGAAATAGGAAGCCCATTGAAATGTTACAAAGGTTTGATGTGTGATGTCAGGTACTCCCCTCCTTAAATGTGACATGACACCCTCTTCAAGCTCGGACTGCTGAGCGGAGAAATGCAATCTCTTATCTTGTCACTCTTATTGCGGGTGGGGGTGGGGGCGTCTGGGAAAAGAGAAGGGTTGGAGCTGACAGATGAGGAAAAGGGAGTGTGAGAGGAGGAAAAAGTAAAAAAGGTGGTGTGAAGGTAAGCAAGGTAAGGAGGAGGAAAGGAGATGGAGCAGAGGGTGGAGGTTGACAGAAGGACCCACATGCAGAGTCCGAAGCTAAGTGGAAATTCTTTACCGAGGAGTTCACAAACCAAGTACAAAAGAAACTGATCACTCTCAATGCTAAACAGAAGTTGCAGAAAACAAACAACTTAGAGGCTGAAAATACTCAAACTACAAACTGTAGGTATATAGCAAAGGACCGCTCTGTTTTTGACTGCCTGTGTTCTGGTAGATCTGGTACATCTTGTAGTATCAAAACAAAAAATAACAAAGTATTTTAATTTACAGACCAATTTTCAAACAATTTCAAATTTTTTATTAGTTTAGATTTATTCTTAAAAAGTAGGGAGATCTAACTGCAAGCAAGTGCACTGGCGAAAAGCTCACATGGTAATTAGGCCTATGTCACATACACAGGCAAAAAAAAAAAAATTGCCAAAATCTGCTGCAGTCAGAACACTGAAGCAAAGTGTGCAACTGCAAAGTAAAAATATCAAAAACGCTTAAATTTTGTGTCTTTTTTCCAAAAGAAAAGATGAGTAGCATGATGCTTCTAAAACGAGTCAGGGCGGTGACGACAAGACACGAGGGTGGTTGCAGCGGTAATGCTAGTGAGCAGGAGCAGCTGCAGGAGGCTCAATCAGGTTCACTAACAGGAGCAGGAGGTTATCACAGCAGCAGCTAACCTGGTTCAACAGCAGGAGGGGGTACACCACAAGTCAAATTTGGAGGAAGAGGAGAGTGCTTTCAGCAGAGAAGAGGTCAGGATGTCTAGCGACAGGTCAAGGATGGGATGCACAACTACAATATTTGGACAGCAGCTCAGTTCAAGGTTAAGCAGACCTACTACTCCTGAATTATAATGGAAAATTTAAGTTTGGGCTGCACAACATGTAAGGCGGTGAGTCTTTGGAGCCAGAGAAGACGGGGAAATATGCATATTCGCAAATTTCGTATTCCGTATCATCGTATTCGCATCATTTGCAGCATGCCAGCCCTCAACTTATATAAACTACTGATGAGGATCCTCCACAGGTGTACTCTCAGCAGGAGACCACTGACAACATTGCACACAGGTGTGCTACCCTTTCCATGGAAAGCAGTCAACTAGAGAGAGAGAGAGAGAACCAAAAGGCACACAGCATTCAAAGGAGACTTAAAAAATAAATAGAACACACACTCACACAGGCTCACGGGGGTGGGATCGTTACAGGAGGAAGTGAAGAGGAGTTTTTTAGTAAATCTGTCAGGAGCCCTAATCCCATTCTACACAGTTCAGTGTGAAAATCCAGAGTACTGGAGCAGAAAGAAGGAGGGAGAGATGACACAGAATATAGAGGGGGAGAAAGAGAGGGAGGTGAAAGTATGAGAGAAGCACTGAATGAGGGGTGATATGGAATGAGACAGGTAGAAGGAATGGAGGTTAGAGAAAGCAAGAGCTCGATATATGTAGAGATTTTTTCCTCCCTAACTGTCGTGTAGCGAGACTCCTCGTCAAAGGCGAGACCAAGCCTCTGTCGTGTATAGAAAAAGATAACACAGTGAATTTAATCCCAAACTCTACTGCATCTCATAACTCATAATGTGCTACACATTCAGCTAGTATCAGAGCGGCCTGTCTGCCACCGCTCGAGGTCTTGATCCAAAATCGGAAACAGGCAGAGAAAGCAATATGTTTTAATGAGCCTGGGTACCTCAGAGAGAGAGACGAAATTCCCAGGCTGAAAATATTTACGAACCCCCTGCTAACAGCCCTCACCTGACACTTGTATTACACGGATGCCCCAAAATTAACATGCTAAGCAAACACACAAACACATAGACACACACACACACACACCATGTTACTTCCTGCTCTGTATTTCCATGGTGGGAAACTGAGCTAACTGCAGCGTGAACATAAAGCCCTTGGCAGGCAGCTCTGAATGATGTAGGGCCTTGTAATGAATTTGATTTCATCCTACCATTTCGGGCAATAAACATACAAGCTTAAGATGCATGGGGTTGTAAATTTTAACTGAGGCACTCTTTTCAGTTGGGTGTGTGAATATTGGTTAGTGAGAGGTGTGACTGACCGGAGAAAGGTTGGACAAGAGGATTGTATGTGTGTGTTTGTGTATTTGTGTGTAACTAATGCAGTTTTGCTGCAGCAGATGTCCTTCAAAGATACACACATTTTACTGTATATGAATACAAGGCAATATACATTTGATAATGTAAATATTGGTATCCATAAGCAACATGAAAAATTACCTATCTTACCGAATTTTTCTTATTAAAAATCCTCAAGGCTGAACATTAGGTTTACAACTTAAGTCAGAGGGTTTAAGCAGTTATACTGAAATTATACTCTTTCTTCATGAAAAGGAGATCGGTACAGTAGAGATTTTAGTGAAGTGAAAAGGAGGATAAAAAATGGTGAAGTGAAGGAGAAGGAGGGTGCGTGTGTGAAGAAAAGTGGATTAACGTTGTCACTCATTGGAACTGATTCTGAAGGGAGAGGAAAGAGAAGCTTTTGTGTGTGTGTGTGTGCGCGCGTGTGTGTGTGTGTGTGGATGGAGGTCTTCAACATATTGAGCAGTGACACCGAGGCTCATCGGTGGCTCATCAATTATTAAATTAGCAGCGCTATTCTTGGTCCTCAAACATTTGACGAGAAGAGTTTCCAATCAAATTTAAACGGCTTTGTCAAATAAAAAAAGACTTTTTTATGCACCATTTTATAACATCGGTGTAAATCCCAGCATCTATAAATTATTCACCTACAGCAGTTGCACTAAGCCAGACTGTTATGACTCCAGTTCAAAAGAACTGCATACTAGTCTCACTGCACTGCACACGTGTCTTTCTGTTATGGCGAATGACCATAATGTTACATGGGACAGAGCAGGTGAACCCAAGTGCAGACACTCAACAGCGAGGAGACAAGGATATGACAGAAACAAAGTATTTATTGTAAAGGCTGGCGAAAGGGAATGCAGACCTGGGGATCCAGGGCAGGGAAGCAGGGCTGACGAAACGAGATGAGAGGCTGGAAACAGGGGCCGGAGACGGGGCAGACGGAATGAAGCGGAGGCTACGATTTCCCAGAGTGGAAGTGGCAGACTTGAGTATTTGAAGAGGGCTTCATTACTGAGATGAGGTGCAGCTGGTGTGGCTCTGCTCTGACTCCAGCACACCTGTCTCCGCTCACACACACACATACACACACACACACACACACACACACACACACACACACACAGGGAGAGAGAGAGGGAGAGAGCCACTCAGGGAGTGGCAGCAGTTTAGAGGGACACAGGATCGTGGCACATAAAACAAAGGCTCTGACTAAATTGTTGCTGATGCCTGGTCTTGTTCCACTATCTGGAATTTGAAATCACTTAGCAGACCTATTATAACCAATATTACATGAAAGCCCAGATGCTGTATTATATCTTTTGCTGATTTAAATGAGGAAAAATTAACAAAACTCTAACCAGAAATTAGCAGGATATATTAAAAACAAGGTTAACCATGATGCTGCTGTATGTACAGGTTAAAGGACAACAATTAAAAATCAGTTGGAGGAAAAACAACAATTACTGTATGTAAAGCTACACACAGTTCTCCAAAAATGGTGTGTGCACAATTTGCAAGTTGATAGACTTTTTTCATACCACATAGTACTGTTAGTACTATCACCTTTAACTATCAGGATCACTGAGTTCAATGAAGCAGAGGGTATTTCTGAGAAATAAGTGTCTTTTAAGTCTTGTATTGCTTTTAATGCTCTTTTAATATTCACATGTACAAACATACACTGTATATATGAGGGAAGCTGGCACTAACCACATAATCAAATCTGTATGAACGCACCGAAAAACATAAACAGAGAAGCCATCATACACCAACATGCAAACTTACACATGCACATTCCTGCACACACACACACACACTGTACATTCAAAATAACAAGTCACCCACTGAGACAGAGCAAGCTGAACCCAAAAGGAACTTGACTATGTAATTTTGGCTGAATAGCAGCAAGCCTCTGTGGTATAATGGCCACAATCCGGCTGAAGGCTGTTTCATTTCAGTATCAAAGTGGCTGTAATGAAGGCTGAATGACACTGGGGAAGAGCACAATAGCTCAGATATTGCTTCTAATTAATGTAGCTGATGTTAGAAACATGAATTAGATCTTTCTGAGCTGAGCAATAGATGTAATTAAGTCCATTCACTCACTGCTACATACTCTGTTTCTTGGTCTTTTTTTATCGTTCTCTTTTGCATATTTTTGTTTTGTGCCATCTCTCATATTTCATTGTCATCTATCTTCCCACTCTTACATGCACATTTTACTGTCTTTCTCTGTAAAGATTTTAATATTCCACTCATTTTCTCTCTCTACTTCAGTTTTAGGCCTCTGTCTGTATATCTGTCAGCCTGCATGCCTCTCTAATGATGAGCCTAACTATCTTACCTGTCTCTCTGCCTTTACGTCAAGTGCGGATGTTGGTTTGTCGGTCTCCCTCATGTCTCGTTCCGTCTCGCCTTTAGAAAATAAAAGCTGAGCCTGTTTGACACCAACAGGATTACCTGAGCAGACGTGATTTTCTCACCTTTGTTCTCCACAGCGCCAACACTTTGAATTAACATTCCAAAGGAAGTGGAGGGTGCCCTCTGATTGGTGAACTGGAGTCTATGTAAACCAATAGAACGGCCGACACATATTAATCATGCCTGGCCGGACCATGGTTCAAACCGGAGAGTGATTGTGGTCAGGACAGGAGGTTTGTCCACGTTATTGCATACGCATGCTGTGTGTGTGTGTGTGTGTATGTGTGTGTGTGTGTGTGTGTGTGTGAGGGGGGGGGTATCAAAGTGGCTTACTAATAAAAAAAATAACTAATAAATTACATAACCTGTCACTCACACATACTGATGACAGCAGGCCTGACATGCAAGCAGTGTCTGAAATCAACTTTTTGACTCAGCTGCCAAGGGGACTTTTAGATGAAAAAATCCACCGGACCAGCATATTTTTACTAGCCAAAATAGCCTTTTTGTGTCACATCTTTGTGTCTTGGAAGAATGTTATATAGGCAGTCGTGTTCTTGCCACATATCGACAAGCCTTTCCTCCATCTCAGCTGTCCTGTGCACCCGTACAACAGCTTGTTGTTGTTTCTTCACGGTTGCCATTTCAAAAGTCATCTCATTCACTTCTGTCTCCTTGCAGACTTGTCTCTCTCATTGGCTATTGTGATCCCGCTCAGAAAGTAGTGACGTAATCATCCAGATTTTAAATCCTAAATATCAAACATGTTTGAAATTATCAGGGAGGTCCTGATGAGTCTGTGAGCAGTTCTGGAGGTTTAAAATTGGATTTGTAAACCCCTCAAATTACCAGATAATCTGGGCCGAACATCGGTGCTGACCAATGTCCCAGACCAGATTTCTCCTCCGATTGTCGGGAGGGGTGAGGCAGGGATAAAATTGTCCCAAAACTCCTGTAGTCTGAGCCCGGCTTTAAAAAACATATGTGGTGCACGTGTTTACACTGTATAGGGACAAACATGAGTAATTTCCTCCATATTTTATATATGATATTATTTTATTACATGACTATTTTAGTACAAACGTTTACCTGCCAGTGTGACATATAGCCTTCTAAGATTTACTAAATTTACAGAAAATCTAACCACATTTGGTGCTTGGCAGGTGTTAATTTTCGGACCCTGCATGCAAGGTACTGGCCTGCTCAGTGGGAGCAATTTCAGGCTCAGCAATACGTAACCACAAATCACACCAAAATGCAAACTTTTAACTTAGGTGTTCTGGGAAAGACATAGAAAAGTCATCTGTTTCTCTATATAAAATGTCGTTCAGCTGTATCATATATTTTGTTTGTTTTTTTACATATATTACATGTACAGTAATAACATATCATTAATGATGACTGGCTGGACAGTAGCTGCTAATGTGAGGTTAGGTGGGACATATTTAATTAAAGAAATAGTTTGACATTTTGATAAATACGCTTCTATTCTATTTAAGAGTTAAGATGAGAAGATTGATACCACTCTCTCTCTAAGTATGAAGCTACCACTATCGGCTGGTTAGCTTGGCTTAGCACAAAGACTGTAAACAGGGGTAAACAGCTAACCAATCCATTAGTCTATCCATTTTTTCTGTAATAGAGGAGAATTCACAGCTTGTTGTCTGTACGAGTCTTTATTGCAATATCAACAACAGCATTTGCAAATGGATCAGACAGCTTTAGGCTGAAAGGTGTCATAACTTTACCTGTCTTTCTTCCTCAAGGAGTTTCCTTCTCTGCCTCTGTCTACTGAGAAGCAAAAGTTGAAGGCCGAATCCCACAGCTCACTTTTGTTAATTCAAGACAGAGACACTGTGTACTCAGCCGTAAGACAGTATAGGCCTAATATAAGACAGTACACATAATCTTAAGACAGTAAAACATAAGAGTATAAGCACCCCCCTCCCTTTTAGCATTTCATGCTAACTTTAGACCTTCAATATCTACACTGTGTCCTGTGGGCACCGGCCGACCCAACAATCAGGTCAGGTTCAAAGGATCCTCAAAAGAAATTAAGGCTACTGACAGAGGTCACAGGTCACAGGTCACAGGTACACAGGCCAAACCTCCCTTCTCCCAATTGACGAAGAGAAAGGTAAAAGACCACCGTCTCTACTTCAGTGCCACAAGAGAAAAAACCTGGCTGGAGGAGGAAAAAAATCTATTGAGGCACTCTGACATCTATCTAAAGTAAACACGAATAAACATAAATCAAGTTAACCAGTACTGATGATGCAAACATGATGATACAATAAAAAATACAATAAAAGAATTAAGAAATAAAATTGTTCAACAACAACTAAGTAGTTATAATCAGTATCAATAATATCTGAATTCAATTTCATAGACTCAAGACACAGTCTTGTAGATCAATTTAGTTCAGGTCTTCTGGTTACAGTGATATTAGCTCTCAGATATTAGCATAAAAATGCTACCTGCTGATTAAAGCACTTAAAACCGGGATCTTAGGCCTATAATCAGTGTTAAGAATATAAGGTAAAAACATCAAACTTGAGTAAAAACATAAAAGTAAAATGAAAACACCTTGATGCATAGTTCAGATCAAAACATTCAATCATTGTTACATTGTTTTCATCATGTTCTGTTCTATAATAATAATATTCATATTGCAAAACACTGCCTTGGGCTAATATATGTTTAAACAAGCAAAAAAAAATCAATACATTTTACATACAAATGTCATCATATTTCTGGAGGAGTTCAGTCTGGGGTTGAATCACATTGTAGAGTCTCTAACCCATGTACTTTGTGCACAGTAAAGGGCCACCGCCATGGAAAGGTTAGCAGCACTTACGATGCATGGCGGTATGGATTCCATCTTTTGATTATCCTGTGATCAAGGATAATGTCTCTTGTTATGTTTCTTTCGTCCCACAGTGGTGTGAAAGATTAGGATCTCTGTTTTGAGAATATGTGGGCTCTTATACTCTGGTGATTGCCTTACATGGTAAATGGCACCACCTACACTGAAGAGGAGATGTAGAGAAGTCCCTCTGGCTGCCCCAGCGATTGGCACTGACTGTACCCTTGTTACCATTTATAAGTAATCACCGTTAATCCATCCCCGGTTGAGACCAAATGTAACACAATTGTTCGGCTTTGGGGGGTGCCTTCTCTGTGTTTCTCCGCTAGGTCTGATAGCCTTTTTATTTGTTTATGTGTGTGTAGACCAAATGGTTACGTGCCCTACTATGCATTCTATCACGTCAATTTTCCCTGTGAGGTCCTCCTCCTCTGCTCCAATAGGTTCTGGAAGTTCCCCATGCACGGGTCTTTGGTCAAATAAGTCAAAATAAGTTTATGGAACCTTTTCCACTATAGTCAAAAGTATGCACAATTAATTGTACTCCACTACCTGTTTTATGCTCGTGGTATCTTCTAAATTAAACCCTCTTAGCAGAAATAGTCCTTTAAGTTCTTCTTTGAGGACACAGTGTTTTCTGACCACCAGTTTCGCAAGGCACTAGAACACAGTTCCTTGCAGAGATTGCATTTACTGTCTTTTGAGTGTGCTAAACCGAAAAAAAATATTCTTATCTGCCAATCATCCTTGAACTTCTAGTAACTCTGCCAATTCTATGTGGGGATGTGTGGACCAAATAGTAAAATACCCCACTTTAAACTCACTTACTGAACACCTGTCAGTTATATAACACCTGTGCGTGGGTGTTCTTCAAAATAAGTGAGTGCTTGAAGTTGGTCTAAATTATCAATGCTCACTTTACACAAACCACTGTACACAAAGGTGTGTACAATTACTCACACTCCTGTGGGTGAGTCATATATTTCATTTGTATGTGTCACATCCAAGTTTCTAACAAGGAACAGTCCGTATAAACCTTTGAGGCATAGTCTTCGAATGTTGGAGCATCGAGCATCGCTTGATCAATAGGTACAGCAGATAATTAACAGCAGAGCTCATGGCATCTCCCTCTGTTCAGTTATCAGGCTCTGAGGTGCTTGTTTAATCATTTTAGTGGAACGTGCAAGGGATATGGGGACCTTATTCTGTCCGGGGCTCTGCATGTTTTGAAACCACAGTGACTGTGATCCTCTTCTCCCTGATATGTGGCAGCTGTTTGCTCTCTGTAGGTTTTTAAACCTCAGTGAGAGTGAACACCACCTTCGTCTACTTCTCTTCCTCGTCTGTTAGCGGATTGGGACGCTCCCTGGGCCTCCGTCTCGAGTGGTGGCACCTTTCTGCAATGACTGGCATGCACCCACATGGCCCTCTCTGCAATCTTTACTGCCAAGGCAGTGGTGAGGAGAACTTGGTACAGTCCTTGCCACCTGGCCTGGTTCCAACATTGTCTCCTAAATCCTTTATCACCACCCAGTCTCCGGGTTTGAGATTGTGTAGTTTGCAAGGTCTCTCTTGAGGTAGGAGTGAACCACCTGTGTGTGGATAGCACTAAGAGCAGAGGACAAATTCATACAATATCTCAACATTTCATCAGTACATTCCTCTGTGCCAAGGAGCTGTCTTTTAGCTGGTCCAACACCTGTGTTCATTGGTCTGCCAAGTAGGATTTCAAAAGGACTCAGATTATTTCTGGATCTGATGTGTGCTCTCATTTGTGTTAACACCAGGGGGAGAGCCTTTGTCCAGCTCAGAACAACCCTTGGTCAGTTTGTTTTTGAGAGTGCCATTTTCTCTCTACTACCCCTCTACTCTGTGGGCGGTATGTTGTTTTAGGTCAATTTCCAAATATTCAGATAGCAAAATGATTGCTTTGTTCACAAAATGTGTGCCATTATCACTACTGATTTTTCTTGGACTTCTGGA
Organism: Scomberomorus guttatus; assembly: GCA_038419695.1. Classification (NCBI taxonomy): domain Eukaryota; kingdom Metazoa; phylum Chordata; class Actinopteri; order Scombriformes; family Scombridae; genus Scomberomorus; species Scomberomorus guttatus. The sequence goes on from CM076451.1 coordinate 21,123,598, forward strand.
AAATATTGTCTTATCAACACCATTGCTACAGCACTATTATTTCTGCACAGATTAGACATCAAATTTGAGTAATTTGAGAAGCCTTTTGTGTCTACATGTGTCAACATAGAGGGGAAAGAGATAACTTGGGCCTATCAAATACCATCCTGTTTTTTTGCTTCTGCCTTTCCCACTGATGTTTTATCTGGTGTTGCTCCGCTCTGTAAACCTTTGAAATGAGCTGTTGGTGTTCCAGGTTTAGTTGTGTCTGTGCTCACCATCTGTAAAGAGGAAGTGGTTAAGGTGGCTGCACGTTTCGCAGCTGCATCAGCCCGTGCATTTCCTGCGGAGATAGGGTCAGAGTTATTTGTGTTTGCACCTTGCATTTGCATATTGTCAGTTGTCCAGGTAACACTACAGCATCCAACAAATTTGCTATCAGTTTGTGATGTGCCACAGGTTTCCCTTTTGCAGTCAGAAACTGTCTGATTTTCCACAATGTCCCAAAGCCAATCATACTTGCTATCTGTGTAGATATTAACTGTTTTCCCTTAGCCAAATTGTATGCTTCTATGAGTGCTTTTAGCTCTGCTGCTCGTGCAGAGAAGTGTGTAGGCAATGGTTCAGCTTTTAGTGTTTCATGCTGTGTTACTGCTGCATAATCTGCTCTTTTTACCCCTGTGTTTTGATCAATGGATGCTGAACTGTCAAAAAACAACTCGAACTCTGCATTGACCAGTGGTGTGTCTTTAAGGTCTGACTTTTGGGCTGCACATTTCAAAAAAAAAAAAATTCAAATGTCAACTCTTTATTTGGTCACGTGCACTCTCTTTCTTGTCCCATCTCACCACTTCAACTGTGTCTCCTGCCCCAACAAAGTTAGAGACCAGCAGGATAGGGCGGCTGTCAAACCATTTGACCAGAGCAATTTTCCCATTGATGCTTGTGACCTGGTCATAATTCCCCCTCTCCTCTTTCAGCATTGCCTTGTCATCCATCAGAGGAGGTTTTGCAAAGGCTTTCCTTTCACATACTGCTTCACAGAGAGTGCTCTTCTGAATAGCACAATCTGTTCATGAATGCACAGGTTTTCCTCCAATGAGAGCTCCAAACAGCACTTCCGAATGGAGTCATAGAGTGGGCGCACTTTATAGACATCCTTGTCTCCAGCTGGTCTCTCCAAGTTATTGACGACATGCAAGTTTGAGCGCAGCTGGAGAAAACCTGTCACGGGTCAAGGTATCTCTGAAGAGGCCGATATCCATGGTGGAGTCCCAGTACATGCAAACTCAAGGCAATTTCATCACTCCCATAGCTAAATGTATGCCCAATAAGGCTTTGATTTCTTGTGGGGAGGCACACCTGAAGCAGCTTGTGCAGTGCATACATGTTGGTGATCTTTGCCATCCGCTCAAACATATCATCTGGGATATACTTTTCAAAGAATTCATGTGGAGTCATAAGGGGAGTAGTTGTTTGAGATAAAGGAATCTTGTAGGCAGTGTTTACAGGGCTGAATGGATTACGACGACCATTTGATTTTTGCCTTGCTGGTAATGTTAGCATATTGGTCATCGTGAGATCCAAAACATGGTGGTTCGTCCTCCTGTTCAGTTTCATCTTCTTCATCACCCTCATCTACTACCTAACTGTGACCCTCTGTTGTTACATACACATCCTCTCCTTGCACCCATGGAATCTCATCACTATGTGTCTCTGAAATAAGTAGAAAAAAATATATCTGACTACCTGCCTGTCTGCCTGCATGATAATACAAACAATGATTCCTGCTTTCAAGAGTGAGTCAAAAACTGGTGTTATACCCTCTTTAGTCTCTGTTGGATATTGATCGTTGCATGGTCTGTAATCTAATTCTGGAACGATTTAAATTAATTGAACATGTTTGATCAAACCTACATCATATTTGCTATTTTACCCAGAGGACTGAGAGTGTGTCTATGAACTCCGGAGATTCAGCTAGTAGTTGCAACATTACAGTTATTTTTGCATGCATGTTTTCTAATTACAGGTGTACACCTCTTTTACCTATGCATTTCATACCGTACACTGTTTTGTACACTGTAGACGTTCACTGTAATCCATCAAAAGGCCTATCTGTGTTGTCACTGCTGTGCTTCAGTATAAGCTTCACCTATGGTCCTACTGCTTTGTTTTGATTGCTTTTTTTCCCTTTAGGGAGATGTGTAGCACTGAGTCATATATTTATTTAAAAAAACAAAACTATTGTCTTAGTCTTCCCGACACTTCCTGTTTCTGCTTCACACATCTCATCTGTCCAATACAACCTTGTACTCAATTTGAACCATTCTTTGTCTTTCCTGAACCACTGTAGCTTAAATGTCTCATCCTGATCATAAGAAATGTAGTACGGTGTGCATTTGTCTGCTTTATGTACTGCACTTTTTTTTGTTGTTGTAGTTCTAAGTTTGTCTGACCTGGGCCCTGAGGGTTGCAGGTCCCATCGGTGCCTGTACAGTGGCGTGCCACGTCCCAATTGCACATATTGACACTTAGGAATTTGGCTTAATAGCGGACCTTCATTCAAGATTCATATTCACCATTTGACTGAATTAAAGGATGTCTGTCTTCTTCCAACTGTAAAACTATTGTGCAGTCAATCACCATGTCTGTCTGTTGAATGTGTTCCTGTCTTATGAATGTTTCTTGTTTTCAGGTCACTTTTTGGAAAAGAAATCTTACTCTCAATGAGACTGCCTAATGAAATTTAAAAAAAAGTTTGGTAAATGTCTATTATTAAAATCGCGATCAATGATAAAAGATCATAAACTATTGAAAATCACACATCAATCATAAAAAGTGTCTAAATCTATTGAATTATTTAAAACTAAACCTGGACAAAGTCTATTCTGCCATTCTGCAATCCGCTGCCGTGCATGTGTGTCCCACAGCTCCGCCCCCAGAGCAGCAAAGCAAACATCTGGCAAACACAGCAAACAGACTGAATCATCACCACATTCATCAAACGACTCGACTCAGACATCAGCCAATCTCTTTTCTCTTTTCCCCTGTCTCAGTCAAAGCCTGCCTGACAGAAAACCAAACTTTTTCACTCAAAATTCAAACTTACAGCCCCTGTCACAATATGTATAACTTCACAATTATATCATAACTATACAACGTATAATTCTTAAAACGGTGGTGGTGTACTGGGGCCTTATATTGAATCGTGTTCTTAATAGTTTCTCCACCCCATTAACATACATGAGGGGGGCAAAATATAAGAAACCCTTTTCAATATAATGCACTCCAGTACACCACCACCCACTACAGCCTACTTAAAATAGAATTATCATCTTTCTGACAATGTCAACAAAAACTGAAAATGTATAAGCTCTCTCTCTCTCTCTCTCTCTCTCTCTGTGCCGCTCACTCACTGGCTTGCAGTGCAGCAGCAAATGTGCACTCAGCTGCAACGAAAGCAGTTCAGCTTCTCTTTTTTTCTCTCTCTGCAACTTTCTGCTGCAACTCAGACTTGCAGACTTGCACTGTAACTTTTATTCCTGTATTTTATCTGTCTTACTCTACTTCACCTTATTTTATTATCTTAACGCTTTAATAACTATTTCAATTTTATTTAAATGTCCTTTTTATAATGTGTTTCTTTTGCAGTTTGTGTTAACCTCTTCCCCTCCCTGAGGATGCCAGTGTCCTCGGCTGACATTACTGTCTTTCAGAGGCTGCAGCAGGCTCAATAGGTCCCTTGACCCCCCCCCCTTTAAGATATCTGAATGAAAATGGGTTCTGTGGGTACCCACAAGTCTCCCATTTACAGACATCCCCACTTTATGCTAATCCCATGTAGTTTTTGGTAAAAACCATGCAGTTTTTTGCATGCAGTATAAATGTGTTATTTTCGCCTATTTTAAAAATGGTGTATTTGAATATTTCTGCATACTGGGGTCCTTAAACAGTATTGGAATTGCATACAGTGGATATGACTGGAAAGCTGAGACTGTTGTGGATTCAATGAGCCCAATTGTATTCATGTGTGATGATGTTAGTCCCCACAGTAGCTATTTCATTGTAGTGAGACCATTTTTTGAAACTTGACCTCACTGTATAAAATGACCCATTGTGACCTGTAGGATAATCATAGACTCATGAAACTTTACAACCACAAACTAGAGACCTCGGTCATTCAGACGATGTATGGTTTTCCTAGGTATATTGACAATAAGGGGGTTTCTGAGCAATTTCCAGAACAGAAGTGCTTGCCATCCAATTGCCGAAAAATGCAATTCTTACAGAAATCTCTAAATGTCAAATGTTTTTGATACCAAATCACAGCATGATTTTTTATGTGGTGTTCCTCAAGGTCTTGCTGTTTAATTTGGTATTTTGGAGAGATTTTTGACCCTTTTTATCAATTTTCGAGTGGTCAAAAATGGTTAAATTTTGTACCAAATCTGTGTAACAAATGGTATCAACCCAACAATTGCTGCAACAACTTATGAGACATAATTGAGCATGTGAATGACCATCATATACTTCCATCATAATGTTCAAAGCCCGTATACACTTAAATAAACTTTCAAATTTGAATAAGCACCTAACCAAAACACAATGTTTATTACAGATTTATGACTAGAAAAACTTGACACACAGTGCTGAGCTGCATTTCAAATTAATCTTCAGGTTCCCAGCTTTCAGATGATGTATACTAAGATCCCCTGTCCCCCCAAAAAATGGGTCTATGGTAGGGGGGCGGGAGTACTTATTTTAGTAAAGCACATCGCCTTGTTGTTGAAATGTGCCATACAAATTAACTTGCCTGAATTACCTTTTACCACATTTTCCTATTTTTTGTCTTTCTTCCTTAAGCTTATTTCTCTACTTCTTTGGGATCCTCACTACAGCGTTTGACTGAATTACCCATTATTTTCAGTAGATCGTCACCTCAGTTAAGCCAACACATTTTCTCTATCCTGACCTTATTTTGTCAGGATTTACACGCTGCCTATTCTTCTCCAACAATTTGCTTGCTATCACAAAATCATTAGATTCATAGAGCATTTCTCTCACCAGAAAAAATTTCTGCATGAATTTGTTCTTTTTCCCTTTTCTCTGAGATACCGTCAGTGTCTCAGCGTCTGATATAGTGTCTCCGGTACTCCTCATCTCACCCTTTGGACCCTCAGTTACAACGCAGTCCCAATTTGGGGAGGTGGGAGTTTGTCAGTTGGTCCCAAACTGACTGTATGTATACAGCTTTCTCCTTCAACGATAAGCCGTCGCTGATTCACGTATAGTATCCAATCCTCATCGCCAGATGGTCGTGGGATTTTTTCTGTAATACAGGAGAATTCACAAACAGCTCGTTGTCTGTAAGAGTCTTTATTGCAATATCAACAGCATTTGCAAATGTATCAGACAGCTTGAGGCTGAAACATACTGTTATGAAGTTCAATGGAAGTATTTGTACATACAGGCGTGCATCACAAAACATACAATATTTGTCATCCCAACAGGTATCTTTTAATTAATGTACAATATTTCTTCCGTCCATTCATAGCGTTACACATCTTTCTTCCCTGGGGAGTTTCCTTCTCTGCCTACTGAGAAGCAAAAGTTGAAGGCCGAATCCCACAGCTCACTTCATTAACTTATCCACACCTGTTGGGAATCAGCAGTGGAACATTTCACACAAAAGGCAGAGAAGACAGAGTATTACACTGTGCACTCAGTGGTAAGACAGTATAGGCTTAATATAAGACAGTGCACATAATCTTAAGACAATAAAACATAAGAGTATAAGCTTCCATTGCTCCACACAAAGCCTAATAATAGGGTCCCAAACCATTTCATCTTATGTCATCATAGGAGCATAAAATGTATCTAATTGATTGCTGTGATTAGTAATGTGTATGTACATATAGGTTGGGTAATGAGCATCTCTATCATCATAGGCACATGGTGCGTTAAAGTGAACATTATAGGCTATTCGCACAATAGCACAAGAAGACAAGAAAGCCATTTGGTGCTGCTTAATCGCATCATATCCTATCATAATTAGATAATTAATACACTTTATTCCCTTAATTACTTGTTTACTGGTGGTAGTTTCTATATACATTGTATAGTGTATATGGAGGCAGGGCTAAGTAATAAAGTCACATACTCCAGTGAGAATCAATTCAATATTTTATTAAACAATTGTGTGTGTTGCTTGCGTTTAATGCATGAGCGGAGCTTGTTCTGAAATCACATCCTGCTCAGGAAAAGAGCTGCTGGCTCCCAGGCATCCTCCCACTATCCACCACTATAAAAAAGTCAGGGTTGAGGTCATTTTGATAGACAGCATAAATCATTTTCTTGATTAAAACATAAGCTTTATAGTTATTCACCCAGCAAGACATGACATACAATCAAAACAACAATGTTCTGAGAATAGACGGCATAAACACCAACTTGTTCACATCATACAAAATGACAGCCTCACTTTGCAACAGTGACTGTGAAAGTGTGGAGAATATTTACATTTCTGTGAAACCCGCAGATAAAAGAAACACAATGCTGACACACAGACCATGTCAATGAATCATAACAAGACAGTAGAAAACTAAATACATCAAATTAAATTCAATCTTACATTTCCTTATGTGGCGCCTTCCATACAACACAGCACCTTTCATAAATAAATTATAAACAGTTAGATAAATGAAATAAAAAGAGATATAAAACTCCAGGGTGGAACTGACTTTTCTATTATTATGATTTAAGGAAATAATCCTTCTACCTGTAATAGTTTTGAATACAAAATATGAAATATATTAAATTTAACATTGTCCTTTACTTGTTGTCATACTTTCTTAACATTACAATTCTGCACTGCTTAAATACAGTAATAGGCTACTGTCGTTACCAGCTGAAACAATGATTAGTCTTTTAAACCATCAGAATAGGCAGCAATTATTATTTTACTGGTTCAGGCAAGACACATGTTTTGGGGTTGATTATATCTGCAAAAGCAATTTAAATATGTGTTATCACTGGGTGACTACCAAACCAATTTGCAAGCAAAGAAATAGCCATTAAAAGACCATGTGATGGGCAACTTATACTTAATTAGGCAGTTTTTGTCATCACTTTGCCAGAAGCTTTACTATGTAAGGTCAAACTAGCAATAAAAAGTCAACAAAACAGCAAAAAAAAAAAAGTCTGATATCTTCCATATGGAAAATAAAATGTGTTAATCTATATTTGTGAATGCTGTTAATACAGCAATGTTGCAGCAGTTTGATAGTATGATGTGAAATGTGATATAGAAAAAGATTTAAATGCTAACTACTGTACAAGTGCAATGCAGAGAAGACACCTCAAGGTAATATCTGACACAATAACATTTGAAACATAAAGGAGAAGGGGAGGAGGAAAAAATAATTAATGTTACTAAGCAGTTTGGGAAAAGAACGACAGGACAGATAGCATTAAGTATTTCAGAAAATGTTTGACAGTTTTTGATAGGGACAGAAAAAGTGCCAGGTCACTGGCCCCCTAAACTGAGACATTTTAGATAATGTTCCAGTACTTACTGTCTTACAGTAAGAAAGCTACAGAGGAACGGGAAGGCGAGTTGTCAGATCTGTTAAACTCACTGACTACCACCTAATCTACACGAGTGTGTCTTGGTCATAATTTGGCCTGTAATGCATTATTCTCACACAAACAAATGCAAACATACAGTTCATGTATTCACACAAATGCAAATAAGGATGTACAGGAAAGTTCACATGGGTCACTTATAGAAACACACTAACACAAGGTGACCTCAGCAGGGAATTGGCAATCATCACAGGCCACAGCAAGGAATTATGGGATAGAAAATGCTGGCCCAAGGGAGGTATGTTAGGCTGATGGATAGAGAGAGAGAGAGAAAGAAAGAGTGCGTGTGCAAATAGGTAAAAAGAGAAAGACACGAGGAAAAAAACGACAGTGAGGTAGACAGGCCAACTTGCGGCACAGTTGTCAGTAAAGTGTGAATGACACCGCAGACAGCTGTGAAGAGCCAGATAAGAAAGAAGCAAGGGAATGAGAACGGATGGGAACTGATGGAGGGAGGAAGAAAGTGACAGAGTTTGATAGAGAGGGTATCATAAAGAAGGAGATAGAGTGAGGTGAGAGAATACAAGAGGAGACAGAGCGAAGAGGAGAAAGACAATAAGGGGCATAAGAGGAGTGGGTACATGAGTTTAAGATGTCTTCTCTTCACAAGCGTAGAAAGATGAAGAAAATACTCAAAAAGCAAGAACATTTTGTCAACCCTGGCTGATTTAAGGGACTATGTTAGGCCGGGACTTGTGTTGAGTTTAAGATTAGGTTTAAGTCAGGGTTGAGAAGGGTTACAAAATGAATAAGAGGTATATTACTGCGCAGAGGTGAGATGTAAGAGTGTATATATACTCTTATTCATACATCGTCTCCATACGTCTGTGAGGCCTGCTGTGCACCATGCTGTCAAAGAAATCTTAAAACTAATATCCTTTCATTTGCTGCACAGCAACAGGTGCTGTCACTCAAATCCCAGCCTTTATTTCCAGTATTCACATGGAGCAATATGAAAAGTTAACTACCTGACCCTTTCCAATAAAGATATAGTTGTAATAATTTGATTTCATGTCTATTCTTCTCATTCATTGATTATTGTGACTAATTTATAATGTGAATTCATGTTCCATCACCTTCATAAGACAGATATGACGATGAATCATTGAGGATTACTCAGATGTGAAATATAAGTTACTGTCCTATCAGTAAATGGAGGGTTCTTCTTTCGCAGGCAGGGGACCACGCCATCAGAGGTGAGAGAGAGGAGTGTTGGAAGAAAGAATGAAATGGACTGAGTGGAGAGATAAGTGCAGAGAGATAGAGGTTACCCTTTTTAATCTTCTCTCCCTCATTTCATGGTCTTGGCTCTCTCTCTCTCTCGGTCTGTCTTGACCTTATAATACTGTAAGATAGTTTCCATTCATGCTATTTGTCTGACTTTCTCAGCAGAGAGACAATAGGAATCATTCATGAAATGTGTGTAGAAACAGATTTGAACTTCACTTTGCATACAAACAAACTTAAAAATGTGTTCTTATGTCCAAATTATATCGTAATATTTTATCATCATCATCATTATTATTGGTCAGAAGAAAATTCTGGATTCTCTTTTGTTAAGAAAATTAGAAAATATTTGTGAATGAAGGCGATTGAGAGAGAAAGCATAAGTGGCAGAAAAATTCAAGGTTAACAGTTGCAGAGCCGGTTTGTGTTGTAAACATCACAGGCACCTGCGTAAATAGCATGCAGTAATCTGCATAGTAGTATTTATCATGTATATGGGGATTTGAATAACCAGATTTCTCTGTGTTCCATGTAAACGCCATATCCTGAATATGATCAAAACCGGGATAAACTTCATAACCGGGATACTCACATCCATGTAAACGCAGTCTGCCTGCAGTGTGTGTGTATGTGTGTGTGTAAGAAGAGGTGAGTAATAACAAAACTGGTGGACTAGCCCAGTCATTTTTCAGGGGCAGTGTTTACTCTTTAATGCAAAGAGGCATTTGATCTATGAATAATGCAATAGTCATGGTTATACTTTTTGCCCACAAATATAGTATAGACAAATAAGCGTAGTCCTACAGAAAAGAAAAATTAGCTCTGTGTGTGTGTGTGTGTATGTGTGTGTGTGTGTGTGTGTCGTGCTTCTTGACAGAATGAGCAGCTTCTGGCCTTTTGGCTGACCACTGCAATCTGACCTCGGTGGCAGTTAATCAAAGTCATGTGTAAGCTACCATTCATCATGGCTTACACACATACATGCATTATTCCATGTTGATCACATCTGAAAAATCATACACACGCATGAAGACACGCAGATATACACATTAACACCCGCACACAAAGACAGACGCTAACAGCGGTTGTTAAGGAGTAGGCACCTGAGCTCAGGAGTAAACTTGTAAGATCACTTTACGTCGGATGTGGGTGTGCACACTTCCACTCACACAGGCATTACAAACATTCAAAATCTCTCCACAGTCGCACCTTATTTAAAATTTTGTATTTCATTTAATTAATTAAAACCTGTAGTTCATTAGCTCTGATCCAAATCAGTGGCTGAGTCTCTTTTCACATAGAAAAAAATCCAAGTGAACAAAAATACGTCCCTAAAAGCCAGGTGAGAATGCTCACTCCACTCATTGGTTAGTTGTGTCTCGGGCTGAGGTAAGAACGTAAACACAGGAAGAAAGTCCTGAAAAAATTCCTATCTGTCCAAATATCAGGAATGCAACATACTTTGTTGCACTAGTCCAGGTCGGATCTTGATTCACTCTCCAGCTAGCCGCTAGCAACTGTTGATTTTGCTCATCTGCATCCCGGTATGCAAAGCGCACCTGGCTATTGGAGCCGTTTAGCTCAAATTACAAGAATAGTTGGGTCGAATCAAGGTTAGATGACGTCCCCAAAAACAAACCACTCCAGAATTAGTTTGATGGTTGTTTTGGTCCGTACCGACAAGGACTGCAGTGTTCAGATTTGCACAAATGAATCGTGCAAAGGAGGAAAATTCATTTGAAAGTGAGTCTGATTCAACCTGACTAAGCAACGCAGGTTTGAAAACGTATTAAGAGAGAAATTAAATATTAAAAAAGAGCTCTTCTGCCTTTGGAACCATATTTGGGGTGCTGTATTTTCATATTTCTGCCTTGTGACTTTCAGGAGAAGAAGTTTTTTCTCCTACTGGACCTCCAGTCCATTAAACTGTCTGCAGTATTTACTGGGGAGCTGATCTAATTACATTAATGAAGCCCACCCCTACTCCACCTGCCCTCACTGTATTCTTCATATTAATACTGTACAGTCATCCTGCTTATGCCTCTTTCCAGTTTGTGTCACACATGCGCCAGGATGAAGCTTAAGTCCCTGGTCATAAACATTGTAAAAATTGGTTGGTCACACCCAGTAAGCTTGCACCTCGGCTTTGTGTTCGCAACAGTACTTGCATCCTGTTTCATTACATATTGCACATACAACACAGACACACACACACATTTACTTACTCTCTATAATCAGTGCTAAGATATATTAGCACAGTACCAGCTTTTCTTGCCTCAGGGCGCACTCCCTCTATTGACTGTCTCTAATTTAGACAGAAACCCCCAGTGTCTTTAAAATAACTTGAGGTAAAAGAGAGTGTGAAGCAGAGAGAATGAGACAAGTGAGACAGAAAGAAAGGGTGTAAAGCTGCTAAGAGAAAGGGAGAGAGGGAGGGAAAAAAGAGACAGGAAGAAGAACAAGGAGTTAATGATGCTTTGATTTTGTTTCAGTTTTATTAGGCGATAGATTGAATTCACAACTAAATCTAGTAAAATGAGGTGGCAAGTTATGCAGCAGCTGAATTGTACTTGCAGCAATGGGAGACATTTATATTAAAAAGGTCAAAAGAGATACAACAAATTAAATCATTCAAGTTTGGAAACAAATTGGAAACAATCTTGAGATGTCATTGCGTTTTTTGCTGATGTTATATTTAATCCAAGTTTTGGTTTTAGCAAAAATGAGTTTTAACAATTGCTCTACAACAGTGTTGTACAGCAGGAAGAAAGCATGACATGAAAACTGAACAGCGTGGTACAGTGGTGGTACTACATCAACCTAGCGAGGTCACTTCTGCAAAAAAAAAATTGACTCAACCCTCTTAAAGTCAGCCGAGGCAGTGCTGGGCTGAACGCCCAGAGTAGTTTCCCATAGACTGTAAACATTTACTGTCTCGACAATGGGATTTTCCCATTTGTATGCTTCATATTTTCTTCTTTATTCCCTTTCTATTTATTCTTTTATCAGCCTTTTTCTCAGTCTGTATGCATCCCCAACATGCGCCCTCTCCTCTTACTATGTTTTTCATTTTTCATCTTTCTCTCCCTCTGTGTCTAAATGTTCTTTGGGTCTTGTTGTCCACTGATAAATGTATTAGATTTTGCCTTTCCCCATCTCTCCTTCTCTGTCTCCCTTTCTCTCTCTCAGCAGGAGAAGAGGGGTACACTTCTTAATCAAAGCGCCTGCCCCTGAGCTAACCCAGCACACTACAAAGTCTCATCATCGTCATCATCATCCATGGGAACCAATCAATAATTCAGCATGCTGCCCAACGCATCACCATGCAGAGAGATATTTCAGCTCAGTCTTGTACAGTCACAGATCTCTCATACGTGGGAAATGGAGCTATTCACTGAAGACCAATAACAAGGAGAAAATGGCAAATACAAGCTAATAATCCCCAGTTAGTGAGCAGTAGTTCTAGCCCTGAGGCTTTAGGGCTTGCAGAAGTAGTGTACTTTGTAGAGTGGCATTTGAAATGCAGACACAGTAATCGAGGGGATTTAAAAGAGCAATGGAGCAATCACAAAGGTTCTCCCACATGGGGCACAAAGGATAATACGGGGGCATATCAAAATACTGTGAAGTGATTTCTTCCTCTCCTTGTTTTTCCTCCTACATTGTCATAGTTTTTTTTTTCTGGTCAGTGAAAGCTTCATATCTCCAAATTACAATTTATGTTATACAGTATTTTACACATGCTTTGCTCACTAGCATAGCTGTTAAGTCTTGAGCACTCAACTTTGAACCTCCAAACAATGAAAATTTGCATTTACATACTCAGTCAATCAGGATCAGCCAATTTAATGCTATGGCTGATTCTACACTTCATCGACTTTTCTTGCAGCAATGAAACACACAGAAACTGCGAGTGCAGAACTCTGTTGGACTCTCCTTTTGTGGTAAAGGCATGATCACTGCTGCTGCCAACAGTCAGGGTCCACTGCTCCTTACTTTCTCTGATGATGATGATGATTATGAGGAAGACATGCTGCTGGGCAGGGACCAAGAGGCTTTGTAATTTATTTAGCCCTATCAGCTTCCTCTGCTTCTGCTGTCCTGTCCTCCTTGTTGGTGAGGAAGAACTTCCTCAGTTAAAATGCTCTACTGCCGGACCAACAGCATACTGTATCTTATCTTATGGGATAGCTCAATGTCACTTGCAGCCTCCTACAAAGGGGGCACATTTTGATCCATGCCACTGTTGAAGGCTGCAGAGAAAATACGGTGTTGAGCCATGAAGAGTCTCTGCCCCCGTACAGCAATTGACATTCTGAGCCTTCAAAATCCCATCAGTGTGAGTCAAATTTGAACATGATTCAAAACAATAGAAGTAGATCTGTTTGCCTCAAGGCAGAAGTCGCACTGTCGTTTTCTCTCTGTCACCCAAAAATAGATCTAGCAGAGAGCTGATGCAGTGATTTGCATCCTCCAGTCAAACCCCCAGCCGTTGTGTAGTCACAGGTTAAGAGTAAAGACCATCCTGGATAAGCAAGACTTCTGGCATGTAGCACTCATATGCCACCATGAAAACAACTTCTCATGTTGTATATTTCCAAAGTAAGATGGGAGGGAGAGGATCAGCAGTGAGTGCTTGGAAGTGTGCATTCAGTGGAAAACACATATTTGGAAAATCAACAACAACAAAAAAATTGGCTGGGATTTTAGAAGTGGTGCGAGGAGAGAGAATCCACTAAGCTGTCCCAGCCTGTTCAGTGCTTTTTGTCTTGCAACCTCAACTGGAAAAAAAGACACTTTTTAGTAGTTTTCCCTCCTAGTCTCACGCAAATATTCAAGTCTTTTCTCTGTGCTCTAAAAATCATCTGACGTTCCTCCCCAGTTTGGGCCATACCTTCATCTGATAAAGTTATTCAGCATTTAAGAAAATGAGCAATGAGCAAAATCTGTGCCTACTTACTGTTGTCTAGCTCCAAACCAGATATTTCTCTACTGTATAATTTAAATGTGGCTATAATCATCAGGTGTCATCCAAATTATTTGGGTCACACTGCCCCCCACAGGCTGGGGATGAAGCTACATGTGGCAGGCGGGGAAAAGGAAACTTCTTTGAACCTTTTGGGTATGATACAGAGGTATTTTTCAAGAACGTGTACTGTCCTTCAACTCTCTGTTTGCTGTGTGTCTCACTGTGTGTGTCTCATACACATGCCCATAAGATACATACACAGGCGCCCGCACGCGCACGCATACACACACACACACACACACACACAGGCCAAGTTGTTGTGCAACACACACAGCAGAAAAAGACACAGACACACTTAAACTCTCAATTCAGCAGGGACAGATACCTCTGATATGATAAATGGAGTATGTGTTCCTCATCAACGTCACAAACACAAGGATACGCACACACACACCCTCACAGCTGGACAGTGTGGAAAGTGTCAGGGGACCTAATTACTAACAGGAATAACTGAGGACGAGGTGTAACATGAGGGCGAGGGAAGGAACAGCACAGAAGTTGATGGAGTCAAAGAATGAATACAAAGGAAAGGCTCCTCAGAAGACGGGTCAATGAAAATGCTTAACTCACTCACTGTCTATTTTTAATGGGATTTCTACCCATTAAAAATGGACAGTATTGTGTGTAGAAATGGGATGTCTATGCACAATACCACCCAATAGGTAGATTAACCTGTGAAACAGTGTTTTGCTTGGTGTATCTTTTTAGTTGGTGTGGTGAGAATGCACCATTTGGCCACTTTATACTTTGCTATATTTCTTGTCATGCTTGACATTTGTTTAGCCAGTACAACATCTGTATGTATTACATTGGTACCACATACTATCACAGGTTTGTTTGTTTTCAGAATTGTTACATCAACACCCAACCACTTCCTGCATTTAAGCTCTCGCTGATATCATTAATGATGTCATGGGTTGGACAAAATATGGGGATTTGAATGTTTTATTTAGTGTTTGGTTTGCACTAGATTTCCTGGTATATGGTTAGGAATATTTAAAGTATTGTGTGGAAAATGTTTTTAAGGATAGTGTCAACTGATACAAGTGACATTGTCGGATATCGGTTGTCCGTGTAAGGGAGAAATATGGCTCTGAGAGAAATATGGCTCTGCCTAGACAGATTGGAAGGCCTATTTAAGGGATAGGGTTGTTGTTTGTTGAGAAGAAGGTGTCAGTGTAGCATGTGATCATGCCTATGTTTGTTGAGTTGACTTTTTCTGAGTTAAACCAGATTAAGCTATGATTGATTTGTTTATTTGTTTGTTTGTTTTTTCATTTCATTTTTTGGGGACACTTGTTTGGTTACACAATCTAAATAAATCACCTTTTTAGTCATTCAACAAGTCTCTGAGTATGCCTCCTATTACCTTCCTTGATGCTATGGCTAAGCTATCTTCACAGTCTATACGTCTCATATAGCGACCACGGTCACAGAAATCATTCCATAGATATAAAGATATTTGTTTATTTTTGTAGATAGATACATAAATACATAGATTGATAGTGATGTTGCCATATTGACGGGCGGTAACAACATGCCTAAAAAACTAATGGCTAAAACATTGTTTTTTTGTGAATCAGTTATCAAATGGGTTGGTTTCCACCCTTGGACCATTTGTCTCACACACACACTGGTAAAATATGGGAAAAACAAATATGTGATACCTATTCTTTCCTTGCTGGGGTGGGTTATATGCCTGAAAATAGTTAATAACAGCACCTCAGCTAAACTTTAATGACACTTAAGAAGAGAGGGGGACCGAGTACAGATCCTTGTGGTACCCCAGTGGCAAGAGAGTGAGTGCTATGGAACCTTGGATGGGAAAAGTAGTATCGGCCAGCAGTTTTCAACCTGAGATGGATACAGGGTTGGCTTTTTCAACAATGAGGTGACGTTTTCTGCCCACCAGTAGAAGTCTTGGTGGTAAAGTGGTATCCTCAGCCCTTTTCTTTACATTGCAGTTAATTACCTCGTTATTTAACCCATACCATCCCCTTTTTATACAGTACATATGGCACAGCACATATAACATTCCACTGAATTCAGTGTGTGGCTCGTAAGACCTCGTAGATCCTAACTGAATTCACCTGGCCAGTCAACTTCATGCACAGCAGATGTTCCTACATGGCTATTTTTCTTGCACCCACTGTGTATTTTTCTACATCTGAGATGCTGTATGCAGACTTATTATTCCAAACAAACCAACTCAGGTGAGCTTACATCCCACACCACCACAGGCTCTGGCACTGCTGATGTACACACACACACACGCACAATCAATCACACACTCATACTACCTCAAATAAATACACTGTAATGCTGTTACCGCAGGCCCAAATATTGCCAGCTCACACAGCTGATGAAATATTCTCTGTTTACTCTCCTCCAAATGTTCTGCTAAATCCTGTGTGTGTGTGTGTGTGTGTGTGTGTGTGTGTGTGTGTGTGTGTGTGTGTGTGTGTAGAGTGTATCCTGAAATAACAACATAGGAAAGGCCGCTACGCAGAACATTTAGACTAACACATACACAAACACAAACAAACACACACGGACGGAGGCCATGACATGATTAATATGATCTTCCGTACTATTGGCTGTTTCCCTTGTAAATATAAAACCAAGGACGTGCAGCCTCATTGAAACACAGGGTTGACTGATATTTCATGTTATTCCAGAATAATACATCAAGGATAGTATCTCCTTCAAGTTTATATTTTGCCAAGCACATCAAGTCCAATCCAAATCAGAAACTTTTTTTTTTTTTTTGCAAAATTCTCTTATCTGGCACAATGCAACCAATTAGACAAGGTGTGAACATATATGAATTATGTAATTTGAGAAACACCGAGTTAGTCTTACATTATGCCTGCTGTAATTCCTCTTTAACAAAGCTATAGCAGCTGTTCTGTAATGGCTCCCACTTAAAAAAAAATTAACTGTAGTATCAGTTTTCTGTGATTAATTTATCTTGTCTGGCACAATGCAACCAATCAGATTATCCCCCAAACAAACTCTGCCAGGCTTGCAGACAAGCTGAAACAGGCAATCAATATGATTGAAGGGACACGAATACATCAGGGCATCGGCCTTGGATGCAAATCTAAGAAACTGTCTCACACTGGGACTATGATTGGAGCCTAATTATTAGCTCTTATTACTGTTCTATAGGTGTGAAATCTGCCAGTACTGGAGATTGCTATATTAAAATTTGAAATGACAACCTCTGATTGATAGTTATATAATAAATCAGGCCCTTTCTTGATGTCTGCGGACACATTGCAGTTTATGAACTTGCATCAATTAGAGGCTTATCCAAAAGAGGGATGGACAGAAAACCACAAGGGTGATTTACTTAAATGATGATGACACTCTTGGCAGATTGAGACAAACCTAAAAGAGATGGTGATTTACAGCTGAGTCAAGCTTTTTTTTTTCCAACATTATCTGAAGATGCAGCGGTCCTGAAGGAATGAGAGTCCTGTCTTGAATGATATCAGGTAAGTACTTGCTGAAAGGAGCTGTCAGCTGTTGAGATATTACACTCTAATAAAGTGGTGGACTGACCAACATTGTCATCCCTAAAATACCATAGAATTATCTTTTCCCAGGCTTGTTATATGGTGACAATTATCAACTTCACAACAATTACCACCAACTTACACTGAAGAAATTGACTATTTACCTCATCACTATTGCACCACATTACTATAAATTCATTGCTATTAGCTGAGAAATGTTGGATACCTCTGAGGAGAAAGCTGACAATAAATCTGACTCCAATAATCGAAAGTGCAGCATTCAACCACTGATGCAAATATAAGAGAAACTCAGTGGTGTACATAAAATTCTTTCCCCAGTTCCTAATTTCCTCTTCAATTTACCTTTTTTTATCGCACCTACTGTTTGCATTATCTGATCTTCCTGCTGAGTGATTTTGAAATTATTATTTGAAATGCTTCTAATATGAGGACTCATTACCAATTACCCAAGTTGTTGCAGCTTTGTGAGTTTCCTGAATGGGATTCCTCAACCAAAGCAGGAAATGTGACTGAAAACATGAAATTGGACTTTAATGAGTTCAATTCCGGTGTGTTTTCTGTTTATGATTTGTATCCCATACTGAATACATTTATTGTAGCGGTTTGTGTGAAATTTTTAGAGGATGTTATAGTTTTATCTCTGCTTCATGACAATTACAAAACTAAAGTTTAAAACAGTTGTTTAACTGGAGAGGGGCCATGTCTTAACAAAGAGTTAAATACCAGGGATGGTCTCTGGCATTGAAACTGAGAGGCCATTGAATGGTTCAGGGACTGGGAATTTTCATATATATCATATATGAATACTCCTTAAACCAAGCAGGCATAGAGGAGCAGACGGCAGTCCTCTCCCCGGTCAAGCCGACCTATGTTCATGGCTGTTGCCATGAGAACCCTGGCGCTAAAGTAAACAATCTTATGACAAGGTTTACTTATGTTTTGTCTAGAGCCAAGGCTGTCTGGTAAACAAATCCTTACCAGAAGTTTTAACTAAGCATTTCTCAGGTCTCTCCATCAGACTTTGGGGTAGTATTCACCTCTGTGTCTACTGTGTACACTTAAGACTGTATCTCAATGTCTCCTTGGTCGATCGGGTTGCCAATAAATCTTTTTGCTTCAAGACATCCAAATCTCCTGGAGTTTCTGAATTAGCAAGCTCAAGATTTCTACAACAGAACAAAAGGCTGGTAAGTGCAGATTATTGTATCAATGCCTTGCCATGTCTCTCTGTCTTCTGAGATCATCTGAGAAAGAAAGCTGTGTATATTATTCCGCAATCGGTTGCATAAAAGCTGGTGTCAGTGGTCAGTTTAGTAAATTTGAGGCACCTCATTTTGGGGGGTGAGGGTTTGTTTTTTTTTTTTTGTCTGGGGCAACTTTGAGTTGTGGCCTGGCACAGATTAGTCCATCAGTGAGGTTACACCCTTGGGGAGACGTTCTGAGTAAGATGAAAAAGGCTTATTTCGGTGTAATCGAGATCTGTGGTCCATCTTTATCCACTGGGAAAAAGAGGTTCTGAAATTACTTCTGGCTTCAGAGACCTAGGCACCAATGGATAGTGTACATGGGTTCATTTATTATAAATAAATAAATGGATGAATAATTTCAAATGGCTACTAATATAAAAATAATAAGAAATAAGAAAAAACTGATTAGAGAGAGCGGATATTTTGGATTCTGCAACAAAATTTATTGGTATTGTATCTATGTATATGTTTGCATGTTTAGTCTGCATGTTATGTATCTGATGCTTTAATGTGAATGTTGCAAAATGGGTAAACAATCAATCCATGGCAGAGAAACCCTGAATCAATGAACAATTCCTCAAAAGAAACTAAAACTCCAAATTGAATAAAGTCAGAGTAAAAGTTACAGTGAAGTGTGAGTCTAAGAGTGCAGCAGTAATCTGGGAGAAAGAAAAAAGAGAAGAAGAATGTATAGGTTTCTTCTGTAGGAAGGATGACGTACACAGTGCAGCGGTGGGAAACAGAGGTTGAGAGAAAGAAAAAGGAAAAAGCAGACACTGGTTTCAGGATAGCAGCAACGTCATGACTAGCCCAGGGGAGTAACTAGTTACATGTAACAGCGTTGCATAATCAAATTACAATATAAATGTAATTCTAATTATAAGTGTAAAGTCAAGTCATTCCAGTCTTAATTCTGTTTATGTCGGATGGCTTTTGATGAAGGTCTGGCAGTGGTCAGTGTTGAGTGCTGTTGTGGGGTTTATAATGTCTGTTTTAAATGTATGCTTTTAGACAGGGACTATAAGATAAATTGTAGTAAGAAAAAGGACGATGAAAAAGGACAAAGTTGTATGGCTGCTTCATGTATGTGTGTGAGAGAAAGGCAAGGATTGGAATATAATATTGAAGTGTACAAATGTAATGTTTTTAGACATTTTTCATCTAACATGATTGTGTGGTTTCCAACAGAGTTCATAGTCTATTATCATTTATCATGATTTTAATAGTAGACAAGTACTAAACACAATTTAGACTTTTATTTTATCTTTATTTAATCGAGCATTCTCATTGAGATTAAGATCTCTTTTCCTAGAAGAGATCTGAGAACGAGAAACATTCATAAAACAAATCACAATCAGGCTTAGAGAGGCCATGGAGGGACAGGATCAAAGCACCAACCTAAATTACAGCGGCAATAATTCGGCTTTCTTCTTGTCCCATGGAAGATCCAACTATGCCATTTGAGATTGATATTTTGATTGATAGTGGAGCTACCACTTCAGCAGTAAAAGCTAATGAACAAGTGTGTTCACTAACTTCTAAATTTGTTACCACAGTAGGAGTTACCAGTTACTTGCAATCATTTCAGTTCTTACAATCCACCATTGATTGTTTGCATTACTGGACCTCGCCAGATTTTGATATGCAACACATTTTTCAAGGTGTTAAACATTCAACAAGTTGCTAAAACATTGTCAGCTTGTGCGTCATAGATGTCTGCTATAAGACCTGTCTTGCATTATCATTGTACAGCAGCATTTAACCCTTCAGATGTGTACAACTAAGTAGCTGATTCATTTCTAAACACAAGAGTGGTTAAAGAGTGAGCAAATTTTGTTTGTGGGTCACCAGGGGTGTGCTTTACCAGTCCAATTATCTGACACACACAGTAAATCGTTTAAAGCCAATGAGTCACTGCGATGGCTCCAGTGTCTCTCCCTTTGGTCCTATGATGTGTGTTACAGGTCCTTGGATGGGTGGAGCTGAGGTACCATTCAGTACTAACTGTGAACACCTGGCCAGTGTCCCAGAACTTACTTAAGCCCGCCTGCCCTGATTCCAGTTCTCTGATCTCTTCCCCACTTGCCCCACTTGTTTGTTATGTGTTGCCCTTTTTGGTTTTGGTTTACACTGACAACATGCACCTCACATTAGTCAATGCATTCATACACCTTCAAACATCACTGACACTGATACTCATTGCATTAAATTTGTTACTTACTTTAATAAATTTCAGTTAATTATTGCTAAGTTTGGCGTGCGTCTCCCTCTTTTGCTGTGGCCCACAAGCCGGTCATAACAGTCATGTCCACATTGTATTGTAGCTGTGACACCAGGTTATGAACCAAAACATAACCCTGACTGTAACAAGCCTAGGTGATAACTTTTACATTACACCTAAGTGAACACATTGTCCTGCCACAAAGTATGATTGTATTACAACAGCCTCTCTA
The DNA here is from genome assembly GCA_038419695.1 of Scomberomorus guttatus. Lineage (NCBI taxonomy): Eukaryota > Metazoa > Chordata > Actinopteri > Scombriformes > Scombridae > Scomberomorus > Scomberomorus guttatus. Next base: position 21,144,719 of record CM076451.1, read on the forward strand.
TCAATACAATATGGACCAACATCTGATATTTCTGAGGTTCCTGCCATTTTATGGGCTAAACACAAGAACCATGTGGGACTTGTAAAGTCTGCTCCACCTCACCAAGTGACACTCAAAGCAAATGCTAAGCTACCCATGATTAAAGGGCGACTCCATCTGTGTTTTTATTCCGGGTTCTTCAAATGGAAACGCCCACTCAGCCGTGGCAAAAAGCAGTGACGCTGACCTGTCTTCGTGGCCATTGCCATGAGAACCCCAGCACTAAAGTAAATAATCTTATGGCAAGGTTTAGTTATGTTTTGTCTAGAGCCAAGGCTGTTTGGTAAGCAAATCCTTATCGGAAGTTTTAACTAAGCATTGTTCAGGGCTCTCCTTCAGATTTTGGGGTATCATTCACCTCGGTGTCCAGTCTGTGCACATAAGACTGTATCTCAACGTCTCCTTGGTCGATCAAGTTGCCAATAAACCTTTTTGACATCCAAATCAAGACATCCAAATCTCCTGGTGTTTCTGAATGAGCAAACTCAAGATTTCTACAACAGTTTGTTTCCAGAACCATCAGTCTTCTTCAATGAGAAATGACTGAAAATGACAGGCATTAGGAATTGATTGGAGGACTCTCTACGGTTGTTCTCATACACAATCTTTATTTCACACACGCATGTACGTACATACACAGACTTTCATTCACGCACATTCTCACTGAACCTCCTGTACAAACTCTTGCTTCCTTGCACTCGCTGGAAATCAGTCAGTAAAGCCCATTGCTTTGACAGCAGACATATGAGCAGCAGACGCAGAGGGTGCCGGCTTATCAACCATTTAGCAGCTGATGACCTGTGGAGGGAATGGCCCTATCATGATAAAGTGTCTGAACCCTGCACATTCAATTACAGGTCAGAGGGCAGCACATACATCAGCGTGCAGCATCCATCTCCACTGCTATTGATTGTCCTGCGATAAGTGTGTATGTTGCCTGTGTGTGTGTGTGTGTGTGTGTGTGTGGGTATGCATCTGTGTTGTATATGTACAGGGCATGTATGTGTGCAAATATGTGTGTGATGGGGCGGTGCATACTGTTGGAGGCAATCAGGGGTTGTTCTGCTTTAGTGGGCACTATAATTCAACTTAAGAGGCATAAATGTTTTGTGCCTGAACTTAAGCAAAGGAAAAGGGGGAAAAGACAGAACGTAAGCAAATTTGGCATGAATGAAAGCAGTGAAACAGCACAATTAGATTTGAAAGAGACAGCCAGTGGCAGTCATTGTAGTAGGTGACCTGACTGTGTTTTAAATTTTTGTAATCCAATTCAGTTGAGTCTGTGGTTGTCATCTTGATTTTATGTCATTGCTTTTTGTCCAACTCCATTCAAGGTTTTTTCCGCACATCCACACATATTTGTATTTCTGTGGAAGACCACTCACAGTTTAATACAGTTTTTTAACCTGTTAGTTTAATCTAAATTGAATAATATCCTCTATGATCTATCCTCTGCAAGTAACTTTTAACTTTCTATCTAGTATGTATCCCACGATTTCCTGTGACCAATTTAAAGCCATTAAACCTGCATTAATAGATTTTCTTGCCATTTAAGGATAAAGTTATCACCTTTGGGACTGTTTGTTTTTTTTTTGTTTGTTTTTGTTTGTTTTTATCTTGAACCTCCCCAGAGCTACAAATATTTTTCCTTGAGCCTCCCTGAGTAACTGGGGGAAAAAGCACGACCCTCCCTCCACCATAAATAACCATATTTTATTATATTCACACCAAAGGTAGTTAGTATTGGAGAAAATAAAAAGCAAAGGCTGACCTTTTCCAACCATTGCCTTTAATAGAGAACCGTGACTCTTAAAACCTGGCCCCCTTCCCTTGTTGGGAAAAAAAGCAAACTACCAGCCCAACTCAAGGTTTCCGCCAGTGTATTGCAAGAGTGACAGAGTAATGAACAGTCCATTATAAAGCTGATATGACGGACAGTTGCCTATTTACACATTCAGCAGACACGTAGCAACATTATAATTTATATGGAGCCGTGTTTCTGCCCATCTGATGAAAGTAAGTCCAATATTAACTCACATTGTAGCCCTTTAGTGGTCTTATACTCAGAAATATCTGTCTCTTTAGCTGCTTAATGCTCTACTATGTTCACCAGCTAGTCGCTAACTGTCTGTCTGATGTTTGGCTGAACAGGTAGAATACTGTCAGATTTTAGAGCCTTTTCTCCTAAAACAGCTGCTTGCTGCCAAAAGTGTTCAGTGTGAACTAAAACAATTAATGTAATGACATTAAACTAGCCTACTCCCTGGGGCTGGGCACTGCAGAGTTGGTGATAATTCTCTGTGGGTTTGTTACTATGAGCGACTTCTATCACATTACACATGGTCATTTGATCCATTGTTAACACAAAAATGTTGATTATAGCAGCTTAAATCTCTGCATGGAGGTTTCAGTTTTACCTGTAGCATTTACAGGAACTTGCACACAGTGATACCCTTGCTCTATCTACTGCGCTGCTTACATACTTTACATTAGATACCTTATGTAATACTGATGCTAAAATATCCACAGAAGACTGATATGGTGCTTCCACATCATCCTTGCTCTTTTGATAACTGATAGCTGCACCTCTGGCTCACATCCTCAATGCAGCATTTCTCTCCAGCACCATCCCTGAGATATGAAAATCAGCCAAGAGCCAAGTGATAGAGGCTGCCCACTAATCTCCTCTCACTGATCAGTCCGCAGTTAGAAAGACCAATAATCGCTGAATATAACACCTCCGCAAGCTATTAATCACACTGCCCTACACATTGTTATATGTGATAGGTTTCATATTGTTAGCCACATCAGAGGCTGCAGCTCATTTACTGGTTATTGATCACCTATTGTTATGAAGTTCGGGAAGTCCCCTATCAGTCCCCTATCAGGCACTAATGAAGAAATTACTGCCTAATATCACTTCTTTGCTGTAGAACAATAATTCAGCATACTAAAGTTTTAGCTCCTGTCTCTTTAAGGCCCCCTTTCTGATGAGCTCACTCTGTTCTGATTGGTCAGCTTCCAGAAGCTGCCCTTCGGCAGACTTCCGGAGGCTACGTAAACAAACAATAGTAGCAAGATTTCATTTCATTCATTTCTTTTTCTCAATCTTTACTTTAAATACATCCGTAAATGTTAGAGTCTGATTCTGATCCGAAATACATTACCAGTCAAAGGTTTGGACACACCTTCCCATTCTCTTGAATTAAAAAGTGTGTCCAAACCGTATGCCAGCGGACAACTGCGAACAACCTGTGGAACGACCTTAGCAACAAGCTTAGGGTTACTGAAGAGGGCTGCAGCAGCAAACAATGTTGGCACCAGCAGCGTATAAGCAGAGTAACAGTGAGATGGGTAAGATTATAATGGCCTTGGTGTACAACCACCAACCTATAAATGATTAGACGTAGGCCGGCTCATTGATTATGGACGATCAAGCTCTATGCCCCAATGGAAATAAGCTATGAAGTGAAGCTTTTAGGATGTGATTGAGATGAGACAAAAAGGTCTAAAACAAATCGTAATGTCTGCAGATGGTTCAGCACTTTACATTTCATATGTATACCCTAGGTACTCTTTAGGAGAGTTTATCACATGTCATGTAGGTATCGTTTTACTAAGAGGGGAACCATAACTAACTCATAAAAGGTAAACACATAAAAAAACAGGTGAAAGCAGCTGGAAAGGAGAGGGTGGGTGAGAGAGAGGCTGTTGAAAAGAACTTATACACACAGATGTATGGATTTGTTCATGTGGCATTGAGCCTGTCAGCAGTTTTCCACATCGACAAGTTCCCTCTTCATAGCACGTGAATACGTCACTTCATGCAACACCAGGGCTTGGACATTTCATGCCTCAGCAGGCTCCGTCCTCTCTCGATCACTCGCTCTCTCTCATTAAAAAGCACTTGCACTCAGCACGTTAGCATAAATACATAAATTCATGGCTCGATAGATGAGAGGCTCTCAACATATTTCTTCTCTTCTAAACACACCCACACACATACTGTAGAAACTCATATGTGCTTACACATCTTAAAGTTTTTTTTGTTGTTGTTGTTTTCTGAGGCCTTTCAGGAAAAAAGCTGTCAGTAAGAGCTGCTGTTTTCTTTCGATGTCAAGTCCTTCTAGTCCACGCTCTTTCTAGCAATCAGTTCCAAAACAGTGGTTGAGGAATTGCACATGAAGACATGTCTTTTGGTAGTGCAGAGCCAATCGATATGCCGATGAATACCGAGATGCAATGTCAATGGAGATGAAGATAAAGAAGGGATCTAGTGTATTGCCAAGTGTTTTGAAGTGGATATGAGACGGAGGCAAAAAGCAAAAGAAAAGGAGAAAAAAGTGTGTATATGTACAATTTTAGCACAGCAGTAGTGCCTTAGCTCAGTAGCACTGGAGCATGTATTGTAATCAATAACACTTCAGCCAGAGAGCAAATCAATGGAGGCTGCACTGTAATGGAATGCATGGTCAAGGGAGAAGCAGATCGAGCGATGGGTTAGTGGAGAGATAGAGAGCAAACATAAAAACATGTGAATGTAGGCCAAGAGAGACGGAAGAGGTGAGGGAGAACGTGAAAAGAAAAATTAGAGGATGAAACTGTATAAAAGAGGAAAATATAACAGAAAATAGAGTGATATGAGTTTATTGAGGTAGTTAAAAGGCAGAGAGTAAATGTAGGTGTGATGTGGAGAAAAAAAAAAATCAGCAAACCATTTGTCAGCGTAGGCAAATTTCTGCATAATTGTGCTGCCTTAGTAAGCTTGTTCAAACCCCCTGTGAGGCTTAAGAAAAGCAATACTTGGAAATTGGATCCAATGAGAGGAAAATGAATGATAAAGAGATACAAAAACAGTGAGAACACAAAGAAAGAAAACAGCATGGGAAGCTGGTGCAGTCTTGTGTGGGACTGTGTTTATTTGCATGAAAATTAAAAGAGAAAGAAAAGGGAAAAAAAGAGTGCATCTGTGTGAATACATCCTCACTTTCAGATAGTTCTTATCTTTCTTCGTTGCTTACCTGACCTGTGACTCAGCTGACAGCAATATGGTGCAGATACGACCCTTGCCCTCTCTATTATTGAGTTTATTTGGGGTCTAGTGAACTTCAATATAGGCCACCTTTATTTCCACTGGTACTTGCCAGTTTCACAATTACAATAGAAGTGGAACAACATGCTATATTTTTCCTTAAACACCATTCTCTTAGAGCTAACTGTTTTCTAAGTTTAATTTTATGGAACAGGCTGTGAAGAAACCCATTGTGGAGCCAGGTGTCATTGAAATAGAGCATATGCACTCTACAAAAGACTTCTTAGATAAATACAGGTACAGTCAGAGATGACAGGAAATGACAGGTGCTGATATGTTGGATAGTGTATATTATGTTGCATTGCTCACTCTCAAGCACTAAAGTACGGCTGTGGAAAACCTTCCTGCCACTCAAAATCACTCTCACACTTTACTGACTAAATGCGCCTGACATCTTAACCGACTGAGCAGGAAAACATGAGCACAGGATGACTGGCAGGCAGTGTGTGTGTGTGTGTAGGTGTGTATGTGTGTGCGTGCAAGTTATGTATGGATGTGCAGTGATAGAAGAGGTATTCAAATGTGTTGCTTAAAGCTATACTAACCAATAAACAATGGATCAAATGACCATGTGTAATATGAAGGAGTCGACTCTGCAGTTCCCCACAGCTCTATGGTGCTTTTTAGCCTTTTTCAGCTCTGCAAACTCTGCTCTCATCAATCTCATTTTCAGATGCAGCAGGCAGCTTTTTTTCAGCTAAAAAGCTCCAAAACCTCCCTCTACCCTGTATACCTGCACAGCATGAAACAGCAAAGATCTAGAGACAAAGCTAGTGAATAGCTGGTGAACATAGTGGAGCATTTAGCAGCTAAAGAGGCAGATATTTCCCTCAGGAGTTGGTGGAGACCAAACCAGAGCTGAAAGGAGAGAGAATATTGGACTTACATTTACATGGTGGACACAAACACGACTTCAAATTCATGCTAATATTGTTCTGTGTCTGCAGGATGTGCAAATACGCACTTGCTAACGTGCAACATATCAACTTCACGAGGTGATATACGTTGATGTGTTTGCAGCTTGTAGTCAAAAAGTCAATAAAGGAGCAAAATGTATGTAAAATATCATAGGAAGCATTTAAGCAGCATCTTCAATAGCTTGTCAAGGTGGAGCTTATTAAATTTGCAAACTAGTAAATGTAGCTTTCAAATAAGTGCAGTGGAGTAAAATGTACAGTATTAGTTCTAAGCATCTTAATGCTGCTCTTTAATACAGTACTCAAGTAATTGTACTTAGTTATGTTCCACTCTGTGTGTGTGTGTGTGTGTGTGTGTGTGTGTGTGTGTCCCTCACCCACATAAAACCCAGACAATTGGTAGAAGACAAACAGTCAGAAATAACACAACACAAATATAAGTCTAACTTTGGTGACTTATAGTTGTGTTGTTTTATATCTGACTGTTTGACTGCTTTCCCTTTATGGAAATGAACTAAGTGTCTCAGACTGCATTAAACACTTATTATTTGTTTGCTGATAGATGGTGTGTGTGTGTGCGTGTCTGTGTGTGTGTGTGTGTGTGTGTGTGTGTGTCTGTGTGTGTGTGCAGAGTGGCGGTTTTATGGGGATTGATAATAATGCGTTTGTGAGTGTTTTTTGATGAGCGAGGAGTTGAGAGGGTATCTCTCTCAGCTGCATACATATTAATAACAATTGGGGTGTTTGGAGGGAATACTACTGCTGGAGTATTACAGCTCGGATGCATGAACGCACACACACAAGCACGCGCACACACACACACACACACACGGCTAACACAGACGTGAGTGTTTCTTTCTTTTCTATCTCCATGTGTCTCTCTTACACATGCAACCACATAAGGATAAGGATGCAGAAACACAGCCAGGCAAGTACTCTCTCTCACACTCACACACACACACACACACACACACACACACACACACACTTGTATCTGCTCTCTCTGGGTCTGATAAACTTGCTTATGACAGCTAATAACTCCCCTATTCCCTCCGGTCTTAATTAGGGCCAGTTATTACAGAGTGTTTGATGCTCTCTCTCTCTCTCTCTCTCTTTCTGTCTCTCGCTCTTTTTCTCTCTCTCCTCTCTTTATTTTTTCTCTCCCTCTTTCTCACACTGTTGCACAGCTAGATTCCTGCGTGCTGTTGAGAGTGAAATGCGGAGAGGAAAGAGAGAGGACGACTTTGCAAACTCCTCTCTGGCTCTCTGTTGGGGGTCTGTGCTACCAGTCTGCATCCCACACACGTATGCACACACACAGACAAACACACATAATTACTCCTGCCTGCCTTTTTCTACTTTGCATTTAGGTGTCTTGGCTCAAATTGGCTCCATGCAGTTGGCAGTTTTGTCCTTCGTTTCGCTGCTTTTTTTGCAGTTCAAAGTTGAGAAAGGTATGATAGGTAGAGGGTAGAAGGACTGAAGAATTGGACTTGAACCCCCAACATGACTCATGTCAAGTGCGCTTCTTTAATTTCCAAAAACTCCATCCTCCAGGGAGAAAAAGGGTCCTTTTCTCATTGACATTTATAAATGTTTTTTAAATTACACAGACTACTTTCAAAGTGTTTCATGGGCCCAGGGTCATAAAACTTGTTTAAACACACAAAGGAGGACATTATTTTTAATTTCCCAAAATTTTAATGGCTGAAGTTAAGAATTAGGAGGTTTTCAGAGACGCTGTGGTGTGTGACTCATCCTAATTAACCAAGGAATGTTAAAAATGGGTGAATTAATGCAAGTGACTGTTAGCTGTTAATGAAGTATGTTATGCAGGATGCCCCATTTGGGATTTTCATTACCAGTCTAGATCTGAAGATAGAGAAATCAAATTCTTGTGTAAAGTGACAAAGAGCTAATTGCTATTGACATCTTCTTCTTAAATGAGATATCCAGGCTATATCTTTTCTAATAAAATGAGTGATAACACACATCTCCAATGTTGAAGAAGCTAGTTAGAGGCTAGTCTTTAGGGCTTTTCACACTGCACTTAGCCCAGGGCTAAAATCATTCTTAGAACCTTCTTAGTCTCAGGCTCAAGGAGCTGTTAGCCCCAAGCTAAGAAAGCTTTCACACTGGCACATTCCAAAGTGGACTGACCCCAACTTTAGCCCAGGGCTTGCTGGCCCTGCTCCGGAGCAGGGTTAGCCCCAAGTTTGCGGGGTTATCCCCTAAAAATTGACTAAACACAGGGCTAAAAGGTCCCAGTGTGAAACGGGGCTAAAGTAAACAATGGAGTAGTCGCACATCATTCGAGAATGTAAACATTAGTCGCGTGTTTCAACGGACATTTAACCCAGAGCTAGTAGAAGTGCAGTGTGAATCCTTTAGCCCTGGGCTTCTTAGATTCTGTTTGTCACAAAATGATGAAATTCCGGTAAAGATGTTTTATAAGGGGCATTTATACAGTATTGAGGCCTGCTGTTTCTCCTCCAGTCTGCCCCAGAAGTCTCCAACTTATTTAAACTCCTCAATATTTGATACAAGGCCCACAGTAAATAAAAAAAAAAAAAAAACAGAAAGAAGAGAGGGGTGGGTGGGTCTAGAGGCAGAAGAAAAAGGAGCAAGGACAAGAGTTTGAATCAGTGGTAGTTTGATTTGATGAGTGAGTGACCTCATGTATTATGCAGAAATTATTTCTGGTCCCAACACGATGTCATGATCTGAGAGAGGGGCATGTAGTGAGACTCTAACCATCAAATATTCATCACACACACACATACACACTCACACACCATATTACAGCATGTTAATTAGCTGTTTTGATTGCAGTAGTCTTGAGTTGGACAGATGACTGTGATTATGAAATTTGACATACAATTAATATACTTTTTTTGGGGAAGATTCACAATACAGCAGCTATTTATTACCATCCCCTTTATTTAGCTGTGATACATCACTGATTGAAACCGGCTCAAAATTGAGCACTGACTCTTGCTGTTAGTTTCCTTTATACAGTGACCAAGTTATTGTGTTTGTTGTAAGCTATTGTGGCTAATTCTCTGTGAAGTGAAAGCTAGGAGGTCTGTCTTTTTATGATACGTTCCTCTGTGGCTACAAACTGTTTTGCCATTAAGTTTTGTTTGGCAGTCAATGTCAGTTGACCAGATGGCACAGCTGAGTAATCAACCACCGAACATCAACAGCTCTAAAATAGTTACATTATTGTGCCTTTTGTCAGCAAGGCTATAACCTTTTAGGACAAGCCCAGTGGCCAAATTTATACAGAACACTATCTGAATCTAAAATAAGTTTACCTGCATTTCAGAATAAATATAAGAACCCTAATGCTGAAAAGTGAAGAGACAACACAAGCAAAATTGCTGTTCCATGTTTGGTTGAAAGCTTATTATCTGAAGGAGCTCGTGCATGTCACAGTCTCTAACTGTACTTACAGGGGTAAAGCCAGAACAACTGTCACATCTATGTCCACAAGTGAAAGTTATATCAAATTTGAGGCTTTTGATTAACATCTGACACTGCACTGTAACGTTTACTCTCCTGTTTTATCTGTCTTATTCTATTTTAGCTTATTTTTATTTTCTATTTAACTATTTTTAATTGTATTTAAATGTCTTTTATTATAGTCTTATATTGCCTCATGTTGTTTTTACATTTTGTCTTGATGCCTTTTATGTAAAGCTCTTTGAATTGCCTTGTTGCTGAAATACAAATAAACTTGCCTTAGATACAGCAGGGAGCTGCCTCAGGAACAGTTGTTGCATTGTTGTTTTCTCCAAATAAGTTACCACAACCTTTGCTCAAATCTCAACTCTCTATTTTACAGTTGGTTTAGCTACAAGCCTTGTCGACAGTTTAGTTGAAATTTCTCTTTCAAAACATTTGCTATAGTAGAAGAATACTTTTTTTTTTTTCAATCTAACTTATGGATTTTTCACGATGAATGAGGTATCATGACATCAGGCTTTATTTTTTAATAAGTCAGAATGACTCCACGGCCCACCCAGCTAACTTCATCTAAGAGTACAACCTGTCTGCCAATATTTGGGTCCTGTTTATTTGAGCTGACAGGGATGAGCTGTCTAAAGGTTTTTCAGGAAAAAAAAAATCTATAGACCTACAGTACTCAGGGCTGCGGTGTCTGTTATCCAGTTTGCCAATTCAGTGGTTTTAATTTCCGTATTAAAGTTGAAAGTGTCAATTAGATTGTCCGGGGATATCATTAGTGCTCTCTCAGTCTTTTCCTATTTATAGGGTAAATTGAATGGGTTGTAATTGTGTGTCATGGCAGTAGATGAGGTTGTAAGCTGTGATCCAGACTGATAATGGCACAGTAGGTTACAGCGCACATTAAGGGTAACAGGCAGGGTTCAATTTAAGTAGGGGGGGTTTGAGGGGATAGCTGTTGTTGCAACAGAGACTTACATTATCTGGATTCACAGACTACTGGTATGTAATGTTTTTTTTTCCAAGTAGGGCAGTGAAGAAGTGTTGCTCAGTGTTGTGCAGCAGTCCTTTTAGTTGCGTTCACATGCCTCTGGCTGCCCTCCTTCAATACCTTGTGTGATTTGGCTAAAAGACAAGTTGAGGAATGGGTCTATATTTTTGAATCATTACATTTGTCCAACACTGCAGCAGCACATGGTGCCCACTGAGGTAGAGAACAAGCTCAGCCTTATTTAGTATCTCTGTGTGGATGGGGTTCATTTCAGTCCTGAAAAAAAGACCTTGTCAGCACACCTTAAAGAAGAAGGGCTTGTATTTGACAATCGCCAGATACATTCTTTCAAAGCATTCTTTTGGCTAAACCCAGGACTTTCTTGCTGTGAGGTGATTCTTACAACTGAGCCACCATGTTCAGACACCATGAGTGTATTTACACTGTTTATTTCTAAAAACTGATTTCTCAAGCAAAACCAATTAATTCTTTCCTTTCCCATACCCGACTTTTATTCTGTACAGGCTGTATATACCAGACGCTTTCCACACCTTGGCTGTAGCTAGAGATTCTGTCCTTGACAATCACAAACAGAATAAGTGACGAGGCACATTCCTGGAGGAGCGCGATGCCCACTAAAAACATGCTTGACCTTCCGAAAATACAGACCCAGCACTCATTCTTGTTTCACAAGGCCAAATAGCTTGTAGTAATGGGCCCTGTACAACATACACCCACAGCAGTACCTTCCCAAAAGACATCCCAGTGGACATGGTTGTATGCTTGTAAATGTAAACAGCTGGTCCAGCTGCATAACCAGGATGGGGTCCGCATTGCTCTTTCTGAATCTGAGGTTTCTCTGTACTTTAATGAGTCTCCTTTCCAGCACCCCTGCACTTTCCCAAGGAGGCTAATCAATGTGATATACCGACAGTTGCAGCACACCCTACGATCCCCTTTCTTAAAAATGAGAACCATCACCCCAGTCTGCCAGTCCACAGGCACTGTCCCTGACCTCCATGTGACATTGAAGAGACGTGTCAAACAAAACAGCCCTGCAATGTCCTGAGCCTTTAGCATTTCAGGGTGAATCTCACTCATCCCTGGTTCCTATAGAAATGAAAGAGGCTTACCCTGCACCTCTAGCTCTGCCTCCTCTATGGAAGACTTGTCAGTTGTGCTCCTTCCACTGTCCGACAATATCCTCAGTCCTAGATTCATTTTGGCAGTATTCTGTGTTTTATTGTGTTTATAAATTTTATCGTGTTACAGTGTTATTTCACAAGCTACAGTAATCTATTGATGAGGTGTATGCTAACCTCTCAGTGTTTGGTTCCAATATAATACGTGATGCTTGGTTAGTGCAATAGATGGACTGTGACCTTATTGTGATGTACTGTATGTTAATCACTATGGTCATTTCATTCATAGTACTTACACTAAGTGCTGGGCTACTGTCTGTTACCATAACTTTCACTGACGGCAAACACATACACTCACACACACTCATGAATCTCTCACCGACTTAGGCTTGGATGGCTCATTGACTTGCCATTAAAAGAAAGAGCCTTCATTAGTTAGGATGTCCCTCCTAAAAGGATACCAACTGTGCATATTTGTCTGCATGTGTGTGTGTGTGTGTGTGTGTGTGTGTGTGTCACAGGGTTGTTGTCTGAGACATACGCATCTAACCACTCAGCCGGTCTCTGGCACAACACGCACCCACAAAGGAGTATTCATTAGCAAGAGGGGTGCCATTCCCTGGCACTTGGAAACGCAGTGGAGCGTTCATGGCTGTGGCTGGATGTAGAAAATAAAAACAGATTGGGAGAGATTCAGATGAACGGAATGGAAGAATGCAAGCGGAACATTAAAGAGCATTCCAGAACAGAGTGTTAGCAAGAGACAATCAGCTCTGGTCAGGGACAAACAGCAACGGAAATGAATTCAGGCAGAAAGATCAGGCATTTTCCAGGCTAGAAATTTTACAACAGGAAGGACGAATAATGACAGAAATTATGTTCAGTGGCTTGGACATAATATAATGGTAAGTAGTTTTCTGTGTCAAGGAGTGATTCTCTCTCACCGGTGTCTGTTCTCAGATTCAGAACTGTGCTCATCAGTCATCAGTTTAATATATATTGCCTTGTATCTGACATAGTTTGATTATTCTTCCCTGCTTTCCAAGATGAAAGAGAAAAATGTGAAGCGAAAACAGCAACTAATATCGATTAGACTAATTAAAAATATATTTCTAGTAATATTAAATGTCACGTCTTAAAATAACTCTATTCAACAATTTAAGTGACAATCATGCCACGTTTATATCATATGTGAGTAACCATAATTACAAGTTTCTCGCTTCTAGATACTGTTCAACATCCAAGTCATAATTACAACCAAGAAACTAGAAATCTCTGCTATATCAGACCAGGTACTCTGTGCCTGAAAAGTAGGCTGATAATCAGACTCCATTTTGTTTCACTTTATTTGTTCAGTATGATGTTGTGTTCACTCACAACCAATCAGTAGTGAGTGATGAATTTGTCCTGCCAACAGGACAACATCATGAAACATCATGATGAGTAGTTGCTAGGAGCATTTGACATTTTTCACATATATCAAAAAAATATGCTGATTTAAAATCATTTTTTATGGTGGCCCTGAGGTGCAAAACACATCAACATTGGACAAAGCACAACAACAAACTAGAAAACACAACAACGAAACTGAAAACACAACATCTCACAAAACGGAAAAGGTAAGGACAACAATTCTTGTTTGTGATTAGACAGAACCAGAATTGTCAATTCAGAGATTGGTTGTATAGTGGGAATGCTACGAGGCAAATCATTGACGTCTTTGCTCATAGCATCCAGATACATTCATGCCTTGACTGACCAATGTTAATGTTGGTTACATAAACTCTGACCCAATTTGGTCTAATCACAAACAGAATTGTTCTTAAACCTGCCAACTAAGCTCTGATTGGTTGACTGTCTTCAACCAGTGAAAACAGCCGTCACACAGCCGGGTACAACATTGGACTTATTTGAATCACTGAACAAACCAGAGATGTGGGTGGGGATTCAGAGGTCAGACAACCTAAAAAGACATACACATCACATCAGCCAAAGTCCATTGTTCAACGTAATCAAACCCAAATGTAATCAATATTGTGCTATACTGTCAAAATTAGTAGCTATTTTTAACCCTCACATGGCCAATCACAGAAACGTCTTGGGTTTCCGGTGGTTCCCATTTGTGTGAAAGTGCAAGTCATGAACGACAGTATAATTCTTTACAATCCATTTCATGAATGTGGCATCATGGAATCATTGATTAAATCTGTGCTTTTTACTGTTCACTTACATGTAACCTTTGGTCAAAATGTGTTGCTTTTTTTAAAAACCCAAATTGTCTGCAAAGACTTAACAAAATTACACAGCTGCTTATTTAAAGAAAGAGATCACAGAGGAAGATCACAGAGGAAGAAGAAATAGATAAGCAAATGAACCACCACTACTACATGAAGATTACTGTCACTATTGTTAGGGCAATGCCTCCTCTCATACACCTCATCAAAGACCAGGCTCAGTTAAATGGAACTGAGGCTTAGTAAAGAGGACAATATTTTCAATGCGCAACGGTGACTTTTGTTCAGAAGCCCTGAATCATGGCTGTTAAACAATAAGCGGATCGTGGCAGTGGCAGATGTTACAGCATGAGCTGTCTCGTAGCGGCATATGCTATCGATGTGGATGATGATCAGGTTACATTAAATATGACTGATGCATATAGTGACGGTAATGCTGTTATACTGACACGGTGCTGTGTTCACGCTTTACTTGTCTCAACGTGTGTCAAGACGTGCTTTCCGGTTAACGCACTTTCACTGATTTGATTGTTGTGACACTATCAGACCAGCATTAAATTATCATTGGCTGGAAGGAAAATACCGTACCTCTGAATTCCTCTCAGGTAGCCATCTCAATACTGATGTTATGTTAAAAGTAACTACACAGACAATTCTTTGTGATTATGCTGTTAAAAAAAAGTGGATGTGGTTAATGTAGTTAATGATAAAAGGGGTGAAAACAGGCAAAGATTGGAGGTGCTTGTAAGAAAATATACAGTGACTTACCCATGTTTCGGCAGTGTATCCCTTTTTAGTCTTTCTGCCTGTTTTTGAAAAACTTCCACAGTCAGACTCAAGGGCAACCAATATTAACTCCTAACAAGAAGCAGTGAAGTCTTGAACATTTTGCACAATTAGTTTGGAGATAATTAACACAGCAGTTTGACACACAGCCACTTGAACATGTGAGTAATGTAATGTAAACAGGCAGTAGTTATACACATGCTTGTATGCGCACACAAACAAAAACACATTAAAAATGCACACCGCCACCACCTCACACACAAGCACGGAGGGACAGAGTAAAACTCAACAAAACCTTGGAAGTTGTGAAAAGTACTAATGCCTTGAACAAAAAGCCTTGAACTTGAAACTACAGAAAAAGACTGATGCACAACAGAAATCTTTAAAGTCCATCTACCATATCTAAACCCTCCAGCTTTGTTAGGCAACAACCTCTTTACAAACCAGTTACCCAGGGTTGATCCCGAAACAGCGACAGCTTGCCTTTCTAAGTAGAAGACCATGACTGTTTGATTATCACTTTACACACTGATAGTGCCAGATATAAAGAGCATGAGTAGTTAGTATAGAACAGACTGACCAGGTGAACCCAGATGAATCCCTTTTTGCTTTTTACCTTAAGTCCACTTTGATAATCAAGGGGATCTGTGGGTAAAGTAGAAAAGACGGGATAAATAAGGATTAAGGCAACAAAGACATGGATTATAGTCAGTCAGTATTAGGGAAAGGCTTCTAAAAATTTTGCACATCAAGATTAAGTCTCCCATCTGGGCATTTAGCCAGCATAAAACGGCAGCAGTCACTACACTTTAAACCTGCTCAAGCCTGAGTGCAACCTGTGTATCAAACAGCAAGTTACCAATTATTGTGACCTATTAACTGAAAACAGAACGTAATCAAAAGTGTATGTGTTTACAGCATGTATCTATCTATCTTGCAAAAATGAACGCAATTTTTACAGGCAGTATTTTTGGAAACATATGCCCACTATGCACCTTTGTTTTACTAAAATTATGGTGTAATCAAACCTCACACGATCTAAAAACATTAATAATGTATAAAACAAGACTAAGAGTCTGCATCCATGCTAGCTGCTCTGTGAGGCTGTACTTAGCAACAGCAGCATTTCAGCAAAATAATAATGCCAGCATGCAAACATGCTTATTTTTAGGTATAGTGTTTACCATGTTCACATTGCATGTTAGCATGCTAACATTTACTAATTAACACTAAACACAAAGTGGCCTACAGCTGAGGCTGACAGGTGTGTCATTAGTTTTGCAGGCATTTTATCATAAACCAAAGTATTGCACAAATGACATCTTTGACCTGATGGTGGCGCTAGATGAAAAGTCAGAGGATCACCAACTTCTTAAGGATTCACCCTCTGGGGAACATGCGTATCTGTACAAAATTTCATGGCAGTATATCCAATAATCACTGAGATATTTCAGTCTGTACCAAAGAGATGGGCTGTCTGACAGATGGACATTGCCACCCATAGAGCCACTCCGCTAACATGGGTATCAACATGGATTTAGATGTTGGGTAGTGTATTGAAAGAGCAGTAAATCAGTGTGGGAGTGACAGCAGTCCCAATCCTGTTTTGGTGCTGGGGCCATCATTTAGTTTACAATTAGATGACAGACTGAACCAACAGTTTGCTGACTCCGTCCAGGTTGTTACACATGTAGAAAGTCTCTGATGCTTTTGGGACACTCATGTAGTTTCGGCAACACATTATCTGTGTGTTAAATCAATTTGTTGAAGTTGTTCAGTCAACTGTTATTGAATCAGTCTGATTACTTATTCTGAAATCTTTCCACTTCTTTAATTCTTTTTTGTTTGTTTCTACACTTCTCTTGTTTTGCAGCTTAAATTGAGCAGCATTATCTCATCAAATGGGTACATACATAGTTTTCCACTCCTCCTCTGTCCTAAGCTGACTGATGGTTACTGAGATTTCCTCAACAACTTGAATTTCTTTCCTCGTCATTCAACTGTTCATTTCCCCTCTCTCTTGCGGCTAAAGGACATCATTCCTCCAACATTCTAGTATTTAATGTGGATGAATGAGAAACTGCCAGTTATACAGTGTGTTTATGATGAATAGGGCTACAGTCTTTCACTGAAACACTGCCTCATTGGGAGCTGGTGCAGGAAAAAATAAGCTCAATTCGCATATAACTAGTATTGGCTAGTGACCTCATTTGTATCAAATGACAAAATGTACCCTCCATGCAGTGCACTCACACCAGATAAAAGAAGTCTGTGTTTCTCCATGTATGATTGAAATGTTGGGCAATTTAGTAGTATCCCCAAGAAATCTGGCTTGAGCCTGTTCAAAGAATAAATGTTCCTTATCACATGCTGCCATGCATGTCATCCATCTCATTATCGTTAGCATTTCCCATGGATTTGAGTTTGCTCTTTCTCTAAAAGGGTCTCCGTGCTGAGTAGGTGGATGAGCCTCGTGAATTTGCTCTTAAAATGCTATCAAAGCTCTCTTTAATTATTTCCACTGCAGCCCTCCATAATTCTCAACACAGAAGAGGCTGAAAAATATGAAGAAAAAAACAAAACAAGGAATCCTCACTGAGATGGGACAGATGTTATCAGGTGACCTCGCTCATGATCGCCAAATCGTCATAGTCGCATGGAAAAAGAGCTGATCTGATTCAAGATAATTGAACTCTGAGCTTTGAAACATAGTAACTTACCCATGTTCAGACAATCTGACAGAGACTCGACTGAAAAAGTGTTTATAGCTGCATGGCAGGTATTAAAATCAGCAGCATGTAGGCAGCATTAAGAGTGATAACAATAAAGTGTTAAAAAGCGCCATGCTAGCTCCTGCAGTTTATGCTTACAACCCTCCTAAATTAATTTCCTGTTCTGCCTCTTTTTTCGTAAATCTTGCCTCGCCAATTTGGCCAGTGACCGTGAAGCCTGATGCTCTGTTCACACATACGAACTCAAAGTAGCAGGCTCCAACTTAAAGCTTGTAGGCATGTAATTTACACACTCAGCTCTGATTGGACAGTTATTTTCTCTCGTTGCCACTATACAGAGTACCTGTAGCTTATTTGGCAGTGTGTGTTTCCATGCATTATTTTCAAGTTCCAGTAGCCTAAAGGTACATCATATTGAATGGTGCAGCCTTGTACCACAGCGACTGACTGTTTAGCTTTTACATAGATGTATCAGAGCTTAAAGCTCAGCTGTGCGTCCATTTTCCAAAAGAATCGAAACAAGTGCAATTAATTGTCTCTGGTTGTTGCTCCTGCACGTCAGAAGAAATTTGCATAAAGTTCTTAACTTCTACAAGTCACGCCGCACTTGAGGAGGCACCAGGATCCTATTTGGAGTTTCCATTCACAATAAATGGAAGCCTGCCGTGCCTTTAGTGTTGGGGTCCGTATGTGTGGACAGGATGAGATTAATGATGAGACTGTGCGGATGTGTGTGCCTGTGTAAGTGTGCATACAGTACAGTTTGTACAGGACAGTTTGACCTTTGTAATTGTGGTGGGGGATAGATTGCCGAGCAGATGAATAATAGATAGAGAGCAGATCGAAGAGGTCTTACCAATATCGTGTTCAGAAATGATCTATTCTTTTTTTTTTTTTTTTAAATCTTTATTGAATAACACATTTAAAATTTACAACAAAAAACAGACTCCTCATGAGTAAATGCTAATTTTCACACACACACACAAACGCATAGGATATACTGTATAGCCTATATATAATTAATATAAATATTAACATTGTTCTCAAAAGTGAGGAGAGGGAGTGGTGGAAAGCTTTCTCTGAAACAGAAAGCCAGTGAATGAGATAAATGACTGACCAATCAGTGGTCTGCAGTGTTTTCACGTCACCTTTTAGTATCAGCTCAACTCGAGAAAAGTTTTTTCACATGGCGTGCTCTAAAAAATAAACAGAGCTTTTGATCAATCACCGTTCTGAACGGGCACATTTTGAACAGGCACTGCACTAAACGACAGCATAGGTCTAACATTCAGCTAATATGCCGCTTTCCAAATTCATCTTATCAAGTCATCTTAAACTGGGTCATTACATCACTTCCCCGGATCATTACTATGGATGGTATAAATGTAACTATAGGTCGTTTTTGCCGGCCTGAATTTTAGATCTATATTGTTTATGTATGTATATCGCAAATACACACAGCATTGCATGGATTTGTCTCCTGCTATCTAGACTGGGTAACTGAAATCATATCTGTGGAAGAAAAAAAAATCAAGGCATCTACTACATGCACTCTAAATGAACTTGTCTCTCTCTTAACTCCTTCCTCAACATTTCTCCTTTGAAAACACTAAATGGGCAAATGAGACGACCGCAGGGCCAGGAACAGCCAACAACTGTCAGGAAAACAGTGAGTGACACAACAGAGGGCATCTAAAATTGCTGTTCATTTTACATTAGAATTACAGTTGTGTTGTACAGCTAAATAGATGACATCATATCTTATTGCCTTGGTTACTTAGCTGCCCCGTTTCCATGGTGTCTCAGGGGGAACCGGTTTCAAAAGCAGATTTGATTGGCCGCTGGGGCTGCTTCCCTCTGTGCTGCTAATTAGCAGTCTCATTGCTTCCCTCAGGTCTGTAGTGAAGTTGGTGGGACAACAGGCTTTCATACTGACACACGCGGAAACAAGGCATGCACGCAGAAACACATACACACAAATATGTTTTCTCACACACACACACACACACACACACACACAAAACACACGCTGTTTTCCAGTGTGGTGTAGTCAACAGGACAACTGCACTTTTGTGCTTTTATCATTCGAGTTCAACTCGAACACAACTGTCTCACGCTTTCTCTCTGTAGTTTATGTGCGGTGTTTTTCTCCCTTTGTGTGTCACCACTTCCACCCCCCACCCCCAACCCCCCCCCCCCCCCCCCCCCCCCCCTTCTGCCTCACTTAGGGATGTAATCAGGGGAAACAACAAAAAACAGAAAGGAAGCAGGAAGGCAGCCGTCTCCCACTGCAAATGAATGGAAACCTGTCACAAAAAAAGAAGAAATCCTGGAAAATAAAACAGTCACTCGTTACTTTCCCCTGGTTTTTCACTGTATGATAGCTGCATCCTCCTTCTCTCCATCTGCCAGTTTTTCTCTCGTGCTACAGAAGCACGCCTGTACCTCATTTTCTACAACTCCCTCCTCACCTTCTTCTCCTCTGCCTCTGCGCTCTGCTTCTATTCTCCTCTGCATATCCACCTGAGGACTGAAAGGTGAATATCATTAACCCTGGAATTTCTTTTTCTCACCTTTCCCGCTACTGTGGGCTAAATTAAACGTGGCCAGTATTTCCAGTGACTGGTGGCAGCAAACTCTGCCGTCTATGCAGGTAACATCAGTAAAAGCACTGGAGAGTATCTGTAAGATGCAGCCATGTGTGAATGTTTTACTGAGGCAAACACTTCATAATCAATACACTTGATCTGATGCTTGGATAGTGGGGAATGGAATAAATATGTAGGAAAAATGAAGAACTTCTGTCATTTTCAGTTCAACTAACATGAATATACATCTCCACATATATAATATACTAATTCCAGTGTCTGTTAAATGGTCCATACAGGCAGTCACACCCTTCAAAATGTAAGACTTTCTTCTGATAACTAATAGCTTCATTAGCATCCATTAGTGTCAGTTTGATGCAGTGGGGGATCTCATTTCCGAATGAAACCCTTCCCAGACATTAAAGGCAGAGCTCAATCTAGCAAACAAGATCTCTGAAGCTTTTTCCTGTGATGCGCTCCCTTGCATCATGCCCTCCTTCAAAGCCACTGTTTATAAGGATCATATAATAATAAACTGCCATTCTCTGAGGACGTGCATGATGACACAAATCAGTGTCAGGTATGATGGAATTCATATTCCTGATCAATAAGGGCTTATACATCTGGGCCCCGTATGCTGCAGGTGGTGCATTCAAGGTCCCGACTTCAGATTTTCAAAGGGAGGGCACAGGGGGCAGGTGACGCGAGAGGGGAAAGTGGTGTGAGTGAGATGTGAAATTTGAAATGCAGTTAAAGACGTTGGAGGAATAGGAGGGGGATGGGAGAGAGGAGACAGTAGGTGGAGAGGGTGCAAAAGTGATAATATTCACAGGTTGTGCAAACATATGGATAGGGGATAGACAAAAGAGTAAGAGAAAAATCCAGAGAGGCGGACAGATAGACGGCAGGAGATATACAGCAGGTAAAAGAGATAATAAAGACATGAAGGAAAGTGAGACAGCAAAAATGATGGAGGCAAGGAGAGGGATGTTTATCCTCCCCATGATCATGTAGCCGTCTGTCTCTCATTTAGCCCAAGGTTCTGATTAAGTCGTTTGTGTTTAAAGAGGAGGAAGCCTCTAATTCCCCTCCTTTCATCTAATTTAATTATGTGCTGACATTCTCCCTTTCTTCCTTAGAAGGATAAAAGCAGCTTAAGCTTTTATGTGGAGCTTTAATGACAGCAGCAAGGAAACTTTACTCACTGATTGCTTAGCCTTAAGTGTGTTTAGCCTTAACACAGCGCTGCACCAAACACAGTTGTGTATGCACTCTTGCAGACACACATACTGTATTTCACGTTTGCCGCACACGGGCACACAGCGGCTCGGATACACGCCTTCACACAAAGACTCGTTTTATGTTTAACTTCATAAAATTCAGTTAGGGAGCAGCACAGAGTTGCCGCATTACTGCCTTTGGGTGCAATCTCACTGTTGTGTTTTGAAGTTGTCGGCGCGGCGGTGCAGTGGTTAGCACTGTTGCCTCACAGCAAGGAGGACCTGAGTTCAAATAGACAGGCTGGGACTTTTCTGTGTGGAATTTGCATGTCCTTGCAGTGTATGAATGTATTTCCTCCCACAGTCCAGAAACACATTAAGTATGTTTTTGAACACTCTATCAGCAAATTAAAACATGAATAAATATTGACCTCAAAAAATGTTCAATTAAGTTTTTGTTTGTATTGTTTTTTCATGTCCAATGCCAATATCATTTCTAAATTCTCACTTTGTACAATATGGCAATTACAGTATGGTTATGGTTCAGCAACTGAAACTTACAGGTATGGTTAGGATCATGCAACGGAAACTAAAACACATAGATCACGGGCACGCTGCTTCCTACACTGGCACTGTCTGTTGGCACTGGGCATAAATCGTGAGGTGTAGAATCGTCCACTATTAATGCTCGTCTGGGTTACACCAGCAGGTATGCCAGAAAAAAATTGGCACTGAGTTCAATTTAATGGGAGCAGATGAGAAAACAGCAAGGCTTTTTACTGGCTCTCTTTTGACCCTGACCACTCAAAGTATCTGGTGAATTCACCTGTGGATTTGATACGATTAAAAGAACCTTTTTATGCTTTTTAAAATGTAGCACCGCAAATGCCGTGCAGTGTGTTTAAGGGGCATTGAGAATGAGGCAAATATACTGCTACAAAAACGTTCTATTATAGCCATATCTTATATCTTCCAGTGTACACATACGGATCAACTGTCATAATTTCTGTTGAGTTTCCTGAAAGTTCCCCCAATCTAGTTAAAGAAGAAAAGAAAATCATTATCTGTCTATCTGTCCCCCCTACCAAAAAAAAAAAAAAACTGCAAGCATTCCTGGGAAAGATAATTAGGACAACAAACATACAAACACTCACGTGAACTAGCAAACGCTTGCATTTTTAGACACACACACACACACACATACGCAGACACTACACACACATTCACAGGGAGCTTTGCTAATACGCTGTGCATGACTACACTTCACAAAAATAATCATCACATCTCCTTCAAAAAGTAAGTTCAGAGACATTCATTAAACTACTGTAGAGCATCGGCTTAACAGCCCTCAGCAAGAACGGTATTGTAAGAATCAGCTGTATAAACAGCGCTACACGGGTGGGGCCCGGCGAAAATCAGCAAATATCGTTAATTAGGATGACGGGAATGGGTATAGTCACACAGACAAACAAACAAGCCATTAATCACCTCATTGGCAGTCTCATACACATATATTTTTGAGAGGCAGACTAGGTGTGTCTGTGCCGCTGGGGATAGAGATGGAAAGTGAGAGCAAGAGTCAGAAGGAGAAATGTGAGCGAAATCTCGATAAAGACAGTGAAATGATAGAGTGAACACATTTAAAGAGGCCATGATCGCAGAGAGTAAAAGACAAGAACATAGGCTGAGTGTTACCATGACGAACAGAGAGACAGAAGAAGACAGAAAGAGGGAGGATGGGTAAAAGAATCACAGAGAAGAAATGAAAAGTGGCTTAATGGAAGACATGAAAAAATAGAAGTGAATCCAGTTTGGTATTACGCTGCTGCATTTGTTCATATGTTATATAGGACAACATTTATCATCATCATGAGGAAGTTAATGAACCCCACTGGCTTAGGAGCAGGATCCCTATCTGTATAAATGGAACATTATACTCTATATATCACTCACTCACTTACACATCTCTCTGTTACACACACACACACACACACAAACTCATGATGAGATACACTTTAAAGAATAAGGCTGGTGACATTCTGTATTTTTGTCATTGTCACCACATCAACAGGGAATTAGTCCGTCTCTTAATACTTTCTAACATCCCTACACTGTGTGTGGCACTTTGCCCCAAGTCCATTCATTCATACTGAATGGACTTATATACACAAATATATTCTTATACTTATAAATAATTTCCTAAAACAGCTGGGCACGGTATTTTTTAGCAAAATGTAACTCAACTTTAGTAAACAGTACATTTGTTGGTGACTATTTTCAGCTGTGTATTAGTACACATTTGGTGTACTAGTAAGTATTTATAGTAGCAGGTTATTGTATGTGCAGTAGAACTGACTCAAAATAAACTACAGTACCCAGACTTTGGATACACAGAAAATACTTGTTCGTAGGATCAATTCATTGTTGGTTTTAGTGTTTTCTTGGCATCTGTTGACAATGAGGAAAATGTAGATGAATCCAGGTTGTAGGCAAAAATAGACAATCTGCCATTACTGTAGTGGCATATAACACTGAAATGTATGTAAAGTATTTCAATCTTCAAGTGCTTTTGCCAAGAAATCTGTTCAGGAGATCCTGCAGAACTGGTTATATGTTGGAAACATAGTCATCAAAAGATAATAAAATAAAGTCTACAAAACTTCAACAACAAACTAAGACTTTGGGGGAAAAAAAAAACGCCATAAGCTTCTGCTACACATAAAGGGTTTCAGCCACATTTTTCACTTGTGTGTCGGCGAAAAGACACGTTTCTATTTTAATCATTACGGCTGTCTACACAGGCCATTTATCAGCTTGCGTTTTACTCACACATAATCGTGACCTGTAGCATATTTTTAAGCTTCAAGTCTATTTTTTTCTGTTTTACACACATACACTACAGTGTTTGTGTGTGAGGCTCTGAGCACTTCCAAAACGCGAAATACACTCAGTACTGTACCTGAAAGCATCCTGTGTAGACACAGAAGGAGCACTGAAGCTGCTGCTCTGTTAACGTGCTGCTTTCACTATGCAGGCTGTGCTAGGGCCACTGTAAGTAAAAAAAAAAAAAAAAAGTCTGAGAATTTGAGAATAATAAAAATATTACACGAAATAGAAAAAAAGTAATTGTTATGAGGAAAGATTAGAGTAGGTTGCTAAGAGAGTATGAGAGCTGTGATATGCTTAGATTAGGTTGATTAAAGTACATGTGCATGTTTAGCATTTTCTAAAAGTCCATAGGCTACTAGCTTACAGTTATTTTTGCCAAGTTATTTAAATCATAAATTTGCAACTGTATTCTTGTAATATCAGATTTTTCCCCCCTTAGAGTTATCATAATACTCTGTCATAGATTACAGTACAAGATATCATGGAGTTTGATGATTTGAATCATAAGCTAGCAAGTAATTCCTACTGGGTTAAATTAGCTGCTCCACACAGCACTTCCATCCAGACTGTGGAGGTCAGACAGATACAGTATGTATGTCATAAACTAATTCCAGACTCGTGCTTCCACATTCACACAGGCTTCCTTCATCTGTTATGTTGAGGTTTAACTGCCGACCGTGATTAACCCAAACATCAGCGCTTCCAATGTCAGTGTAAATGTGTTCAGTTCCACTCTGCAGATGCAGTAATGGCGGCAGCACTTGAGAGTGCAATACATTAATCAGCCGCCAGACTCATCTATAGAACATCACTAGACTTATCCTTTAATGCATATACACATACAGGGAAGCAATGAAATCACACATACATAAGCGACCTGCATTAACAAAAGCCTGAATTTCCTTTTTCGTCTGTAAATAAACAACAATGTATGTAAGATTCATGCACTGCAAAAACGACAGCATCCACCTACATGATTTTATTTTCTTCTACTATCACAACATTTTTAACTCTAACAATCTGACAAACCCAAAACCTCACCGTCTGTATTCTGAAAATTTGGAAAATGCTGTCCTCACAAGTGAAAATTCTGAACCAAAGATAGAAAGTGTACACACACACACACACACACGCACACACACTGTACAGAGGAGAGGGGCTAGTTATGGGGCTTTTTTCCCATCTTTATTCAAGAGCGTGGTCTTTCAATTTGAGAGCATGATTTATTGATTTCACGTTCAGATTTTGTAATTCTTTCCCTCAAAACTCTGCCCTCGCACTCCAATGGCCCCTACTTGAGTTTAGATTTGCTCTGCTTCTGCTCAAACTGTATGCTTTTCTGCTCCAGCTTCAGCCCTTCTCCTCGCACTCAGGCTGCTTCTGTGCGCTCGTGAAATGTCTGCTCTCAGATTTCTGCTCTGCTCTCATATTGTTTGTGCAACAACCCTGTCAAACCCAACCAATAAGGCCAAGTGTACTGTTGACCAATGAAAGGATTCCTGCCTTTACTTCTCAGAGCGTCCCGTACAGGCAGTTACTCTTTAACCAGGTTCATCTACTCCCGCCTTCCAGGGCTTTATTAAATGTACTTCCATTGCTTTCTTTACGACCTTTGGAATAAAAGAACAGTTAATGTATATACCAGCACCCGTATGTTTTAGCTACATAGTAGCCATATAGCACACCGGCCTCCCGTCAGTGTGCTAAACACACCTGCGTCTTCTAAAACTTTGTCAATAATATCACTCTTATTTAACAATACTTGCAAAACTTGAGTTTTTGGAACTGGGGCATAAACACATATTTTCTTTGATGGCAAATCTAAAGTATATTCAACTGGGTCTATGACACTTTTCATATATTATTTCACTTTGAAATAGGACTTTTTTGTTCTGATCCCAGACACCCACTCTCTGAAATGGAGTAAAGTGGAGTGAGGCTGTGTAAGGTGTTTTCATCAATGTTACAACAGTGTTCCCTGAGTACCTTTTTTACTGTATACTTGTTTAGGTCACCAATCAAAACACCAATTTCATAAAATTCACTGACTATTTCCTGAGTGGAAACATGCAAGACAGCTTGTGTTGGTAGAAATAAAGATGCAAGCCATTCCTGAGTTTTTCTGCGGTATCATAGTAGCTCTGTTTCATTGTCAGAATTATCCTTAAAAGGCACAAGAATATCATTGTCAGTAACAACTGACTGCAATTCAACAGCTATTTCACATTCTATCAAGTCGTCAGTTTCACTTTCTTGTACAATAAGTAGAATGTGGGTGACAACAGCATTTATGTGAAGTAAAACTAGAGAATTTGTGTGATTTGAAAGGACGCTGATTAAAGGACAAGTAACATTTTCCCTATTCCTCAGATGTTTACCAAGATGAGTAATATATTGCTTTAGGCCAACTGCCTCATTAAAGTCACATAATGAGCATTTTAGTTTGAAGCCAACAAGTCCAGTTGAACCACTTTCTATGACCCCATGATCTTGCAAATGGACCTGCAGGGATTTTTTAGATCTGAAATATTGTGCACAGTCTGTGTATATGCAGGGTCGTGGACAGTTTGTTCCGTAATGTTTGTAGCTACTTTTGTAATGTTCAATGATTCTCTTGCGATTTCCCACAGAAAAAAGTACAAAGTTTACAAGTCCACCTCATTCAACAACAACAAAATGAAAAAATGCTGCTGTTGTGATCACGTAGACCTGAGGAAAAATGTAATGAAAAAGACTCAGTTACAAATGCTATTACAATCACATGTCTGCACCAAGTTTGTTCTTTCCTTCTTTTAATTCATATTAACTTATTTTAACACCCTCCAACCGACCCCCTGAGACCCCATCGTAACACCACAGGGGGTCGCTACCCCCCGGGTATAATGCATTGACATAACTTGTTGGTGGTATATCTGAACATTTCATTGGTAACACCTGCATGCTCTATATTATTACTGAAGATTTACTTTGGCACTACAGTCTGTATATCAATGTTTATTCTACAGGACAACTGTAATAATGATAAATTCAGCAATGTGAGAAATAGACAAAAAGGGTAATTTACCTGTTCAGGTGGCTACACAGAGCTAAAACAAGAAGGAAACTATCAGTTATAGTTACATTGTTTTCACCACACAGTTATTTTTGCACATAGTTTCTCTCTTTCATATTAGTAATGTATTTCAACAAGATGTTATTTTGATTACAGCACAGGGTATGCAGTTAGCCAAGTTATGCAGCATATCAGTGAGAATACTCCAGGGGCTGCTGCAGTATCCCCATGCCAGCATCAGTGTCTGTACAGCATAATTCCACTATCACAACAGCTGAGTTATTATGGAAACCCTCACATCTAGTTAAAAGTTCATCATATTGACTGCACAAAGTCAGAATGGAGTTGTCTTTTAATCGTCAAGTATTTTAGAAATCTTTCTGGGAGAAATTTAATTCCAGAAAGATTTTACAGTGAGAACGCACTGTACAGCCACACATTGGATGATTTTTTTCCCCCACTCTGCTGTAACATGGTGTAAAGATGACCATGTCGCTTGACCACCCCCCACATGTCCACTAACCTAACCTCCTCACCCACTCACACCTCACTGTGTCCAGCTGATAGCAGCAGTAAGCAGCGACCCAGGCGGATGAGGGGAAAAACAGCCGTCAACAAGCACCGCAGACATGCCATAAAACTGCTCCTACACCAGCAAATTTGCTGGAATAAACTGTATGTGTCCAGCTCACAAACTAAAATTACGCCTACATTACTACAGCAATTAGAAGCTAAGGGTATTAATTAGACAAAGGCGAGAAAAACTCCACAAGCACATTTCACATGCACACGTTTTGTTGTCAAGTTGACATGCATTTTGTAGTTGAGACGATGCTAACTAGTAATTTTGTGTTATCACAACAACTTCAGTAATCTTTTGTTATACTGACATGGAATAATATGCTAGAATAACATGCAAAAAAACAAAAAGGTGTTACAATTGTGTTTTTTATCTTAATGGAGCTATCCCTTCCTTCAAATTGAGTTGGTTAAGTCACATTTGCGGCTGGAGAATACATCCATGTTAATATCCTTGGCTTTCAAGTGTTGTACGTTACATGAACACTGTTGCTAGGCAGCGAACAACAAAATGGACGCCGCCATGATAAAACAGAAATACAGATAAAAAAAAAGAAACACAGCGGCGTCCACTTTGTTGTTTGTTGCCTAGCAACAGTGTCATGGATGTATTCTTGTGCCACAAATATGACTTAACCAATTCAATTTGACACCATTAAAATAAAAAACTTAGTTGAGGTCCTTGACTTTGGCGATATACTCCTGATCCTGAGCCATGAAGATGACATTGTTGTCTCCTCTAGCACACTAACGGGAGGCCAGTGTGCTATATGGCTACTATTATACGTAGCTATTATAGTGAAATAAAATGTACGGGGGCTGGTATATTCATTAACTGTCCTTTTATTCCCAAAGCCGTAAAGAAAGCAATGGAAGTACATTTAATAAAGTCCTGGAGAGCAGGAGTGGATGAACCTGGTTAAAGAGTAACCACCCGTACGGGACGCTTAAAGAAGCAAAGTGAATGCGCCCACAAGGGATGAACTCATTGGTCAACACTACACCTGGCTTTTTATTGGCTGGGGGATTTTGACAGGGTTGTTGCACAAAAAACCGAGAGCAGAGCAGAAACCTGAGAGCAGATGTTTCATGAGCGCACAGAAGCAGCGAGGAGGAGCGAGTGCGAGGAGAAGGGCTGAAGCTGGAGCAGGAAGTCTGTGCAAGCAACAATATCTCTGACTGGAAGCAGAAGCAGAGCAAAGCTAAACGCAAGCAGGGGCTATTTGAGTGCGAGGGCAGGGTTTTGAGGGAAAGAATTACAAAATCTGAACGTGAAATCAATAAATCATGCTCTCAAATTGAAAGACCACGCTCCTGAATAAAGATAGGAAAAAAGCCCCATAACTAGAAGTGTAATGGGGCTTGAAGACGGGATGCCTAACGAGGAGCTCTAACAGGTGTTTCTCATTAAAGCCGGAAGAACCGAATCTATTGCAGACAGAGAGGAGAGAGGCAGAGTGTGAAGAGTTAAGGGGAGAGGAGAGAAGCAAACGATGAGCAGATATATTCCCATGTTATTCATTAGTGTCTTACAGGCTGCTGGTATTAATGATTCACTGTCCATAAGATTCCCCATCCCCACTATACACACACACACACACACATACAGTACAAAAACAAGCTCACAAACACACTACATCACCTCTGTTTCACCCTCTTCTCTCTTCCACTCTCTGGCCCTTTGCACTCTTTCAGCTGAGAAACAGATTCGTCTTTTAATCTTTGGCTCTGCTTTTTGTTGTCCCTGATTTTGCCCGATATTCCTTCTTTTTTTTTTTTTTAAGTGATTACTCTTCTGCTGTCTTTCCTTTATGGTTCACTCTTGCTGCCATCTGTGTGTGTGAGTGTGTGTGCCTCATCCGCTGAAGGAGCGGGTCAGAGATGGAACGGACTGTAAATGATCAAACTGCAACCAACAGATTATCAGAATGATGTTGTCAAAGAGAAACTGTGAGCAACTAAAAGTTGAGTGTACACACACACACACACACACACACACAGTTACTTCCTACCTGGAACAGGGGGTCCTCCCAAAGCCAGACATTTTTACATCTAGCCTTTACCTGTCCTAATTAACCAGCCGGACCAATCCATCACCTAGGGAGCTTCTCTTATTAACCCCTCAACACCCCAACCCTGCCTTCCCTTCTCCTCCGCCCCCTCACCTTCCTCACCTACTTCACCCCCCAGCTCCCTTCCCTCACCCACCGATGGCAGCGCTTCACCGCACATGGATGCCTTCGCTCCATTAACCATTAAACCTGACTGCGCCAAAGCAGGAGGAGGAGGAGGAGGAGGGGGGCTCTCATTAAACACTTTGAGCCCCGACAGAATCAATTACAGTGATGTATCGATTTGTCAGCGGGTCCCAGTCGCTCAGCCAGGGCACCGGGACCTGCCGCCAAAACAGGAGGGAGAGGGGAGAAATGGAAGGAGAGAGGAGTGGAGAGGTGGGAAGAGAAAAGGAGAGCAATGGAGGAAGATGTGTTGGTGGGAAGAGGAAGACAAGAACAAGGAAATCAAGGAAATCAGGGGAGGACTTAAGGGGTGACGAAGAAGTGAATGAGGGCAAGGTGGAGAAAATTGACAGACAGATGAAGGAAGAGGAATGTAGATCCATAAAGGGAGGGAGAGAGGGAAATACGTTTCCTTATCAAACTAGATAGCCTTCTCACTCCCGGTGCCGCCCCATTTCTTTCATGTCCTCTATTCACCTTTCTTTAATTTCTATCCTCTACCTCCTCAGCCTCTCTGTTCTTTATATTTTCTCACTTCATCTCCCTCTCTCCTCCCTTCCGTAATAACTTTCTCCGCTCGAACTTTCCATCCTGGGCATTCTGTACTTCCATCCCCAGCGTATGGGGTCATTTCAGTGTAGACGGGGCTGTAACCTTGAAAGTAATAGCGAGTCACAGCTAAGTTAAAACTAGGTAGGCTGCAACATGTGTGGACACCATAGGGACATGGTCAGGAAGATAATAATACCGGTAAGTCCACAAAACAGAGACTTATGTTGATTAAAGTAAGAAAAATATGGAATCCTTTGGGTTCTTGGGGAATGAAACAATATAGCAGCTTGAGACATTTCTATCTATCTATCTATCTATACTCTAAGATGCTTTCAGTGGGGCAATGCTGTATTTTTATGAGCATATATGTGGTGTTCATATGTGCACAAACAAGATATCCCATTATTATTTTTTGCAATTTGCCAGCAAAGTCATCCTACACCTGTGTTACACATCACCGCTACGTCTATTCGGGGAATAATAGGGTAGACACAAACAGCCGCCCACAAAAACTAAGTAGCTACGAGGCTTTTATGTTTCACAGATGACAGACAACACATATTCTCCTTCTCCTGTAATGAGGGCTCCAATAGACAACACGGAACATGATTAGATAGCAAATATGCCTCCAACCCGACAACCACCGAAGGAAAGAAGCCAGTCATTCACACAGCGGTGATGTGGATAGCGTACTTGAAGAGGCATACAGGTAAAATATAAAAAGACTGATGGTGTATGTGTCACTCCTGCTGTGTTCTCAGGGTCAAGGGTAATCGTGTTGTGGCTGAGCAGCAGAGACACGTGTGCCAAGCTGAGGAGTGCATTCCCTTGGTGTGCCATTTTGAGTATTTTGAGAGAATAATGTTAGTTCAGAAAGAAAACTGAAGTCACGCTTATATTGGCGGATTGGCATCAGCTGTTCCCAATTTTGTCAATATCAACCAAGACAACCTAAATATAACAGCTTCCTAAAAATAAAAAATAATCATTGTGGTGTTAGCTCAGCATGCATCAGCTGTACTATCTTTCAACTGTGAACTTTACTGTAATAAGTTTCACTCACAGTCTTGCTTTAAACTTCTCAGTGGACTTTACTTACTTTAAACCTTAAATACACAATGCTAGAAACATCTACACATGTAAGCTGCACCTTAATAATACAGAAACAACATTGAGCATATGCAACAATAAACTAAAATTACTGTTAAACCTACAGTAGTCTAACTAGCCCTGTTACCTTTTATATCTGCTGGGTGGTAAATAAAGTAAACCCAGCTTTCCAGGCTACCAGGCCCACAGGTTTTCTTAGCTGGCTAACTGTCTCTAGTGCAGCCATATTCTTACACACTCTTACACACTCTGAACACAGATAACATCGTCTACATGTCACAGTAAAATACTATTAAACAAAACTGAACAAACTACTGGGGTGGGCGTACATAAACTAGACATTTCATGGACTTTACTTACTGGAAGTGGCCGTTAATGTTACCCGTTAGCACACAATAGCCTGTGAAGTACATATGTGAATCGCCAAGGCTTCCAGTGCACGCACATATCCCGGCCTTACATGTGACTTCACAACTTCACTGTAATTCCCACCAGAGTGTTGAGCACTGACACATCTCAACTCAGTAGTTGTAATAGTCTCTGGTACTGTCACTGGCACGAATAACACAGTAAACCCACAATTAATACAGTCAACAAACACAATGTCTATCAGTTTTGAAATTGGAACAGGGGCTTTTGTGTTTTCTAACTCTGTCTTCACATGTTCATCTCAACTGTTCTATAACGTGGTCCATTTAAACTCCTTACGGACCACATTGTGTTAAATAACATTTTCTCATTATGTAACTAGAAAACGTCTGTTTCCTCCAAAACATAGCTGCTGTTGCAAATTAGTTGTAGGCTATATAAACACAATTTCTAGGAGACAGCTTTGCTACAGACAGCACATGACAGACAAAAGCCAGAAGTGTGCTCATTGAAAAATTAAGAGAATTCCCTTGAGAGTTCATAAAAAGTGAAGAACAAACGGGCAAAACAATCTGTTCTTATATTAGGAGTGCCCTTTCTTTCATTTGGCACACTTCACAGTTTATTTGTGGACTCAAATTGTCACACATGGATGCAGCTGCCGTCGCTTGTGGCTTACTGTAGGTGACTTGTGAGACTCTGTGAACAAAGGAGTCCTTTCAGGGCATTCTGGGTGAGAGAAATTGAATACGTTTCATCAGGAAACAAGTGGACATACACCCAGAAGCAGAACAAAATGTTTCCATTGTGCAACCTGCTGTCGAAACAAATGCCAATGCCCCCCAAAACACAAAATAACTAAAAAATGACTCTTGGAGACAATGGAGAATGAAGCAACAAAGGAACTGCCTTCTTCTGTAAGATTTGCTAAAAGTGAAAGATGTGATGTGTTATGTGTGAAAATGAAAGCAGTTGAAGTCATACAATTTTAATTTATTATTTCATCGTTTAAAAAACTAAAATTCCCCTAAAAACAAACAAGTAAATTTCATAACCCGGCATATTTGTCTGTGTGCTTTTTTTTTTGCAACACACCCAACCTGAACTTCAGTTCCGGAGAAGGGTCAGTTAATATAGTGGAGTTAAATGTCAACTCCTCCAGTTTCACTGTCTTTCTGACAGCATCAACAACATCACAGGCAACTCCAAATCTTACAAAGGTCAGCTCTCTTTCTTTTTTTCTGTTCTCCCTCCCTGTTTGTGAGCATGTGTGTGTGGATGTGAGAGAGGGGGGGGGGGGGGGGGGGGGGGCGGAGGAATGAGGGAGAGGGAGAGTGCGCACAGATCTCAGAGTTGTTTAAACCCAGCCTAGTGGTTCGATATCCATCAGATTTATGTCTCTGTTATTTTCCTCTCCTAAACAGTAAGTGATAAACTCAGTGAAGGACACAATAACAAAGATCTACCTTTTCACCTCTCTCTCTCCTTGTCTATCTCCTGGTATCTCGGCCTTTCTCTCTCTGTCCCCGTGCTATCAATCAGTCTTGTGGTGACTGTTGCTGGATTACAGGGCTTTTGCTGTCGGCTTCTAGCGATTAACGTCGGCACAAATAAAATACCCTTATATCCCCCCATAGTGACTGAAGTAAAGAGCAGGGCCACATGCACTTGCACTCGTAATCACACACAATCACATGCAGTGCACAAATTCACCTTAATCTTAAATTCAATCATGGAGTTGGCATCTTTGGCATTCATTCTGCCTCTGAGAGTGTGTGTGTGTGTGTGTGTGTTAATACAGACTTGATTTTCCTGTGTGTCTACCTGTTAGAGCCTCACATGCACATCGGCAGGAGATGAAGAAGTGGATGGTGGTTGTGGATTCAGCTGAGGACAGTGGCAGCCATGATAGATTAGGACTGGCTGCAGGGGGAGTAATGCAAAACAGCAGCAACTGAGAGGAGACACACACACACACACACACACATACACACACACACACACACACACACACAGTAGGACATGTACACATTCACCACAGAGACGACAAACCAGTTCCAGTGCCTGGTTTTTATCTTCCCCCACTTCTGCGCACACACACACAGTGATGGCAGCAGCGTCCATTGGCACAGTTCCTTATTCCCTCCCTTACAAACATAATTTATCACCTGCAGGAGCATCCTCAGTGTGTGTGTGTGTGTGTGTGTGTGCGTGTGTGTGTGTGTGTGTGTGTGTGTGTAGACAGTCTGACCTGATCCAGTGCCACCCTGACCTTATTAAGGAACAAACTGATGACAAAAGAGAAAAGTGTTGTGCGTTCAACCCCTGTAGGTAACACTGGCATCACAGTCTGCTGTCTCTCAACGCACATCCCATGCAGTACACACCCAGATGCACATACACACACACACACACACACACACACACACTCACAAACACACAAAGGGATCCAAGCAGACTCCTGCTGAGAATTAAAACTAACTCACTATTTATCTTCCCGTCATCCCCCTTCTGTCCTTTGCCTGTGTGATCATTTGTTTTATACCTTCAGCTAATCCATCCGAAAACATGCATCTGACATCTTTTCATGCAGTATGTAAGGGTAACATGAAAGAGAAAGAAATCATAACTGAAATCAAAAAATCATTTATTTAATATCTGGAAATATTATTCACAGCATTATATTTGTATTTGCACATAGGAGTCCCCCCCCAGATTCAGTCTTAAAGGTCAAAGGTCATCTGCACCAGCCTTCACACCACATGAGCACAATTTTAATATTGCATATGGCTGTGTGTTTGGTTGCTTCAGTCGATCTTACACATGTATCTGTGTCTATGTGTGCATATTAGTGAACAAGCAGCAATATTAGTGTGAGTGTGTGTGTGTGTATGTGTGTGTGTGTGTGTGTGTGTGTGTGTCTCAGCGTAGCAAGAGGACGCTCTGTCGGTCGCTCTGTGCAGTCTCGTCCTCTTCCTTTTGTTCTTCGCTGACCCTGAAAGATCAAATCAAAGAATCAAAGCCAGAACACGCAACATACACATCAGGCTAAGATTAGAGGACAGATGTACTAAGACGTCTCAGATATTGCTTCAGAGACATTTGTGACATGCATCACATGGATACACTGGCAGAAAGAGCAGTTTGTGTGCCATCTCCATCACCAGAACATTTGATCTAAATCAATTATCAAATTTACTAATTGAATTCAAATCCTTTCATTTTTTTTATAATTGTTTGCATATTTTTTGTGTGAATTTTCTCTGCCTCTAAAGAACTGAGGCCTGTTAAAAGAGAGCTGTTGTGGTAATGTTAGGAATTGTAAGAAGAAGAAAGAAAGAAGAAGAAAAAGAAGAGGAAGAATACAGGAAAAATCTTGTAAAAAGAAAAGGAAAGAAGGCACTGACCATTTTAAAACACTCACACAGAGGTGGTATATGAGGTACAATTAACTGCACCAATGGGACCTGCGCACTTTTATTGAGACATTTAGGAGAAGCCTCTCCCAGTTTGCATTTAACTATGACAAGGCCAAATTAACTTGGGACTCTATAAAGATAGCAAGCATGTCAATGCCATCCACACCTCCCACCTGCTATGACACTGGTGTCAGAGGAGGAGGGGCTCTATTAGTGTAACCTCCTACTGCAGTGATCCTTGAACAGATGTGGTGGCATGGTTTGTAACCTTTTCTTTATTTCCTTTTTTGACATTTTTTGTCATGTCATCTATTTTATGTCCTCAAAAATTTGATGAGTGGTTCAAACATTTAATTAATAATGTGTGTTAGATGTCCAAGTAGTTAGATTTAAAATGTTGCTTTGTTACAAGTTTTTTGGTTTTGGTATTTCGATTTTAAGCATCACTATATTTTTCTTTCCTGTCCATGTTGGTGGCTCCATCTTACACAAAGTCCACAACTGAACTGTGCTTTTTAAAATCTCCTTCACCTGTAAAATGCCATAAACATGCAGTCCCGCTTATTGACTGTGTGATAATCTACAGTCATTGTAAATAACATTTATTTATTAACCTTCATACAGAACTTGTACCCACTAACTCGTAGACTGGTCGTAACAAACAACAAGCAAGAGGAA
This sequence comes from Scomberomorus guttatus, assembly GCA_038419695.1. Lineage (NCBI taxonomy): Eukaryota > Metazoa > Chordata > Actinopteri > Scombriformes > Scombridae > Scomberomorus > Scomberomorus guttatus. The sequence continues at coordinate 21,180,813 of CM076451.1, forward strand.
GCTGACTTTCAGATTTTACAGGAGGAAGTAAATAGTCATACACCCCAATGACCAATTACAGTGCATGTTTTTCATATTTTATAATGTATCAAAAGTAAAAACATTGTCCAGTCAAGGTCTGATTCCATTGCCAGATGTCAATATACACATGCATTTAGATTACCTTCAGAATATTTCAATATCAAGAAATAAACCCCTTTAAAAAAGCATTGAAGGTGTAAATATGCCTCAGTCTCTCAGCTAATAATGGTGAATCTCAGATATCTTACTTCATGTTTTCATAAGCAATTAAAATCTTCTACACTGTATAAACTGTACATGAAAACATTCTTCAAATGTTAATGTGCAAGTATGACTGAAGGTTAGATCAAAGACAATAGACAGAAGCAGCAGCCTGGCAGCTGGAAGCAGTTCAGTCAGCAAAGCTCGATGACCAACAGTTGTCTGGATATGAGGTAAACATAGGCTAGGTCATACTAAACACACACACCAGTGCATACACACACGTGATATACTGTGTGTGTGCTGTATGTGTGTACTCTTGAGAGTACATGTCCTATTACTGAAATATTCACTGAAATAAATGTATATTTAATGGGTTTTATACAGGACTGAATTATAAACTCCCTCAAGTTTTTTTTTATAATTATAATATTATTCTAAATGACGGTGGGCAGCAGAGACCCTGTACAGTAGAAACCCATTATCATGCATTTACTCTGCCCCTGTGTGGCCTCCGCTCAACTTAGTCTAAAAGAAAAGCAATCTTGTAAAATAACAATTGTGCTTCTGTGAGTACCTGGTGGCTGAGAAGAGGATTCAATTGAAGTGTCCTATGAGGATGTTAAAATGAGGGAGCTGTTTTTGACTGAAACTTTTAACAGTGTTTACTGTACAGTATAAACTGCATTTAGACAGAAAAAAAATAAAAGAGTTACATGTTCATACAAATTAGACTACAGTGTTTGGCTTCATCTGGAATATTAAAACATTTCATCTATGATACAGAATAGTTGATCCATTTTACATTTATATTTCCCTATTTTAATGAGTGTTGTGAAACCATGATGAATCTGTGAAGCATGGAAAGTTCCTGTATACCAAGAATCCTACATTTTGACCGTTCTATGAACTGAATGTTGTCACACTAAGTAATGATTAAGGTGAAGAATTCAAATTGGTTATTCAAAAACAAAACATGAGATCTATACAGTTATGTCAAAGTAGTGTCATTAAGTGTATCTGTGTATGTGTGTGTGTGTGTGTGTGTGTTTGAAAGATGTAAGGAGCTGTTTTGGGAGCCCTCTGTGTAGTATGTGTTAATCCGGTTATTACACGTCTCAATGTGATATTCACAGTGCTCTGCTCAGCACAAGGCCTCTAGCGCAGATTATGCCCGCTACACGCATACACACAAAACATCAATAACACAAAGACACACACACCCACACACTCAGTTTCTGAAATATTCAAGAAAAATACATTGACACGCTCCCTCTCTGTCTTACACGCATACACACATTAAGCAGCACATTAAAGCCCAATACCCAACATGCTGTCAAAGCTGAAGTCGCTCTGCTGGCTAACGATCCATCACACACTCCGCATATCCGACAGAGAGAGGGATTGACGGAGCACAAAAAAAAGAGGGATTACCCCCCATCGTGACCATTGGGATGGTAGAGGAGTGTAGGGAAGTGAAGGGGGCGAGAAAGCAATGGATTACATGTCGATCATGGTGAGAAGACACAGATAAGTTGGAAAACAGGAAGTCAAAGGGCTACATTCAAATTCTCACAAATAAAAAACATATTTGCCATTTAGGATCTCATTTTGGAATTAAAATTTGGTCACCAGCAACAACTACTACTTTTCAGCTCTGGGTGGCATGAAATGTCCTGAATAGATGGAATTTCATAGATTAACTTGAGTTTTATCCTTAATTAGGGCAATATGGCCAAAAAACTAAATATTGATGTTTTTCAACCTTGGGCCTTTTTTTTATTCCTGCAAAATGCAGGAGGATTAAATCATGATTGAAATATCATCATTTTTAGGTCTTTGAGTGCATAATGACAAAGAAGCTGCACCATTAGCAAGGTGTCATTGTTAACAATTTAAAAATACAGATTATCCCACACAACTATGGACTATCAGTACCAGATGCTTCAACTACACAGAGCGCAGACATCCTACGTGGACAGACTGAACAAAGCAGAATCTGCACATTGTTCAGTCAACTCCTGCAGCTTCACCAGAAATGATACCTCACCAAACACAAACACCGGAGCATGGATTTGTAAGCAGTCTTTTTTTTCTCTCTCTTTATCTATTCCTCTCATAGATGCGGACATTAGATTTACTATGAGATAGCCAGAGGCAGCTAGCAATCTGGAGTCAAAACAGTCCCACAAACTGTGGTAGGTGCGCATATCATGCAGCTATTCATGCTGCAGGTTACGGGACTGTCCTCACTCAAGCCAGCTAATATAGCCAGCTCTCATCTATGTTACTGTTTGACAAAAAATAATCTCTTTGTTCAAATTGTCATAATACATCATAGAAAATCAAAAACTGGATTAATTAAATATAGTGTGCAGCTGCACCATTAAGGACGGGTTCATGTACTTGTTTGTGTGCCTGGAGCAGCTACAGTTATTATGTGAAAGTGGGTTTAGTTTGTGTGCATTACCCACCGTGTGAAACGCCGATTCCCATGCTGAGCTTGATTTCCACTGTTTCCCATAGCAACTACTAAGGTCTGTGCCCCTGTTTCTGATGCAGACATTAAGAAAGGTTAACACAATATTCATGGTCTTATTATAAGCCATATTTTGCCTTTATCACTATTATAACTTAATAAATCATCAAATATTATTGTGATTAACATCAATTCATACTTATTTAGTCATTATCATCTTTATTGTGTGTGTGTGTATGTGTGTTAGTGTGTGTACCTTTGGCCATGAGTCTGAATTCCTGTTCTAGATCATGGAGGGTGTATGCAGTTGTTTCAATGTCCAGGTCGGGGTCCTCACAGCCTGCCTGATCCACACTACAGATCTCCATAATCTCCTGAGCTGCCCGTGACAACGGACGAAACACTGGACCCAATTCTGAGCCCGACTTGGTAGGAGACAGGCAGGCAGAGAGAGGGGGAGAGGGGTAATGAGAGAGGGAGGGAGGGACGGAGGCACTAGGACTAGTGTTCGTCTTTGCAGTCGGTGTGGACTTGCCAAAAAGGTTGGACCATGACCCTGCATAAGAGAAAGAGAAAGAGAGAGAGAGAGAGAGAGAGAGAGAGAGAGAGAGAGAGAGAGAGAGAGAGAGAGAGATGGAAAGGTATGGGGGGATAAATGTATCAGTGCAAGGAAGGATAGATGAATGGATTTAATGATGGGTATGAGGATATACAGTAAAGGGTATTTTATGAGAACAGCTACAGAAAGTGTGAGTGCAAGAAAAAAGGAAAGGGGGAGGGGGGGGGGGTTATGCAGCACGGGATTCAGGGAAAGAGAGTGAGAGACAGAGAAACGATCACAACAGTCACTGGAATGAGTGGTGTCTCATCCCTCTCCACTGCGAGCCACATCAAATTGAATCAGATTGAACATCCATCCCCACCTGCTCACTGTAAATTACATTGAGGCCCCCATTGAGAAGCTATGATGGTGTGAGTGTGTGTGTGTATGTGTGTGTGGATGTGGGGTATGTTGTGCGGCACACTGATTCCTCATGCTGCGTGCTGTCTAACCAGTTTCAGCTCCAGTGTTAAGTCTTTCATTCTTTCAATCTTGCATTGTCTCCTTACCTCCACCTACCCCCTCTCAGTGGCTGGCTCTGTCTCTCAACTGGCACACAACCTCCACTTAGTGTTTCACAACCACCTGCACTGTCAAACTGAGCAGCATGGGAGGAATGATGTATGCAGTACAGTACCGCTAACACATGTGCACTCACACATACACATAGACTCAATTTACTTCAATTTTCAAGCAGATAGTGTATAGATCTGGATGTTGGTTACTGATAAATATCTGTGCCTGATTTAAATGTATTCAGTGTAAAATGAGAGAAAGATTAAAATTTGATCTTTCTAAATTGCCTCCATCAAGAGATCCTTACGAAGGTCAAATTTCAATATTACAATATTACTTGAAGCTATATATATGCATACAGCATATAAATAGCTTCAAGTCATATCAAAATGCAATCACTAATGATTCTTTTTAATGTGGTGAATTATAATGTCAGATATAACTGAGGTCAATGAACCTAACAAACACTTTGGGCCTTCATTGCTAATGAATGATGAAGCCTGAAAAAAACAAGCAGTAAACCAAATGCTGTGAACTTGAAAAGCAGTTCCCCACTCACAAAGATGCTCAAGAGCACAAAGCTATTTCAACACACGTATTAATGGCACAAGGGATCCAAAGCACAGATGTTTCGGTGAGAAGCCTTCTCCGGTGTGCTGTCAGACAGCACACCGGAGCGGCACACTGACAAGACGACACATTGAGGCAGACTGAGTAAGGCAACTTGCCGAAACGTCTGTGCTCCCCGGAGGAATTAAAAATATTAAAAATGTTCTCAAGTTAGCTATTATTATTAAAGGCTTTGAGCTCCACAAGTGTGGACTTCTTTTCAAAGTATCAAACTTAACTACAGTTTAAGGCAGGTGTGCACAGCGTAGGCTTTAATGCCTAAAATGAGTTGCTTTGCAGATAAAAGGGTGAGAATTAAGAAGACATAAAAATGGTAATGAACACCATAAATGGGTAAATGTTTGAGGGCGTGGCAGGGAAGAATGGGTGAGATTAATGGAGGAAACCAAACTGGACGGCTAAGTGGCTTAACAGTGTGGAAAGGGATGGAATGGGATAAGTTGTTTAAAATGAATGAGGAGGAGAGAAGAAGAGAATCCTGTGAATTGATTAGCAGTATTAGATATATCACCGAGTAAAACAGATTATCTTCTTGTCTCTCAGGTTTGTGTGTGTGTGTATATACACGAGTGTATGAGTGTGTGTATCAGCCTAAACAGATTACTGCGAGGTTTCTGGGATCTGAGCGAGGGAAGTGATGAGAGGACACATTCCTGGACCGACTGTACAGTATGTGCAGGGATGTGTTTGAGAGTGATATAGTATAATCTCTTTAAGAAACCTGCATACTCACTGCCAAGAAAGTGTGGCTATATGAAGTGTATTGTTTACGAAATGGAGTTCTGTGTGTATGAGAGTAAATAAATAAGAGGCAGAGCTCTGCGTGCTTGATAGTATTCACACTGACAAAATACACACAAGTGTGCCAGTGAGTACACATGCACAGACGCATACACTCACCAGATGTTCCTAGTTCATTTACTGAAAATCTTCCTCTCCCGCTGGGTGTGGTTGAGTGAATCTGGAATCCAGTTTGCTGCGTGTGGTTGTCCTTCATCATTCTGAAAACCAGGTGTTCCTCAGTGTAGCTACTGAGGCTGCTGCTTGGCCTGTAACCCACTGACCCTAAAACAGTGAGAAAAAGGGAGAAAACACCCTCACCATTAATAGCCATTAATAAAACAAAAAAACAAAAACAAACATACAGTAGTTCTATATCCCATAAAGGCTTCTATTCATTGCGTCCCCTGTTTTTAAAGCATCCCATCACCCTTTCATATTTTATTATTGCCCTTTGCATGCTCTGAAAAACATTTAGAAAATGTGGATGCAAGATAAATGAAATCCAAACTCACAGATTATAATGTCACACTGCTATCAGTTGGACTTATGGCTAGCAAATTGAAGCAGCAATGCATTTGCTATGCTATGTAACTCTAACAGTGTGGTATTTGATATAGATCCAAGGCATGGAATGACTTAAAGGGGTAAGTGATGTGCAGTGCTGCCAGAGTCTTTTTTCAGCTCTGTCACTTGGAGTTGCAAAAGTCAAAGAAATTCAAATCCTACATATGGAGGCTTTTAGGGAATCACATCCTTTAATATAGGAGCAATGAGTGAAAAAAGGCTTACATATAACTTATTAACCTTTTAATGCTTATAAATATATAAATGAATAGAAGTTAATTTAGTCAATTAAGTTAAATTTGATAGAATATTTAATTTGTCCATCCAGCAGCATCTGGACCAAACTAAGCCTGCTCAGCCAATCCTGCCAGCAGCAATACAATTACTGTGGTTTTCGTCTTTCTCTCCAGTGGTTACCCATTCAATTATACTATTGACTGGATGGAGACTCTATCAACTAGTCTAAATCAGCCACAAATGAAAAGAGGAAAGGAGGTGAGGAATCAGTCAGTCAGCTTCTAAACTCACAAGAGGAAACACTGAGAAGTGGCAAGCGTTGGGGAAAAAAAACAGAAAAGAAAAAGATTTACAAAATGCACACAGATACTACTAAAATTCAGTCTCAGTCAGTCTGTTGGTCTGTCAGTCTGTCTTTGTTCATTATGCCTTTCAGGGTGGCTGTCTATCCATCTAGCTGTCTTTCTGCAGTGACTTCATACAGCTGCCTGTGTCTTCTCTCTCTCTCTTTATGCAGGTTTGTCCGTCTGTCTTTCTTTCTGTTTAACTGGATGCACACCTGACAGAAACTGCACACTAACAACCTCATTTTCTGACTGACCGGGTGACAGGGAGTAAGAGCAAGGAGAGAGAGGTGGAAAGGTAGAGCAGGAGACATATAAAACCTGTTGGATCTCAGCCCTGCCTGGAAAAAAGAGAAAAATAGAGACAGATGGAGGGATAGAGGGACATAAATGAGTGCAGAGTGTTGTCAAGGTGATATTCCTCCTCTCTAACCTTTCTCTCTCATTAACTTTGGAGCTTTAACGATGGTGGCAGAGACAGTGCAGCGTTTGACGAGCGGCTGACTGCATGGTGTGAGGAGGGTGCCCTTGTGGGAGTCTCTCACTGTCAACCTCATTCATTTAACGCAGGCATGACAATGAAACAGTGAAAAGCTGGGCTTTAAGAGTTGATGAAGGATAAGGGTGATGGGATCGTTGCAGGCCAAAGCAATTTACTTAAGCAAACAAAGTATGAATTAGAAATCGTTGCTGAATCAAAACAGTAACCGCTGCTTGAAATGCATGTTATTCAACATGCATTTCTCTTTGGACAAGAGTACAAGATGTAATAAGCACCATGTGGCTCAATAAATTATAGTGTCTGATTCGATCCCAATATTATTACTTTAACTGTGATGCAATTTGGAGATGCAGGCTAGACTTTCACCAGCCTTATTGGACAGTCTGAGCACCTCACAGACATGGTGAGTTTATAAATCATTAGTGTTAAAAAGTAATTTTGAGCAATCTTGTGCCCCCACTTTGGTCACAAATATGAAATTTATCATAAAACTTGGGGACACTTTCCTCAAAGGCTACAGCGTGGTCTACCAGACACGAAGCAGACATTTTAAAACCACCTTGTTTGTTTGGTGTAGTTTGAAATGAAACTCGGCAATGATAGAAAAAAAAAAAATCCAAAACCATGGATTCAAAACATCTATGTATTCTCTCACAGACAGAGGCTAAAATATAGAGAAGGATAATAACACAAAAAGCAACAATAATAATCAAAATACAAAAAACTCTCACAGCTTTATGCTGCACTAGGCTATGTGTTTATTGTGAAGTATGGCTTTTCAGCATTTTTCAGGACAGTAACGGCTGATAAGAGACATGGTTTACAGAGGTGGTGTAAAAGAAAGATGGCATTGCTCTGACGATATATGCCTTTCCACATTCCTCCCAAAGGTAAAGTCAAAGTAAACTTTGAGCGCCATGTGAAGGACACTATTACCTCCGCTGTTCAGCTGAGGTTCAGCTGTGTGCGCCTGTGTTCACCTAAAGTTTAAGAAAATGGAGACACGAATACTCAAATACACACAGGATTAGTTGTATGTGCAGGCAAAGATGCACACATACACACACACACAAAATTTTAAAAAGGCATGTCAGGGAGGCTCCCCTTAGACCCACCGGTAGTAAATTATCGGTGTTGTCCCCCATCTCTCGTTTTCCACCAAGCAGCCAGCGCTCCTTTGGGTTTAAAACTCATTTTCATCTCTCTTGTAAGCTTTACGTTTTTACATATTTGTTCTAAATCCTATTATGAGGCCTTTGTGATATGAATAACGCTTGCAAATTGGAAAGTATCTCCAGGCAAAAGTTGGACACAGAGGTAATCTTCAGAATCTAATCTCGTGAAGCACAAAAACAGCAACTTTCTGATGTAGTTTATGAGAAAACATGAGCCAGTTTTTAAAAAAAATATAATAATATAATAACATTCAGCTGCACACACAATTACATGTAAAAAGTCTTCCCTTCTTTAACCTACCTGTTTGGTCTGAGTCATGCGGTGAAGTTTGGCGTGGGTCACAGTGTGTGTGTTCTGGTGTGTCTGAGTGACCACAATTCATGTCCAAACCCAGAGGCGAAAACTCTTCCAGATCATAGGACGGCTCTGATCCAGACCTAGCTCTGTGGCTGTGCATCACCTGGGGGCAATGGAAACAGACACAGGGAGACAGCAGACGGAAGGATGGAAGGAAAAAAAAAAAAGATTATGGAGGGATTTGGGGGGGGGTAGGAAGAAAGGGAGTGTGGGGGTTTGAAGAGGGGACGTGGAAATAGAAAGAAAAAGAGTACAGGGGAATAAGGAATTAATAGTTTAGTCTCATGGCTTGAGTTTCATTTTCTATTCTAACCCAATCAGTTCAAAGGACAAACTGAAATTCAATATCAATTTAACTTTTATTAAGACAGGTAAGTGTGTCAAAATTTGTATTTTTCCATTTTCGACTGTATAAATGCATATTAATAAGCTAGTGTATTTCACTGGAGATTATTCCCCTCTCCCCTGTTTCCTTTGTTTCCACTTGATGAATTGATTTTTAATTAACCCCCGGAGCCGGTGAGAGCATCTCACAACGGTGTGGTGGGTTCGCTGTTCTTCCCGAGCAAGTGTCCTCCTATGAGACGGGGGGAAAATGAGGAAGCTCTGTTTAGTTAAGATTAGATCTGGTGCATTAGCATGCTAGCCGTAGCATTGCAAGACACTGCCGAAGAGCCGGGAGAAAATAGGAAGGCATGTGGAAATAGTGTTACCTTAGAGCGAGGAAGGAGCAAGGATGGAGAATGACAAGAGGAAGGCAGGGTGAAAGAAAGGACAGAGGCATAACATTGAAATGGCAAGAGACCAAACACAATGATACTGGATAGCAGGAAAAATTGGAGTTGTCTTTGAATGGGCCAATGTTTCTTCATAGCAAAAACAATGTAGCAGTTGAACTATAAGGTCAAACTAAAACAAAAAGGAGCGATGGCAGAAGGAGGCATAAAAAGTAAAGGCAGAGAAAGTGCAAAAGAGAGAACAAAAATGGACCAAAGGAAAGAGAGGAAGAAAGAGAGGGAATATAAGAAATACATGGAGAGGGACAAGATAGGAAAAGAGAAAGAGTCCAGAGAGAAAGAGCGAGCTGGGAAAAAAAACAAAAAAAAACTATCCAATCATTTTAGGAGCAGTCTGATTCAGGTCCAGAGGCCACAGATAACCACCATCATCACAATCATGGACCTCATTTTGCTGCAGCTTTTAATAAAGCACTAGCCCCCCTTATTTTTTTCATTCCTCTGTCATAGTATAAAGGATTCATACCATTAAATGGCTGATAGGTCATTTGGGACCATTCAAGCGGTGTCTTTTTAATCCACTCTGTTCCTCTTTTCTTCCCTCAATGGTGTGCACCTTTAACACCGCTACCTTAGGTGTCTCTGAGCTATAGATGTATAATGTAAAGTAATTAGTGTGTTACAAATGTTATCTAATAGATCAAGTCAACGACAATAAGAAACTCTAATTGTATGTCGCTGAAGTCTTCTCATTCTATGGAGTGATTATGTCCAGTATAATGATGTGGTTCTCCAATAACTTCTTAAAACTTGCCCATTTATTCCCTTTATGACCCAGCTTTGAGATAGTTCAAAGACAAACTTTAGTGAAAATCTGATATAGCCTGTTCATTCAGTTATTAACAATCAACTTTCACCACTTTAAAAATATCAAATATCAATTTTATCAAGTCAATGAGCTTGCTGCAGCCTGACTTAATCACAAGACCATGCTTTTTTGTGCAATTAATAATGTATGTGGCTAACCACTTTGTTGTATTAGCAATGTAAAAACAAGGCTGGATTCCGTCAGGTGAGGCTGTGAGGAGAAACGTCTAATCAAAAGTAATAATTTGGTGCCAAATTACTTTGAACAATTAACACTGGAACAATGATGTCATGTTAATATTATCTAATATTTTATCTGTGTAACATTTTCTGTGAACATTTTATTTTGAAAATGGTTGCCTATGGTTACCTGTGGTCATGCTACACTTGCACTGTAATTGTAAATGTGCCCTAAATTATGTTACCTTGCAAATGGACAAAATTATGGATTCAATTTAGTAGGCTAATGGTAGTTACACTGGTTTGTATTGAAATCTATTTCATATTGATGCCTGACTGTCACTTTGGCAACCACGTATAAAACCACTTACTGTTGTGAATGCTTGATATTACTTGACTAACAAGGGATAGGAAGTAGCCCAGACCCAGAGTAGTGCCATTACAGATTTCCAGCCCAAAGTCCCCCCCCAGAAAGGATGTGGGAATATGGAAACTTGTTACCATGGATGGTTCTGACAGCTGTTCTGGTTCATCAGTCTGCAGATCATTTTCTCTTTCTGTATCTGCAGGAACAAAGGGATCTTCTAGATGAGATATGACAGAATTCCCTTGGTCTTCTTCTCTGGATGTCCCTCTCGCCAAACATCCGTGCATCTTTGGTTCTTCGTCTGAAGAGCCTTCATCGTGTGGAGCCAGACCCAGGCTATCACTGGACATTTCATCTCCACTGTCTTCATCATGAAAAATACAGAAAGTTTTTCTTTGAATTATGAGTCAATATGTACAAATATTTTATTAAGCATACAGGTATTGGCCTAATCCATTATATTTATCGCTCAAATAATTCTGGACTTTCAAGGTGAATGGTTAGAACACATTGACTGCCCTTGATATATCATGCTTTGAACCACTGACGCAACATTCTCATCTCTAACATCCAAGGAAAATCTAAGACATGATGTAAGTGTCCTTGACACTGCCATACGCACATCAAGCTCTAATAAACTGATAAAGCAGGCATATGGTGTAAGACTGGCCAAAGAGCTGTAGGAAATGGAGGATGAGAAGGAAAGCACGGGGATGATGGATGAATAGAGGAAGAAAGTTAAGGGTAATGTCAAGAAGTGGGACTGAGAGAAGTAAAAGCAAGAGGAGGAAAAGTGTGGAAGCGATGGGCCTGTTTGTCATCACAGTTTACAGGAGACAAGGTCCTCTATTTAAAGTCAAATTTTCACACAGATTTTAGCTCAACTCCCAAATGTGCCCGCACATCCACACACACACAGGTATATATAGTGTACTTATGCAAGTCAGCAAAAACACTTCACATTGTGTTTCTAATGTATTCTTGCGTGAATACATGCGTGTCTGTATTCATGTGTGTGTGCACACCTGCATGTATGAGAACAATGTGTGTATTTGCATCAGTGAATCCCAGAAGAAGTATGTGTGTATGTGTTGTACTTCAGGGACATTCTTTACGGTGTAATTACATTCCTGTCTGTTGTAGCGTTTTGTCAGGTATTTACTTAAAACTCTAATCGATATTAAAAAAAATAAAGAACACTTTTTATTGTTGGGTCTAAATTGGCTTTGACAGCCCAGTGGAATAAAAGGAAGCCATTACTGCTGAGATCCACAAGCAGCATTTTATTTATATAAACTGCCTGGCCATTGAGAACTGCGTTCAGGCAAAATGTAGCATGACAAAGTGTTCTATCAGGAGTCGCTTTACTGAAAAGACCCGAGCTTCTACATCTATAAACATGATTATATTTCTTTTCTTTCTCTTTTTTTTGTTTTTTGTAAGCCAAATTTTAGTCCCCAGAAATTATTGTTTGGCCTCTGGAAATCTCACCAAATAATATTGTCTTGAAATGCAAAAATGATGAAAAACGTATGAGATACTATTAGTGGTAACGTCTGTACAAGAGGCATAATGTATGTACAAATACTAAAAGCTTTCTCTGAAATCAGCTGCCTGCTGCAGCCGAAAATGACACTATGAGAGCAGTGAGAGTGAACCAGAACAGTAAAGTTGCAGACCGGACAGCTAACAATGAGCTGAAACATGCTATTAAACCCTGTAAAGCCATTGTTAACATGAAAAATATCAATTATAGCCAATTTTTAATATCTATAGTTCAAATCAGGCTCATCTCCTGTAAACAGTTAACTACTGACAAGCATTTTTCTTTAAAAAGTCAAATTTTTGTCATCAAATCAACACCATCAGGAAATCAAATACAGTCATACATGTGCACACACACAAACACAAAGAGAGGTCATTAAGATATGCATGCAGACACATGCACTGCATAAACATGCTCTCACGTAAACAGTTCACATACCTATTGATAGCTCCTCTTCCTCCTCCATCTCTCCAGCTGAAGGAGGATTCTGGATGGCATTTAAGAGATGTGATGGAACTGATAGGATACACTGTGTATCCTCACATGAAAGAGATGATTCATGGTAACAAGTCATAGGGGTAGAGGACATAAAGGACGATGAATCCTCATATGTTGGAATTGACTTATATCTAGAATATACATCCAGAGGGGACTGGTTAAGTAGAGATAAGCTGGATGGGGTTTTTTCAGGGTTTGTTTGTGCTAGACTTGGTTCCTGCGATTGTGGCGGTGGGTGTGAAGTGGAAGACACAGGTGACAGAGGTGACTGGAGTTGATTATCTGATTGAAGAGACTCTGGCTCACACAAGGAATGTTGGGATTGCTTTGGGGACTCCAGATTGCTTGGTGGAGATTGGGAAAGCTTCAGTGATGAGATTGTTTCTGGGAATAACTGGGATGATTGCGACTCTTCTGGTAGCTGAGGGGAGGGTGAGCCTTTTTGTAATGGGGTTGATTTATAAACTTTGGGCAATAAGATTGACTCAGTAGAACTTGATGGTGAGACTGTGAAAGTAGACCTAAGAGAGAAGCATATGGATGGGGAGGGGGAGAGATGCTCCTCTGGGGTTGGTGATCCGGCACTAGCCGAAGGAGAAACATCAGGAGGAAATGAGAGAGAGGAGTAGGAGGATTTAGGGATCTCAGTTTGGGAATGTGGTAATGAGGGAGAGGACAAAATTTGTGGTGATCCATGGTCAGGTTTTGATTTGTGGGCTGTGGGAGAGCAACTGGGCTTTTGTGACTTTGATGTTGATGTTTTGATCGATGTCTTTGAAATCCTTGGAGTCTCAGCAGTGGGGTATGCTGACGGTTTACCTGTAGAGGATGGTACTGTACAAAAGAGAACACAAATAATAAGCACATTAGTTGCTTTTGCAGGCATGTGGTCACAATGCTTCATAAGCACAGCTGAAATGTTTTCATATATAGGGATTATTAGTTTTGTCCTTGACAAAGGCTGTACTAACTTTTAGTGCTCAATACTGATTTACTAGACATTTTTTTCATTATATTTTTAGAGTGGCCAACATTCAATACCTGTGATGCTTATGAAGTCACCGTGTGCTTATTGCATAAAATGCAACCTAGCCTATTATAAAATGGACAGGCAATACAGTCACAGCCACTTCTTTAAAGGGAGAATTTACAGCCGCATTCTCCCGTTGCCTCGTTCAGCCATCTTTTTTCATCTTTTTAAACAGCAGCAGCAGTTGCACTATTTTGAGTTTGGCTTACACTGAAGTGACGTTACAAAAAAAATATGCGATGACTGAAATTTGAGCATTCAGACTGACATTGCCACAAATCAGATTTGGGAAAATTATGAAAACTAATTTACAAATAAAAATGAAAAGGTCAATTTTAGTGTAATTTGATATTTCCCCAATTTCATTAAAAAATAAACTACATAACGGTAGTTTAGCCCTAAGGCAGATACTGGGCACTTGTGCTGTGACACCATTACAATAGCATGTTAATGGCTTAAATATGATGCATTAATATTACATATTGTCTTTTAAATAATAGTATTTTCTCAAACTTTGACTGAGAGGAATGAGTTGAAGGAGTATTTCTCCCATAATAACCTCCATTTTGCCCCATTTGTCAGTGTAACTGTCTGTGGTGAAAAGTTTATCTTGGTTGATTAGACAGTGACTGAAATTCTTTATTTGGATCAGAACTCCAAATTCCCACAAAAAGAAAATACCTGCTCACATGAGTTCAATATCCCCTAAAATACCTCTGTCAAGCTTTACAGTCAAAGAATGTTTCCCACTTTTATTATTCCATCATTTCCATAATTTCATTAAGTACTTCAAACTACACGGAACTATTTTTCTCCAGATTTCATCACTTGGGAGATGTATTCAAACCCATTGACTTAAAATCATCAATTAACTGAGTAAGTCTCAAACATGTGTTTGTGCAAGAAATAGAGTTCATTTAGGCATATAACAAATCAGTTTTATGTTTTGGTGCAGTGCCCTTGAAACTGATCTTGAAATGGGCTCCATTCAAACCAACAATGCACCCGCTCACCATTTCTACAGAAAACTGTAGAGAATGTATTTTTTCCACAGCTTACATTTCATTGAGCGTTCTGCTGGTGAAGTCTGTGGCTTAGATGGATGGAGCTTCTGAGATGCTTTGGTTTGTGTTGATGCTCTAGACTGCCTGGGTGGTTGTGTTCGACTGGGAGGAGAGAGGCTGACTCTTGAGAACCCACCACTGATTTGGGGCACTGGTTCTCTTCCTTTGCTGGAGACCTGCTGAACAGAGGGGACCCTGTGTGGGAAATAACAATTTAAAAAAATACGGACAGGATGTTAACACATCCTAGTAATGGTGTAATGTTTATCCACCAACCTGCACAAAATTCTTTCTATTTAGTCAAGATTTTCAAAAAGATGATTGAATGTGAAAATAATTGCCTTCTTTGTTGTCAAAAAAGAACAAAACACAAATTTACCTGAGTGAAACTGTATAAAAATGACTCTTGAGACTCTCAAAAATGTGTTTGTCACCTTATGAGTCTCATCTTCTACTAAATTTCTACATAGACTCTTGTACAAATACATGGATAACATGATTGCGTGAAAAATTTCCCTCTCAATAGACATCCACTATTGAATCAGTGTGTTTGAACTTGAAAAACATAAGTGTGTTCCATCTTTTTAGACACCCAAAAACCAAGAACGTTAGTTTTTGTGTGTTTCTATAAGACATATTCTACATACTCTATAAGACTTATTTTTGCACCGCATCACTGAAGAGCCTCCTCAATAATTCTTAATATTAATTTGGTAATGAATAGGAAAGACCTTGAACTCATACTATTGATATACTGTAATAATAAAAAGATTTCAACATTTTATGTCCCTTGTCTGTAGGTGAAAGACCTTGTTCACTCAGGCAGTCTGCTTATAAGTCAGACGTAGCCAGTTAAACTTGTGTCTTTTCACACAGGCTAGTGTGAATGTAGTATTGCAGGCATCTGCGAGGCCACAACTGAAACATTTTTTAGATTGAGGCTTACTTTATGTTGTCTGTCCTCTGTTCAGCAACAAAGACTCCATTCATTCTGTCTGTCTGTAGAAAACAAAAGACAACAGTGTGTTCACACACGTGAATGAGACAGAGAGAGAGAGTGTGTGTGTGTCTGTGAAGCCTTGTGTGCAGGTATCTGTTTTTTTTGTGTGTCTACTCCCCCATGTGCCCTGTCTAGATTCACTGTGTGTTCATGTAGATAAAAGATATTTTTTGTTAAAATACAATGCGTGTGTCCTTCTTACCTCATCCAGGACTTCTATGATGAGGCACGATTCAGTTGTAGTAATCTGAGGCTCAGTCCTGCTCCTGCTGACAGGGACAGCAAACAATGATGCACAGTAGCGACGGAAATCTTCCTCCTGAGCTATAAACGCACACACAAAAAAATCAAAAGACAGGGCGAGAGGGAACAAGATTCATGTAATATGTTGCAATGTGAGGGTCTTGTTATTCTATTTTGTTTTTGTGGCTGCTGCCATTTTTGTCCAGAATTAGATTTTTATTATTTGTTAAGAAACTGTCGGAAGGACACAGAAATTAAATTATTTCGTTAGTAGCCTATAGTTAAGTACATGAATTAGCTTTTTAATGATGAAATTATAGTTGATGCAAGAAATCCCAAATCATCATCAGGCATTTATCATTCAACGTTTGTATTGACAGGAGCATTTATCATTAAACATATATACTGGTCAATGTATCAATCACAGGCCAAATACAACCCCTAAATGTTCTGCTCATCTCTCAACTTCTGGCCTCCAGCCAACTTTGCCTAATAAACTTTTGTTATGCTTCGGCAGCACTGAGGGTGACCCAGTGCGAGCTTGACAAGTGATGGACACTGCTGTGATGGAAGATACTGTAAACAAATCAAACTTGTTTTGTTTTGTTTTATTAAATGAAGCAAATAATTTATGAGAAAATGATCAGGTCAATTGTCCTTTCATCCAATCTGTTTTAGCATTTATTTTTATAATCCACAAAAAAGGAATGCTAAAACAGATTTGATGAAAGGATAAAATCACCTCATTTGAACATAAAGTATCACAACATAATATGAAACACTGTTTTATGGCACCATGTACAGTAGAGTGGACACAGAATCTTCATATTCTTTTTCAGTATGGTTTTTATATTGATATAATCCCAAAGCTAGCAAAGTGCTGCCTTTACAACCAGAAAAAAAACACGGCATTTTGAGTGCTGCGTCCTGCGCATTTTTTTCCAGGTACTTGTTTCCAGCACCTCTCATCATTGTTCTGCCTGTTAAAGATACCAAGTGGACATGGATACATGACACCGACAGGGAAATGTTCTGTTCTTACACCCTATTCCACCAGGGATCAGAGGTCAGGGTCATACAGAGCAGCATACTTGGGTGGTATTAATTTATTATCATGTTTCAGTTGAAAGATGTTGCTGACAGTGCAGGGGCTGAACAGCGGTCCCCTCTGATCACACCATCCTGCTGCTTAAAGGAATACAGACACCTGTATGTCTATGTGATTACCTGAGAATATGTGTTTATATTAAGCAAACATCAACACGTTATTTCTGTTCATATGGTTATTTGCGCAACAATTCATCTGTGAATAAAAGGTACCACTGCACACCTCATTGCACATGAACACATATTCAAAATATTATTTACAATACTTTACAGTTCACTATCATTCCTTCCTGGCAAAAAAAAAATCTTAACACACTGTATCTTGAAATCTCCTTTTCTTTTCCTTGATTTGTAATTTTTTCAGCGCATGTCTTTCTATCGTTGTTCTACCACTGCAAGTTACCCATCTGTGCAACCCCCCTATTGTCTCTCATACTAACAATCCTTCTGTCACATCACCACATGGGTCTGACAGCTCAGGAAAATGAGAATTAAAAACAAGGGAGTGTTCCCCACATGATGCCAGAAAACAGCTTTTATTATTCATGGACACACACATATCCCGCCCTTTCATAATCAAAGAGAGGAGAGGAGGAGAAACTCTGCAACCTGTTGTAATTGGCATGCATTAGAAAAGTTTGAAGCAGGTGGAAGGAATAGTTTATCAGCTGCTGAACAGCTCTACATTTCCCAAAGACACTTCTGTCTTCCTCACATCTGCATATCACTGAAACAATGGAATATCAATTATTAAATTGTGAGCAAAGAAATTAAATTCATGATTTGAGTAACTGTTTTAGTAGACAATGGGCCAATTTACTGTATCAAATTTGTCTGGTTGCCTTGCCACGTATTAAACATTATTTTTGGGGAGCACAGGGAACTATTATGACCTCGAAGATTTTGAAATAAACAACTATTTGAGATAGACAGCTATGGAGAAGGGGGCAGGCAAGGACTTGCGGATCTTAACCAGGCCGGGATTGGAGTGGATCTCGATTGATGTGATGAGAGGCAGTTGACAGCCCCAGGGTCCAGAGGTTTGGAAGGGAAGAGATAACCCTGGTCTACCCGTCTCCTGACAGCCTCGGCTGGGGGCCAGACAGCCAGGACACTCCCCTGACTGATGAGCTCCAGGCCATGAGCTTCAGACTGCAGGCCGACCCCCACCACCCCCCCCCCCCTCCCTGCCATTCCTTACCCAGGCAGAGTGCAACCTGTCAGGCATGAGCCGCCTCTAACGGCCCTCTGCCCACACAATCACAGCCAGTGATTACCCGTCACACCGCCATGGATGGATGGGCAGGCAGTGATACGTCTGACCCGTTGAGAGGGAGAGGTTTTTTACTTTTGCTACCGTGTGCTTGTATAGGTGTGCGTATGTGTGCGCGCGCGGGTCATCTGTCAAACCATTCCGTCCTTAACTGTTTTTTTGTTTGGTTTGAGAGACTGTTTGGGTATGTGTATGAGAAAGGTACAGCAAAAACACACAACTGTCAAAGCTGTATGTCAACATCCCATTTTTGTGTCAAAGGGTACTTATGGACAAACAGACATGCGTGGGTATTTGGTGTGTGTGTGTGTGTGTGTGTGTGTGTGTGTGTGTGTGTGCGCGCATGTGTATTACCTGTTAGGCTACTTGCAGTCTCCTCCTCAGTGTTTGTGTCAGGCAGTGATTTGAAATCTGTGCCAAAGGCCAAGGATGGATGATCAGTTTCAATTGGTGTTCTGGAAGCAAAATTAATATATAAATGAATTGATAAATACAAAATAAGTAAATTAAAAATAAAATCTGTTAACCTGAGGACCACAGACAAAAAGATAATATGGATTGAATAACAAATTATTTTCCTCTTTTCAATCTTTCTTACACTCCCTTACCCTGGGGCCTGGATGGGCGGATCGATGGAGCCATGCAGGCAAACATTCATGCATTCAGGTTTAGTTATCTTTCCAGATCTGCCCCCTTAAACAACACAGACCAATGTCCTTCACACTGTTCCTCTTTATTTCCCCTGTTACCGCTCTTTCCTTCTTTCCAGTCTAATCTGGCCAAAGTGCAAGACCAGTGAGAGGGCCTTTTTGAGCAGCTGCCCATAAGGGCTGACTGGGGAAGTTACTTGCACTTTACATCCTTTCCTCTTGCTTAATCCTTATACTCAATCCTGGCAATATTTATCTTTTTTCCCCCTCTATTTAATGTACTCAGAGGGTCATATTTAATCCTGTCCCTCATATCTTCTGTTATCCCTTTGCTCCATCCCTATCTTTTTCTCCATATATACAGTACTTTACATGCAGTAGCCTCACTAGCTTTGGGCAGTTTGCATTTAGGCTTTTGCTAGAGAGCAGGGAAAAGAAGCATGTTGCTCTTCTGGTCCTGCATTTTACCTTCCTTTGGAGACACATGTTTGAAAGCATTCTGATAGAGAGTCCATGTCATATACAATATTGAATGAATTTAGAAAAAGGCACACAATGGAACAAGTGGATCAAGAGACCTTCAACTGATTGAGCCTGGTTTAAGCATCCACAGTAGTAGATAGGACCCCTGCAGAAGTGTCCTTGAGGAAGGATTTTGAATCCTTAACAAAATACCTTGTGCCCTGTACGGAAGAGCTAGAGAAGACTGTTTCCTTGCAGTAATCAATACAGTGTAAAAATTCAATTCAATTCAATTATTTCCAAGTCTCTCTAAGGGGAAAAAGTGAGATATAATATGACTATACCTACAGTAGATGCTATTTAGAGACAAATTACAGAACTGCAGTACTGAGTGAAAAGGTGATGCACTGTTAAGTGATGTATAAGACATGCTCTGTCAGCTCGATACGCTTTGTCAGCTCGTATTTATGACACTTCATCAAAAACAAGACTTAATTTAGGTTTAAACATTTTTTAAAACATGCCTTAGACTAATGGAAATACCCTTGTTTGATGCCTTCTGCTATAAAGCAAAAAAAGCAAGAGTGATCTGACAGATATGAGTCCTCCAATAGGACCATTATTGCTGCTATATTTGCCCTGAGGTTAGCTCAATCTAATCAGACATTTGTGCCAAAAGTGCTTTAAGGAAGTCACTTCATCTATCAGAGGTGATATTTTTCCACCGTGAATCAAACTATTGAAGCTTCGATTTCTGTACTCGACGCTAAAACTTTGGCTCAAAGTAACTTGTCATGGCACAGGTCAAATTAACTGCTTCAGACTAGGCACACCTGACTAAACGTCAGAACACAGCTGACAGCTAGAAGTCAGAAAAAATAAACAGTTCACAAAGAAGCGTGAGGCTCGCTAGAGAAATGATGTAAAAATACAGGGGGGTGACTGACACAAGAAGGAAACAATCCATGGACTTAACATTTTTTGTAAATAGAAGATGCCTCATAGAATCTACTGTGTATATCCTTAGGCATAAAATTTCCCTATTTTGAGTTTTTATCTTTTTCAAACTAATGACCTCATTATTATTTTCTTGGAGCAACATTATCACCCCATTGGAGACATGTTCAAAAGGCCAATAATGGCTCTGTGGTCATAATAAGCTACTTGTGTTTTGTGTAAGTAGGCGACTGTTCCTTATTGCGTATAGGCCTAATATGGTGACTCATAGATAGTTATTTTTTAATTTTGAGAAAGCTGTATGTGTCTAAAGTAAGTATAAATGCCTTATAGATTACCTGTGCTCCACTAGGAGAGAAAGTATTTAAACAAAGTAACCAAACATCTTTTTCTCTGGATAAGAAATAACTAAAATACATTCAATTTGGAAGTACAAGTCCAGCGCAGTTAGGTCAAGTCTTACAGATGCATGCAGGGGTCAGTTCAGAACCTCAGTTCCATGCCTGTGCAGACTTTTATTTCAGGGTTCAGTGCCTTGATCACAGATACTTTGACTCTGGCAGGTTGATGGAAAGGCGAGCATTCACTTACACCACCCAGACTGCCAAGCAAGCCCAGGAAATCAGACTGATGCCCCCTTTAGTCACAAGCTTGCATTCTGTAACCTGCAGGCCATCCATGAATCTAACAAGGTAGTGGAGTTTACGACTATAATAAAGCTCACCACTTTTAGCAAATTCTTTAAAACACCCAACACTCCCTCCTTCCTTCACTCTCATTCCCATTATTATAGAAGCTTGTTAAAATTCAACCTCTCACTCTTTTTTTTTTTTTTATCCAGCCAGCCAGTCTCTCTGTCTCTCCATTAAGCTCTGCCACCATCACCGCTGCAGGCTTATTGCACTCTAGATTGGCTCTCTAGTCTATCCCACAGTTAAAGGCTGCTACGGCTGGGGACTTACAGCATTCCAGCTCAGGCAGTCAGCAGGCCTTAAACTGCACTCTGCTCTCCTCTCCTCTGGCCTGCTCTCCAGTGGGCCTAAAAGGAACCGCTTAAATAAAGGGCTGTAATAATGGGACCTGCTGAAGCCAAGCCCTCAGGCAGTCTACTGCACAATAAGTGCTGAGAAACTGCTTTGTACACTGGTGGCTTATGTAAACTCACTATAGAAAGGCAGGGTAGGCATGTGCAGCGGCAAGAGAAGGTGATGTGAAAACTGTTTGTGTGTGTGTGCGTGCACATATGTGGGTGTATCCGTGTCCCCAGTAATGGAAGTAGCAAGAGAAAGAAGGTGTGTGTGATGTGAGAAGGCGAGCATGATGTCAAAACAGTGTGTGTGTGTATGTGATATATAGTAATAGAACAAGTTGTCACTAAGTGACCTCTCTGTGTGTCTGTTAAAATGTTGGCATACATACTACAATTGTCTGATGTTCGGCCATGGTTTCATCTGTTTTTTCTAAAAATAAGTTTAGATAGTAGGATAGTGTGAGCATTATAGCCTTACATTACTACACTAAACACATTCAACACATCAATCAATGAATGGCATGACAAAGTCCATATTGTGTGTGGAGATAAAGATGGATAGAGATGGAGGTTTTATGTAGACACTCAAAGTTTCAAAGCAACATACAGTATGTATCTTGTTGGTTTACACCTTTTCTTGCATTAAATGATTGAATTTACCGAGTCCATTCGAAACTCTGGTTTCTGGCTGAAATGGGCACTACATGTACATATCCTTTATACTGTCACCTTAAATAACTTGCTTGAATTTTTTATTGAGAAAAATCCAGCCATGTGGACTTCTTGTTCAATATTCATTGTGCCGCTCAACACTACATTGCAATCTTAAATCACCATTCTCTATAGTGTCCAATCAACTTTGTCTGACTAATGCATGAAGTTCATTCAGCACCCACTAAGAAACAGCTGTACATACTACAACACTTGAACATTTGCAACAGCTTAGAATCATCAGTTAGCAAAAGAAACGCAGGCAATGAAACAGCAGGGAAACATTGAGGAACTGTTCATTACATTTCTGGAAGTTGATAGAAAGACCACTAGCACGACCAACTTTTCAGTTGAAAGTTTTCCTAAAAATATTTATTTATATTATTTTTACTTATCAGTAGACACAGCCTGGATGGATCCAGTATAACCACCTTGTAGACAAGGTGTAGATGCAGTAACAATTCTAACACAGCAATGACAAATGTCAAACCTACACCATCAGAGTAAAAGGGGAATCATCACCATGTAAACTGGTAGTCACAGTCCTTATTGATTGGTTGTTTCACATTTAAAGCTGTTATAAAATGCATGATAAACACATAAAGTTAGTACATAATAGTCATTATAACAGTTATGCCTTGCTTAGCAACTACATTTTTAGCTGCTGTAAAGTTACACAACTATGTTACTATACAATTGTGAGTTACCTCTGTTTACCAAAGGAAAGAAGCTAGAGCATGATTTTGAGCTAAAAAGATATGTTGTCAGGCATAATGTGGATAGTGCCTGTTGCCTGAAACCTGTGACAGAAGCCTCTACATGCTTTAAAATATTGTATGTATGTGTGGTGCAGGTGCATTGTCTTGCTGTGTACCTGCGGTGCTTCTTGAGAAGCAATCTGTCCATGTAGGTAAGGCTGTTTTCCATGAACTCCACCCTGACAGGTACCCTCCCTTCTCCACCTCCTCTTCCTCGTCCTTCTGCTCCTCTGTCTGGAGGGAGGTCAGCCTGGGTCGCCATAGCTGACGCTGATACTGGAAAAATAAAGTTAAGGTAAACAAGAGAAGACCAGGAAAACATAGCCAAAAGGAAAGAAAAAGTCAGACAAAGGTAGAGTAAGAAACATCATTCGCCAGCTTCTCAACACCTTCCTCAAAACACCTCCCCTCAAGAAGTGAGAAAACACCTTGTCACCACACCAAGAGTGCCAAAACACAAACAGACAGGAGAGAGCCCAATGGGAATAAGAAAAAGATGTACACAATACAAAAGGAACACAGTAAGCGTGTGAGAGGAAGAAAGAGGTAAGAAAGAGAAATGTTATGATTGTACTCCAGACACTTTGGCAGTCCACAGTGGCAGCTTTAAATTGGGCCTGGGTGCCATTGGCCTGACAGAAATAATTAGGGCTGGAGGGGCTAGCAGCAATTTGCAGAGCAGAGCGAAGGGAGAGAGGAGCAGAGTCTGTCCAAGCAGTAAAGCAGAGAAAATAGGAGGCCTAATAAAAAGCACAAACACCTAGACACATACACACAGAACCTGGAATAATGGCACTAATAATACACACCCACATAAACCTGGACACACAAACACTGTTGCACATGCGCACATGCGGAAACACAGCATGTGTGAAAAGGCATAAAAATGGCCTGACGCAGTGGAGCTTGTACAAATACGCATACACACAGCTGAGGCGATTAGTGCTGTGGTGTGGAGTAGGGCCACCCCTAACACTCTTCTAATTATCTCAATATGCAACAGCCATGGATTACCCTCCTACTGCAGTGGTAAGCACTTTCTATAAGGCCTTAACAGATCAGAGCACAGACAGGGAGAGGGGGAGCAGGAAAGTGTTGGAGTTGGTGAAAATGGGAGAGAAGGAGGAGTGTTGGAAAGAAGAAGAGCAGAGTGAGAAGAGAAGGATGTAGAAGGCAAATGGGGTACAAAACTAAAGGAGCATTTATTCAAGTATTATAGTTTATATAGATACAATTTTGAGGTACCTGAACATAACATGATTGTTGCATTTTGTGAGAGGGATGCTGTTATACTAACAATCAATCTAAAGACTACATGTTATGTTTAAGGGTTCACTTGTAATGACAAACCAACATAGAATTTTCACCTAACTATGCATCTCTACGGAGCGTTACAGCCTCGCAAGAGAGTGACCTGAGCAGAGCAGAGGATGGAGTAATAGAAATAGAGGGAGAATATAGAACAAGATACAGGGCGTGGACACATCAGGAACACTTGTACCATCTAATGCAATCCAACACCAGAGTGCTGCAACAGATCACCCACCCCTGCATGCACACATCAAAATTTTGATGTGAGACTGTGTTGGTATGCACCATAAACTACAGTTTAAAAGATTTATAGTTGAAACTCCAACGGTCTCAACACAAATTAAACATTACAAGGTTAACAAGAGTATTATTTGTTGCAAGGATCTTGCACAGTATTGTGTTGCATTGTGTAGCACAGGTGAGGAGCTTATATCCTCATCATTTTCATCCAAAGTTGTGGTTATTTGTTATCTGGTTATGCCATAAGCCCAGCCATACCCTGTGTGTATGTCTGTGTGACTACAACCGTGTCTATGGTATGGCAGCTCACCTGGTCGAAGCGGTGTCCACATTGCGTCCTGTGTCATGGGTTCTCCTTCTCCATCGCTCCGCCCTCCTCTCCACTGTCTGAGAGCCTCCTGGAAAGATCTTGCAGAATCCTCCTCATCGTACTCTCCTCCAAGAAGTGAAGTGGGAAAACGCCTCTCGTTCTCCCTTTTCTGCCCATCTTCAGTCATTTCCACCTCTTTCTCTTCTCCATGATTCACAACCTGTAACAAAAGCAATATCTACTGAAATGGATGGAAAACTGTGATGTAAGGCTAAGAACCTTCCCTAATGTAACGCTACTGTAATGCTACTGTAATACCCTAAAATAAATCGAATCCTGGTCTAACAGAAAAATCTAATCTGCATGCCGGTGTACTTAACCTTTGCATTACTGTATATTAATTTATTGATAAGTGCAAAATAATGGAGCAGACACTTAATGAGATTTTTCAAGGCAACAGGCACATAATTGTCGGCCAATTCTGCAGACAAGGAGGAAAAAAAAGTATATTCTGAACACATTTATCTTCATATAAGACCTCAAAATAGTAGCTCTGTGGGAATAAATGTAAACAAAAATTCCAGTTCAAAAGGTGCTCATTGCAGTAGTTTGTAATCACATTGACAAGAAAACAATGCCTCAAATGGGGACAGGCCTTATTGATCCTAAAAATGTATGTTCAGTTTTCAAATAATGTTCATTAGTTTATGATATGCATACATACTGTAAGAGTCAAGTGTCATCAGAAAACACAATCTGCTCGAAACACAACATACATTATAGTAACGTGTGTTCTTGGAACTTCAAATGAAATACTAAGATTAGGGGATCTATGCTACCAGTCTACTCATTCTACACACCATTAACAATACTGCAATTTCTGACAATGGGTTATACCTATTTTTTTTTTTTTTTAAATGGGTCTCAAGAATATGGAGCTGTGTACAGTGGATTCATATGTTAACATATTCAGTCTATTATTGCTAGTTACAAGGACATACAGCGCATTAATGTCGCTGTTAAGTCAAGCAGTTGTTGTAGTTGTTGGTCTTCAGGTTGCTAGGTTATTTGATAGGCCTTACCTCTATTTGAGGACTGAACATATTACATTGATATATATATATATATATATATACCGATCTTCTCAGTACCATCTGACCCTAACTGTTCGAAATGACTGCAGTGTGAATAAGGTCAACTGAGCTCTGTGGTGTAAAAAGAGTCTGAAATGTCAATCTAACTGTTGTTGCCAGACTTAAGACTGTTGGGGGGCATTTTTTAGTCCAAAGGTACATGCAGTTCACAAGCCTGCCTGTAGATACAGCCTGTGGATATAGCGTCAATTAGGGTTTGTTTGAAGTTTTTTCAATTGACTCACAGGGTGCAGAGGTAAAACTCACACAGTGCAGAGGTTTGTTTGACATGTTTCTGCTGTATTGTCACAGCAAGTGAACTATAAATAGAGAGGAAAATTATACATATTCGTAAAGTATTGTTGGTAGAAGCAAAGCACAATTGTCTTCTCTTAGAAGTTGTGAAAAATGTAAAAAGGAAATGTGGGTACAAACTATTAAACTACGCATCGCATAATGTAGCTATACAGTAACATTTGTACTCAAAGATTCCAAATAGTTACCTAATAAAATATGAGCAAGCATTTGAATTTGACAGAACCCCAAATAGCAGATTTGGAAGATATAGGTTTTGGTTTAAAGAACCTGAGGTTGCAAAGAAAAAAAGTCTAAAATGCATAACTATATTATTGACTTGTGATGTGTTGACTTTACATTCAAAGCTTCTTAAACACTTAGACAAACATCCCTTGAGTTGTAAAAAGCTAACAACACGAGGAGGCAGAAGAAAAGCCACATACCCAGATAGCAGAATTAATAAAGTCATGGCTCATCTTATTATTATTTAACTGTTATCTCAAGAATTTCTAAGAGTCACTTTCTTCTTTTGTGGAGGACCATGGTGGTTCCTACAGTGTTGTGTAATGTGGTATGTTAGGAGTGTTTGAATGTTAAATGTGCTTTAATGTTTGAGATTAACTGTGTGTATAACTCAGCATGTGTGTGTGTGTGACAGTAGACGTTGCCACCTACCTGGCTGGGATCAGGATGCAACTGCATATGTTTTGCCATAGCCTCTGTTCCAGTTTCTGGTTTTTGATCTTGTCTTGTGGTGGTATTAGACATGAAGGCATGATTGTGATTGGATTCAGAATTGGGACTGGGTTTTTGACTTGTAAAGGCACTGGGATAGGAGCTAGGGCTCATCTGTTTCTGGAAGCAGCTGACAACATCCCGCGTGCTCACATGAGTCTGTATGTCTGTCTGTAAAAGGCCATAGTACATGAAGTTAGATCAACCTTGTTGTTACTAAACAAAATGACTGTAGCTTGCACTTGTGTGATACATTTTATGTAAAATACACAGAATAAAATAGCAGGGAAATTGACAGAATCAGGAACAAATGAGAAAAAGAAAAATAATACATTTCATAAAAAGCAAACTAAAAGCAAAGGCTAGAAAGTGCAGCACAATGCAAGGTCATAAAATGTGTTTTCGGTTTTGAAAGACTGAAGTGAATCAGCCAACCTACAAATGTTGTTTTTTTTCATTACATACATTAGGCATTTACAGAAATGCTCAGCCCCCTGTTGTATGTTTACATACATGCACACAAACACATGCACAAATGAACCAGTTATGTCCAATCTGGTACTTTTTAGCCTTGAAAAGGCAAATTTGTGCACTCTGTTAGAGGAAGAGAAGGAACAAGAGTAAATAGGTAGATGTCTCATCAGCAGCGCTGCTGATGTCACCACTGTCCATAACTGTGAATAACAACAACAACAACAACAAAGCATCTGACTTGTCAAACTGTAGAAAAGTGTTGAATCTGTCACAGAATTTTCACATCTTACCAAGCAAGTTCTGCTTCATGTTCACTAACGATAAGTCAATAAGATGAGGCCACTGTAGACAGCTACCATGAACCCTAGAGGTACAACCTAATCATTTTAAGTGCTTATAATTCTATCTAGCATAACCTTGAAAGTCACAATGATGAATTCCATTTTATAGAGTTAATGTATGCACCTTTATTTTATGTAAATGAAACCACAAAGAGCTTGTTCAGAGAGACACTGTGCTCAGTGCCCAAAGACACATCACATGACCAAGCTGGCATCACACTTCATGCCTGTTGCCTTTACATTACATCCACCCTATTTTATCCACAAAGCAATACAGATCTATTGACAAACTGCCCAATAATGCATCACACATTCACCAATCCCCCTTTTTTCCTTGAAAAATTTAATTTACATATAGTCTGCTCAGATATCTCTATCCTTATGGACAAGAGAAAATGGGAAGCACACTGCATGAGTGCAGATTGATTTTCTCTATACCACAGGGTGAATTCATTATTCTGTTCCATTAATCACCACTGACCAGTAGGGCTGCTGAGGTTAACCTGTCTGTAGACTGTTATCCTGCCCTTGAAGGTGTCCAACAGAACCACACAAACAAATGTGGATTAATGGAAACATGGGGGAAGATACCGAGCCTGAAAACAACGATTACAGAGGTGAGGCTCATAAAGGAAGCTGCAGTATCATTTTGGTCATTTTATAGTGCATTTTACATCATTTTACAGTACATTTTATTACTGGTTTTCAATTCTTGTCACCTTTGCTGCCAGTCACTGACGATTACTGACGCTAGAATGGAGCTTTTGTAAAAGTTCAATAAGAAAGATTGTTTCTCTTGTGTTTCCTGTTCTATTCCTTCGCTGGTGACTTTTTTAAATCTCTTTCTCACTCGCACTTTTGTCATTTTTTTTAATCACCAATTTATTTCACTGACATCTAACCACAGATGACAACTGTGTTCATTATATATGATTCATGGGGAGACTGAGTTGAGGTTTTGCTTCATATTGACATGTTGCCATGCAGAAAAGGTGGTGGGCAGTTGAAAATATATAAAGCCCATGGCAAAAAAAAGCCTTTCAGCATCTTTGTCAGTGGACAATAACAGTAAGTAACAATGGGAAACTGTCTTATGCCATTTAGGCACCAACAAAAGCTGTGTCAATGTACTGATTTCACCTCTCAATACTAAGTAAAAACCAAAACCCTTGGCATTATAGAGAGCTGGGTTGACAATGATCCCATGTCCACATTTTCAATGTACATTGTAGCCATGCTGATAATAGTGGAAGGATTTGATGGATTGTTGAGGGCATTAAGCGGTACACTTTCAATGGCTCTTTAAAGGCTCACAGTTAGCTGGTCAAACCAGCAGCTTAGCTGGCCTGTGATATGATCAACCACCTGATAAATCTGCATCCATGAGTACTCATCTGGATTTTTTGTGTGGAGCTTGACTGTCATCCAGGCAGCATGGGACCATCTTTGAAAGCGCGGGGCCTGGATTAACTCTGTGTTGTAATGTTTGGTATACATAGGTTATAATGATTTTTTCTAATGTTTGCCCCTGAAATTGAATAAATAAGTGGGCTCAATAGTTGTCAAACAAATATGCATTCAATGTGTCACATTTAAAGGAGGCCTCTTGTGGCATAAGATCACTACTTTTGGCAACACCAGACCATTTTCTCCTGCAGGATAGAAGCACCATCATGTGTTTGACATCTCCTGGCCAGGAGCTTGTTGCATATTCTGCTTTGTATTTATGCCTATGAAGTGTGTGTGTATGTGTGTGTGTGTGCGTGCGTGTATGTGCCTGTGTGGATGTCAATAGGTTGTTTGTTTATTTGTAGTGGAGATGATAGGTTTTGCTCTGTGTTTTATTGTTTCTGTTCACCTGCCCAGGGACTACAGATGGAAATTAGCTAGTAGCTAAATGTGGTACAAAGCATCTTTTCTCTTTGTTTGAGATTAATGTATTTTGTTCATGGTCCCTGATATAAATAAATTATAAACTAAACTATGCTTTTGATGGGTTCTGCATCTGGTCTTGAACAGTTGCACAAGGTAATATTGTGATTTTAGATCTGGCAAATACGGAGACATGTTCTTGGTCTGAAATATGAAAGCAGAGCGCAGCACCTTGAGGTGACACTGTGTTGAATTGGTTCATTCAGTATCTTGAGAGAGGGAACTTGCCCATGGCCATGAAATCTTTAAGAATCAAATCTTTGCAAACAATCCTACAAGCCTGGGGACATTACTTTCCTCATCTTCACACCCTCTGATGGCAAATCTTTGCATCGTGAGAAGTATTAAACAGTGCAACTGTTGAAGCCATCCTTCTTGCTCTGTTTCTCTTTCTGGTCACCAGCCAACTGTGCTTACAGGTGCACATTAATGGACTTAGACACAAGGCC
This sequence comes from Scomberomorus guttatus, assembly GCA_038419695.1. Taxonomy (NCBI): domain Eukaryota; kingdom Metazoa; phylum Chordata; class Actinopteri; order Scombriformes; family Scombridae; genus Scomberomorus; species Scomberomorus guttatus. The sequence goes on from CM076451.1 coordinate 21,210,926, forward strand.
TCTGTATGCTTCAAACAAAGAGCTTGTCAGACCGTGAAAATAGGCATAGCTTTCAACTTCTCTCTCAAGCTCTCTTTTTTATTATTAAGACAACTTCTGTCACATTTCCAAACAAGTTCAACAAGATGAATGCCTTTGCGGTGACACTGTCGAACAATGTGTGTCATTGTCCCTATTTGTCCGATTCATCATGCATTGTCAAGAATTTGTTGACAATGCATTTGTCATGGACAGTTATTCACATAGTTACCTTACAATTTGTCCTATCATTTTGGACAAAGTAATTAGCAGCAAAAATAACGTGTTTTAAAGCTCTGAAAAATGTGCCATTCACAATCTTAATCTGTATAGCAGTGTTGGTTGCAGGATCAAGTTTATCCTTTTTTGGAGCCAGAAGATAGGTGAAGGATCTGTTCAACCTACAATGACCAACACATTTGACCACTAACTCGTGTCCATCGGTAACAGCAGCAGGTGGGTTCACACTTAGTGTTAGAAATGTTATTTAGTAGGCCTACAGCACAGTTTCTTGAAGCAGACATAGCAAAACAATGACTGAAGTGCTGTTTGCTCTGTTGTTGTATTGTTAAATTGGCTTTTATTAAGTGAGTTAATAATAATAATAACAATGTAATTCAAATTATTTTTAAAACCGTTTTGATACAGGTCAACATTATTTTATCAGACGCTGTGGTCACAAAGTCATCTGAATGTTTGAATTAATTTCATTTGAATGAATTATCACTGAATTATCAGACTCGATATACTGGACAACATCACGCATAACCATAATCATGCTAGTGGGCAAAGAAATCCCCCCTGCCAACATTTATATCAACTCTGAATTGTGCACAGGAAGACCGTCTGTCAGTCAGAGAATCAAGGGTTCACCACCACACTGCAACGTTTCCACAACATCTAAGTGGTGCTACCCCTACCAGCTACCCTGCTTACATGGTGTGGTATAGTTACTTTTCTGCAGTTGAATCATCGCATTTGACTTGCCTTTGTAGTGGGCAAGGGAAACTAAAATTTCCCTTTAAGGGGCCACAGCATGCGAGTGATGCAGGGCAGGCTTTGTGATTCTCATGTGATCGGGCTTTGTGTCTCTCATGTACAGCAGTACAAAGTAAATGCTTGCAGCCACAAACCTGTGTCTATTATTTAACCATGCTAGAGCTCTGGTGGTTTCAGGTACTAAAAATAAGATGGGTACACAAGTAAGCAATACTACATAAAAACTAGTGTCACCCGAGAGAGAGAGAGAGAGAGAGAGAGAGAGAGAGAGAGAGAGAGAGAGAGAGATGGGTGGGGTTAACAACAAGCGACAATGCATTAAAACATTTTATAATAATTAAATTTGCTCAATTAAGAATGCTAATAGAAATTTTAAATATTGATGTGTATGATTAAAAAATTACCGGCATTATCAAAATTGTTTTGATACAGCGTACCACACCCATCTGCTACTCCACAGGTCAGGCTAAATCAAATACTAAGAATGCTTTGCAAACATTATCTGAACCAGGTCTGTGTAAGTGTGAGCCTGAGAACACAAGCTGATGAGGCACTGATGAAAGCCCCAAAACAGCATACTGATGAAATTAATATTGTTTTTGTCTTTCTGTCTCTCATGCTCTGTCTCCCCCTCTGTCATTCTTTCCAGCGCAAATGAAACAGGATTAGCAGAGGAGAGAGATGCCTGCGTCAGCTGCATGTGTATAATCCCCGGTCTTTATGTCCTGCCAAAATACACAGTTTTGCGTTTGTGATTGAATAAGACTATGCATGTGTATGTGTTTGAAAGTGTGAGTGAGTTTTCACCCATGCATCACCTAGTGAGTAAAGTGAGGAGAGAAACAGAGATGGACACTGAAAAAAATATATATATAGAGAGAGAGAGAAATAGAGAGAGAGCGAAATAGTTTTCAGCTTACAGTTTCACAAAGCTGTTTCAGTTTGTGTTTTTTGGTTCTGTCAGTGTGTATGGCTTTGTTCCACCATGGTGGCTACCCAGTAACTACAGTGTGTTGACCCAGCCTGCAGTTAGGTAGCACATGGACATGAACACTGAACAAAGAGCTATCTACAAGAGATGAGCTATACTGCAGAAGAGCTGGTTAATAGTGTGCCGCTCGATGCATAAACACACTAAAAAGCTTCTGTAGGGACACATACAGTCATACAGACATGTACACAGAATACACACAGGGATACACATAAAGATTTTGACAGATAAACCATAGGATGTATTTTCACAAAGCCATATCCTTGCACTCACAAAGTGCACATCATAGCATAGTCCATCTATTTGTGAGTACTTCTATATGGAAATAACTGCATCCAAGAAAACAATAACATGAGAAGTTGGCAAAATCACACCCATCCTGGGAGGGAAAAACAGTACACGTAGCAGAAAACAGAAGATGCATATAAGCCAAGAGTACATAATTACATAAAACATAGATACAAGCACACACACACACATCAGTAGCCATGATGAAAACATTCATTCCAAACATAATATGAACAGGAAGAATAAAAACATTGAAGCGGAACAAACCTACATACAACAAAGACATCCATCCAGCTACTAAAGTACCAGAGCTGAACATAGCAAAGTACATTCTCTCTAGTCACCTGCATGTCCACAGCCAGTCAATTTAGCTTGGTTGAATGGGAAGCGAACATAACGGCTAGGTCTTGCCATGAAATAGGACCATAATATCACAGGCCAGCGCAGTTATCTCCTGTTATGGGGCCACAGTGAACCTGATAACAGCATGCCACATACAATATTGGACCAAAGAAAAAGGACATTATAGTGGACTTGCTTCTTCTACCCCACAAGAACATCACTGACAATTTAAGGAAAGGGTTCATTTGAGAAGTAGTTGTTTTAAGCAAAACCTACCAAAGGTGACAATTTAGTGATTTTGATGTCAGCTGGACAATATAAATATTTACTCGTTGGTTATATATTCCCAACCTGAGCAATAATACAACATGAGCAATATATGCTCAACAACCCATACTGTCTAATTTGAATCTGACATGATTTTAATTTATCAAGGGAAATCTTAAAAATCCATATAATTAATAGGTGTTTTGACAACGCAGCATGTTTTACCTCACTTGGTAAAGCTATGAATAAATGAGGTTCCCTAAAAATGCTTTCCATACAATTTTTTATAGGCCATTGCTTTATAAATTCAGTCTATTGTTTGAGCATGTGTGTGTGTGTGTGTGTGTGTGTGTGTGTGCTGGTGTAGTTACACTTGTTTGTGTCCTGAATTCTGGTAGTAGCACATTGTTCATCTTCACGTGTTATCTACATCCATACGTACACACTGAAGGGGTTTGAGAAATGTAGCTTTTGTATGGATTTGTGTCTATAGATCTGTCACAATAGTCAGACATGTTTTCTATGGCAATATACACAAAAATCACTCTGATATGTTAAATTACTTGTTAAAAACACACATGTGTAGGTGTAATTAAACTCTCTGTCATTGACCTGCTGTCTTGTCTCTCTGTCTTTTCTTTGACTGAAGACTGCTGTTCCTGGTCTTTGGTTGGCTGCTGCCTGAGGCTTGTTCTCTGTGTCAGTGCGAGTGTGTGTATGTGAATGTGTGCATGCCAGTGACCAGACTGAGCTCTCGTGGTCAAGGCATTTGCTAATGAGGGACATCCATTTTGTTATCGGGTTCCAGGAGATAATAAAACTGCAACAGCACAGCAAACACACTGACATACACATACATAGACAGTGCAGCCTTTTTTTCTTCCACTTAATCGTGTGTGCGTGTGTGCGTGCGCATGCGTGTGTGTGTGAAAGTGAGATGGGGTGCAGAAGCAGAGAAAGAGGGAAAAGATGAGAGGATGAGATAAGTAGAGTCAGGAATGCAAGAAATGCATGAGAAAGAGTGAGTGAAGCAGAAGGAGAATGGGATCAGAAGAGATATTATTGAAAATATCTGTGAAAGAGAAGGAGAGAGAGAGAAATAGAGAGACACAGATACAGACAGGAGAGGAGATAGACTTGATGGAAGTACGACCAAGCTCACCTGAATGGGGATCATTCTGTGGAGTTTCAGTGCCCCCTTCTGGTGAAATTTGGCAAAGCAGCCAATGCAGTAGGCCTCTGTGCATTCAGCACACATCTACAATACGGAGACACACAGTGCTTTTAGTGCGTGCATGCGTGCATGTGTGTGTGTATGTGTGTAAATATGTGAAGGAGTGAAGATCTGTGTGTTTATGTTTATGAGTTTATGTGTCTTAGAGGTTAAGCAGATCATTAAAAGAGTGGTTATGTGCGTGCATGTACATTATGTGCATGCGCACATGTGTGAAACTATCCGCAATGACAAGCTGAAGTTTAAGTAATATTTGTTAAAGATTTAAAGCTAAATCCGGATATCTTTTCCTTTCCTCTAACCTCAACCTTGCCAAACAAACTTTGACAGGAGGGATGAATATTGAAATGGACTCTGGCAGGATGCTGCAAGGTGTGTATCTGTACGTGCGTGTGTGTGTGTGTGTGTGTGTGTCTGTGTGCGTGCGTGCGTGCATGTGTGTGTTGTGTATGTGAGTGTGTGTGAGTGAATGCATCTTAAGGGAGGTCATTATCATTTCTATCTGTGAGAATCTGTTCTTATTAGTGGGGAAAAGTCCTTGCATCAGCAGGTTAGGGAGATAGGCCAAGACCGGGTGGACGGAGCACACAGGCAAGGCCAGGAGGAGTGAAGACACCGAATGAGAGGGGAAGATACAGGGAAGGGAAAAAGGGGGGGGGGTCATGTCAAATTCATGTAGTACAGTTTTGTGTACTCTCTGTAGAAGCAGTACAAATTCTACTCTACTGACAGTGTGACATATTTTGGGATCTTCCTCCATTGTCTCTTTCCTCCCTCATAGTCCCTTTCTTGCTCACTAGCATAATTGCTACTTTTTCACCAGTTTATTCATTGCTTATTGTTATTGATAACTGAGCTAAACAAGGCAAACAAAAAACTTACTGTTCCATACAAATTTATTGTGGATCAACAAAGGTCATACAGTACAGTGCAAATTTATACCAGAAGATTCACCAATTAATCCTGCTGCTTTCTTTTTACTTTTATCTCTTCTTCTCCCTCTTTTAGTTCTTTATTATATATTCATTAATACATGTACATTTATTTATTTATTTATTTATTTATCTTTCCTTCTTCTTCGCTCTATACTTCCTTTCTTAGCCATATCTGTGTGTACGTGTGTGTGTGTACATGCAAGCCTACAGCTGCGACATTGCCCTTTAATGGTCCCATAAAGCAGGGCCTCATTTCCCCTCTCAGACCTGAGGATAAATTACAGCCACTCCCCAGGGACTAGGCATCCCTATCAGGCTGCAAGCGGCATATCACTGTGCTATCCTGTGCTCCGCTGAAGGAAATGAGGTCTTTTTTTTTTTTTTTTTTTTTTTTTTTTAGCCTGGATGACTCTGAAATACAACACAGGGCTAGGCATGGAGTGTGATCGAGTGTGCACATGTGATTTTGGTAAACTCTGCATCATTATGTGTGAGTTTAAGACAATCCCAGATGTGTATGTGACTATGTGTTTGTATCTATGCACGTGTGTGCATTTGTGCGCTAAAGTGCGGTTTCCAGACAGAATGGCAGAGACAGTCGTAACGCTTGCCATTATTGCCGTCATTATAGGGCATAAGGGCTATCGAAAACGTGTGTGTGTGTGTGTGCATGTGTGTATTGTGTGTGCCTTTAGTCTATATGCTTGCCCAGACTACTATGAGCATTGCCATTAAGCCCATCACTATGGGGTACTGGGGGCATCAAGCTCTTCATTGGACAAGTCGGTGTCATCATCATCAAATGCACAATCAAGCAAATTACCACATTACATTTTAACGCAGTGTGTGTGCTGCACTTAAAATAACTTCCACAACAAAAGGGTCAGAAACGACTCCCTCTCATTCATTCCCTCTATCAATCTCTTTCTCTCCCCAGTTGCTCTCGTTCTCTCTCTCACTGTGTGTCCATCTGAGGCATCAGTTCTTCAATGCCAAACTCTTTGCCTTCATGGTCAGACATACAGTAGGATAGGTTTTACATGAGTAGCTGAGGATTTAGAAGGCGGGGATGTGGGAGCAACTGGTCATCAAGAATGTATTACTCAGCTTAGTTTGCCACAGTCTATTATACACACACACACACAGTATGGCTTTTCATTTCTCTTTCTCTCCTCTCTTGTTCACACATACAGTTGCAGGCCACGGTCCCTCCTCCTGAGCAGTAGTGGCTAAAGAATGAGGAAGAATAAACAATGGTGCCCTCAGAGGTCTCGAGTATCGATAAATGGATCCAGCTAAACTGTTATCAGTGCAAACACAAACACACAGATAGACCAACAGATAGGACAGCGGAGGCACAGCGAGAGAGAGGCAAAGAGGGGAGAGAAAAAAAAACAGATAAACATGATGGAGGGAGCGGAGAAAGAAAGAGACACACAGGCAAGGATATGGCAGAGAGGAAAAGGGGGAAGGGGGGAAAGAGGAGAAAAGGTGTTAATGTGTGAGACAGAAAAGGCGAGTAAACACATAAAGCAAGGAGAAAGAAGTAAAGCAGGATGAGAGATAGCAGGCATCTGGATGACAGAGGGAGGTAACAGCTGATGCAGAAGGTAGAGAAAGAACAGAAATATCGAAAGAGACAGAGGGCAGAAGGTGACAGTACAGCAGAAGGAAGAAATGAACAGACTGAGATTGATGAACACGTAGAAAAAAGGGAGAAAGGAAAAGAGACAGAAAGTGAGAGATTCAGCATTTTAGCTATGAGAATAGGTCAGGTTACCTGACTCCTGGTGTTTTTAACCACTTGTCAGTGTGTGTGTGTGTGTGTGTGTGTATCAGTGTAAGGCATCAATTCACACATAAACCTAAAACATTTTATTTGAATCAGCCCATTAAGAGATGACAACATGTCTTTTCAATCAGTGCCATTGATTCCTTAAAACAGGCAGTTTTGTTTTGTCTCATGAGAGACCTTCAAAAACGCATGCCCCCAGTGGGGAGGTGTCATTTTTTTGTGAGGCGTGTCAAACATGTCTTCTTTTAAGGAACCAAGAAAATTTGCTGAGTGTTACTGAGTTATAAGGAAATTCTTAAATTCCCCAACATTGGAGTTAGGAGACTTTCAGTCATACAATGTCTTTTCTTTGTGTCTATGTGTGTTTGTTTGTGTGCATACTAGTCCGGCAGTCTTGACTTCACACTGTCCACAGATTGTTCCCCTCAGCCTGTTTTTTCTTGTTGTCCGATGACTGATAGCAGGGGGCAGAGGCGGTGGCTGAGGTGGGACTAAAAAGAGCAAGTACATTGTCGTTAAAACTTCGCAAGGGGATTTCATTTAATATTATTGACATTTAAATGACATTTATATAACTACCTGCAAGTCCAACAATAAAGAAGAGACCGAAAAAGAGGAACCATCAAAAATATACAGTACAGTATATATAGCAAAATTTCTGCCTCAGGCATGATCAAAACATTAATAATTCTGCCAAGAGTGGCTGGTTAGAAAGACCCATCTTTATCCATCTTTAACAAGATAACTCCTCAGTCAGGCCCCTGTCCACCTCACTGAAGTGACCGTGAGCAAGACACTGAACCTTTGCCAGTTCCCAGGGTGCAGCTCTGTAGCTGATCTTGAATGCTAACCTCCATGTGGAGAGCAGAAATGATTTTACTACAGGGTAGTGTGTCAAAGGACCATTTCTGAGTACACATCTGTGTCAAGTCTACCTGGTGCATGTAACATACAGCTGAAGCCCCGGCACTCACCTGTCAGTGGTTCATCCTTCAGCAGTCGGATCTTCACCTTGCCTGCTGACAGCTGTTGAGGAGACAGGAAGACACAAATCAGTGGCGACAGTGTTTTTTTTTGTTTAGGCTCTCAGCTTCCTAACTCTCCTGCACAGGATTTTTTATGTTTGGATATACTGTATGTATGTAAACATCTTTGTGTATATGTAACGTTATATCTTTTACATCACAGCATTTTTTATAAGCAAACAAACACATGAAGAACTAAAAACCTGTTACACATGAGGTTCTTTAATATACTTTCTGTGTCAGTGTCATGACATTAGTTCATTTATTCTTGATTGCTCTTTATTACGTTCAAATTGACTAAAAAAATCATCTTTTTGAATGTGTCCCATTAAATTTAGAATATAGAATTGAGATGTTCTCATGTTTTTATTTAAATTTTGTATGAAATTATGACAGTCTACACTGCTGTTATTGCCTCTCAATGATAATCAGTCTTTTTTTGACAACCATTCTACCACCACCTTTTACATGGGGACAATTAACAACAGGAGCTGACCTCTGCTGAATTGAAATGCTGCAAATTCAATCACTTGTTCTTTTTTACTCTCAGGCAGTAGCAAAGTTTATTAAAGAAGTTAATTTTTTCTGGCGTAAATTCAAAGACATTAGGGTTCCTCCCCTGAGATCTGGGGCACTCATTTCTCAAATCAAGGGACAGTGTGCAAAGTGCAATCTCAAGTCTACGCACAGTGAACTAAAGGAGTGGTGGTAAACTTTTGGTCTTGTCATGGATACAGGCATATGGTGCATCCAAAGCACACAAAGAAACAGTAATTAGGAGACATCTACTACAGTGAAGGTAATCGTTAAGCGTCTCAGAGTTCAAGTATTGTACGTTAGGTTCCTGTAGTAATTATCATGTAAACAAATGCACAAGCAAACTTACATATCAAAGACATTTATGAATGCACAAGTTAGAGTGTCTGCATCAAGTTCAACAGTATGACACAAACACTCATTTACACAAACAAATTAACACATCACAAAGGACGGCTGTGGCTCAGGAGGTAGAGCGGGTCGTCCACTAATCTGAAGGTCGGTGATTGGATCCCCAGCTCCTCCAGTCTGCATGTCAAAGTGTCCATGGGCAAGATACTGAACCCCAAATTGCTCATTATTGTGTGAGTGTGCTTGAATGGGTGAGTATGAGTATCAGTGTATGAATGGGTGAATGTTCTGTTGTAAAGCGCTTTGATTGGTCAGTAGACTAGAAAAGCACTATATAAATGCAGTCTGTTTACCATAAAAATATCCACAGATATAGACAGATTTCTCTTGTACCTTTTGGAGCGTGTTCTCCTTGTTCTTGTTGGTGTTATTTGTCAGAGAACTGCTGTTTAATGAACCGCATTGTCCAGACTTCCATCTAAATCCTCCTGAATGTCTATATAGACAGAGAGACAGGGAGAGAGTATTTGTTTGGCAATTGTAAATCAACAATCATGAGATACATCTCATTTGAATTTGATAGGCAAAGATCGTCCACCATACCTTCGCCATTTCTACAAAATGAGAAGAGGAACAGTGATTACATCTGTTTCAATCCTTGATTTTATTTGTTTATGCTTCTTTTTTTCATGAGGATGTATTTTCCATATCCCCAAAATGTTAAAGTCACTCTGATATTTCATCTACATTAGAATATATGGATATTGGAGCTGCAAAAATAACAGCCGAAATCTTTCATTAACAATAAAATGCAACACCAGCACAGACACACACATCAAAACACACAGAGAAGATATTTTTTTTCCAATTTCCTCGGATAAATTCGTATTATACTTTAGGGCCTTGGGAGCATATAGTATATACCTATAAAGCATAGTGAATGGAGTAGAGCTCCACATTAACTGCACAAACCAGAACAAAATCATTTTTCAAACTGTATTAGACTTAGCAAAAACTGCAATGCAAACACCTTCCTATTCCTGTATTTCCATTGGGGTGAAAGGGAAGTCAGGATATATGTAACAAAACTCAGAATTAATGCATTTTAATCCACTGAAGTACCCAAAGACACTGAAGCTTTTTAATAACAGTGCCAGGCTTTAAGTGGAGGAGAAGGAACTAATGTCAAGAAAAAAGATAATAATATCAGCATGAAAAAGTGTAACAGCACCATGTAACTAAATCCTAAATCCCTCAGGCTAAATCTGTTTAAAAAAAAATACAAAAGAAATTTAGAAAATCACTTTGTTCCATTAAACAGAAAAGAGTGTTTAATTTATGACAACATGGTCCTTGTGTTGTTAAGAGGACTTGGAACAAGGGAAAGCACTTTGCCACACGCCCTTAAACACAGAGGAGAATTTGGATTTGCCCATATAAATTATGCATATGTACAGTGTCATATGAGCATAAAATTTCACGTTTACCCATCTCGTCTGCGACAGTGGAGTTCTCCTGAATCTCACACATAAAAACAGAACACTAAACGTTACGGGAAAAACATAAACACACACAGATAGATGCAGATGCAAATACATTAGGCATGAATGCAGATGCACAAACACATTCTTGCACATATACACTCACACACATGCAAGACGCTCCTGTCAGTGGCAGAAAGTAAAGTGCAAGGCAAGTTTATTGGTATAGCACATTTCAACAACAAGGCAATTGAAAGTGCTTTACATAAAACATTAAACGCATTAAGACAAAGTGCAAAAGAAACACATTATGAAAGGACATTTAAATACAATTAAAAATTAGTTATTAAAGTGTTAAGAGAATAGAAAATAAAATAATAAGCGAAAATAGAATAAGACAGATATGACAAATAGGATAATAAGTGAAGAAATGGAAGGATACTCATTTAGACGTGAGTTATTCATGATCATGTTGTTAAATGATTTATGCTATTTGTGCTATTGTGATGTCTGGCTGTCTTTGAAAGAAGTTTATTTTGGATTGAGCTGGCAGCCAGTCACAGCACAAGAAGTCAGACTCTATTTGTGTGTGCGTGAGAGAGTGTCTCTCCGTGTCTCTGTGTGTGTGTGTAAATGTGATGGCAAGAGTTGCCAACACCCCTGACACCATTGCTGTGCTGTGCTGACACTGAGGGTGGGCGTCAGGTAATCACCCTGGCGACATCACCTTGGCAACTGGACTGTCGCTAAGGGAGACAGTTGAAGCACACCCCTGTCGGTGCAGGATGACAGGGTGTCCCTTCAGGACATGCAACCTGGAGAGATAAAGTGTGTGTGTCTGTTTGTGTATCTCTGTGGACTTTGCATTACGTAACAAAGATCTCATTATCTTATCCACACAGAGACACACTTAGTTACATCCGCACACGTACGTACGTGAGTATACAGTACAAACACTTCAAAATAATAATGAGTTGTTTTTAGAGACATACAGATACAGACACATTCATACAGTCAATGTTTATCTGTCTTATGAACACAAATATGCACACACACACATTTCCAGACTGCTCCAAACTGCAGAGTTTAATCAGCACAACCAAAGTTCTTTTCCAAAACTTTTAACTAACAATAACAGCATTTGTGTGTGTGTTTATATATATATATATATATATATATATATATATATATATATATATATATATATATATATATATGTTTGTGTGTGTGTGCGTGTGTGCATGTGCATGCATGCGTGTGTGTGTGTGTGTGTGTGTGTGTGTGTGTGTGTGTGTAAAGGAGAGACAGAGATAGAAAGTGATTTTGTTGACTTCAGTCTACGCAAAGCCAGTAATGCAGTGAGAGTGACATTCAGTGTTACACACATTCACACACTACTATCACATGTCGCTGTGCACCTTTCGCTGCCTGGTGAATGGATAGCAGATGACAACCTCTGAGTCACAACTTTCATATTGGAAACAAACATCAAACGCGACACCAAATACCACCTAGTCAAAAAACATTTTCTCATCAAAGTCAGAGTGGAAGAAACATAGTGAGGAGTGCAGTTTCACTTTGGCTTAGAGCAAGCTCATATTTCCAAATGATATACAGATATATTGCAATGGACGGAAGAAAAACACCAAATGATTCAATGTTACCCAAGGCAAACACCACCTGTTGTACCTGGACACACTCAAGCCTGACTTACACAACAACATACACACAAACACACACATGGCTATATCAACTTTAACTGGCCTGTCTCGCCCCAAAGGGAGCAACATCTGAAGTCCCCCCCCCCCCCCCCCCCCCCCCACACACACACACACACACACACACACACACATGCAAATGCACACACGCTTTGAAGTCTAATGCCAAAGTAACTGTGTCATCTCTCAATTCCCTCCCTCCCAGTGTGAAATGAGCAGAGAGGGCAAAAACAGAAAGAGTTGAGACAGGAGAGAAAATTACCAAAGGCAAGAAAAATTCAGACATAGATTCCTATAGACACAAAGGTCAACACATTTTACTCCAGAATGAACAGTGTCAGGTCACAGGGTCAACACGCATGTATGCAAGTACAGAATGAAACAGGTACAAAGAAGAGTCAAAACAAATCACAGAACTATTCAAAAAGAAAAAAAGACAACTGGAAAAAGGAGGAAAAAAGGGAGGAAAAAAAAGCCAATAGACAGAAGAAGCACAGCAAAGGAAGCAAGAAAAAAGGAAACCTCAACTGTACTTTTAGATAAGGCGAGTGCTTGTGTCTGTAAGCCTTGTAGGCCTAAAGACAAAGCTACATTAAATCTGCGACTTGGGCAGGCCAAAACAGAGAATGATGTACTGCGTTTGCCCCAAGCCGCCGGCCTGGCTTTATTATCGCCTGTGTAGTCTTCACAAAGTGATTATACAACACCTCTCAGCAAACTGAATTTGTCCGCCTATTCTTTGGGTGCGTACGTGAGAGTGTGTGTGTGTGTGTGTGTGTGTGTGTGTGTGTGTGTGTGTGTGTGTAGCCCGACTCTAAGACAAAGATGAACAATTCATCTACTCCGGGAGCTATGCGATCTGAGAGACAAGCAGAGAGAGAAAAACAGAGTGGTGCATAACACAGATACACAGTACACTGCACAGCTTGAGCATAAATCACAGCTTGAAGATCTACAATAAAGGCTTGTCAAAGATACATTCGCATGTTCTGAGAAGAATAGACAGGTAAGGAAGGAAGCTTAGAGAAAATCCAGGTAACTAGCACATCATACACCAGAACACCTGATTAACAGCCCTCCACCCATCCTTATACCCCACATCAATCAGAGAAGAACTGAGGAGAAACTATCTATCTATCCTCTTTTTTCAATTGGGAGTGTACCAATTTATTGATTTAAAGAGACGGTTGCATTGCTACCCGCAGCTTTCAGACAAAAGGTAGGAGGGGACTGCAGCAACAATAATGTTGGGTTCTATTGTAAAAGTCTGACAGGACATGTGCATCTGTTTTATTTTGGTACTTAATAATCCAATTTACTCCATGACTGCTCCTTTTCAATCCGAGTTCATGTGTTTACAGCTTAGTGAAGATTCACAGAACATTTCACACAAACTGTCCTAACTCCCTGTATCCTCTTTTTCCCAGTGTGCCGACTGCTTTGCAAGAATATCAACCAGCAAAGTAGCAAATGCACAACACAGACTGAGTTTGGAAAAACTGCTTAAAGTATGACAGTATGTTGAACCCAAAAAGCAGTAGTTAAATATCCAGGAAGCACAAGTAATCTTCTGACCCATTCCAAGCGACACAAAGGACTTGCTGTTAGTGACAGAGTCCCAGCTCTTCAACTCTGCCCCAGAGGTAGCATTAAAAATGAAAAAAGCTGTTAAAATGTTCTCCAGCGCTCTCCTTGACAACAGTTCTGCACAGTCGACACTGATTAGTAACACCACTGCACATGAAAACAAATCAGCAAGGCATAATTAATCAATGATGGCCTGTATGAAGGAAAAGTTGACTGACTTTCTTTTCTAAAAATAAGAAAAAAAGAATCATTCTAAATATGCTTCTCACCAGTTACCTCTCTGCCACATTATTTTCAGAGTACACATCCATTTTCATGCTGTAGTTAAGTCAGCTGAGTCTGTCTCCTACCTTCACAAACTCCTCACAAACAATCTCGCTATATCTTTCTACCTCTTTCAAGCTGGCTCACACACAAATATAAAATATTTATCCAGATAGTAAAGGAGTATACTGCAATATCTCAAAGAGATAGGGCATGAGCAGGATTCCTGTCCTGTAGCAGAGTTGAGTGTGTCTTTACTGATTAAAGAACACAAGACAGACTGAACCAAAAAAAGTGCAATACCTCTGCAAAGTCATAAAAAGTACATGAACACACACACAAACATAAATTCCATTATTTATGGAGGGCTAGTATCAAAATCACACACAGGCAGCTGCGCACACAACTTGGGGCTGGTGAAGCGGTAAATGTTGCAGTATTTCAGTGTGACAGGAAACACTGTGTTTATGTGCTTATCGTTCGTGCTGCCTGGACAAGATGGCCCTCTCCCCATACTGATGTATGGCTTCTTAATTAGGGCTGGTCCTCCACTGGGAAACAAAGTAGTACATATACAATGACATACACACACACACACACACACACACACACACAACACATCCCCCAAAACAATAAATACATTAACCTACAATCTAAAGCATTAACTTCCTTGTTTGTGATGATGTATGGATTTGAACCAATAGGAATACATCATGTGGAATGACTAAATCTCCTCATCATACCTCAGCTCTAAATCACTGATATTGCAATTAGCTGGTTGGCTGTAAATGTGTGCGTGCATGCGTGCGTGCATGGACCAGGTATTCCTCATGTTGTGGGGACGTAAATCCGTTTTCACAGTCATGTTGTGGGGACTCACCTCCCTTATGGGGACAAAAAGCAAGTCCCTGAACTTAAATCATTAATTTTAGGGTGAAGACTTGGTTAAGGGTAAAGTTAGGGTTATATTAAGGTTGTGATAGGGGTTAGAGTTATGCAAGTAGTGGTTATGGTTAGTGTTAAGTCTCCAGGAGTCTGTGGAAAGGAGTGTGTGTAATATACGTACTCTGCACTCTCCCTAAAGCTGTCCCTGAGTTATGTGCTCATATATCTGATATACACCCCTATTACGCTGTTCTCCATAACTTCACATTGGGTAACACATTTCTGAGTTATTAATGAAATGAGATGAAATGAGGTGAACTGGGAATGGAGAATAAAACAATCACATTAATAACCTGTGTTTGTTTTCATTCTGCAAATTAATTTCCTGCTCACACAGGCTGGATGCCCCTCAATCTGAATTTGTTGGATAATAGTCATAGTAATGGGCCAGGTAGATACTCTAAAATAAAATGGTGAGGGGAAATAATGCTATTTTGTGTGAGCTATCCAGTTCATTAATACTGCAAATCAACGTGAAGATGTGCATGTAAGAGCTTTACATGTTTAATCATCTTATACACACAGACAGACACTCACATAAAATAGGAATGGACCAATATTATTTTGTGGTAGCATGTGTTTATGTGTCTCTATGTGTATGTGCCTGTTCACCATTCACAAGACAATTATATTGAAAATGGTGTGAAGACTGCCAAATTAAAACCTACTGATTTTTTTTTTTTTATTACCAAGTATCTTACTAAAATGGAGGAGTCTCTGTCTGTCTGTATACTGTATGTCTGTCCTTTGATTTTCTCAACAACCGTTCATCCGATCACCTTCACACTTGGCGGGTGTATTGCTGAGACCCAAGGAAGCGCAGTGTTGAATGTGAAGTTGTTTGGATGAGCGGTTCTCAAGAAAGCTGCGAGCAGCAATACTGGAGGCCAAGCATTCGGCCCGTTCTGAACAGGCACTGCACTAGTAGACAGAATCACAGGAGATGTACTGCTGAGTGTGTGTGTGTGTGTGTGTGTGTGTGTGTGTGTCAGAATGTGATGATGCCAGCTTTCAGTGTGATAGCTTTTCTATATAATTCATCCACGCTTGTTTCCAATGAATCAGTTATGCCGGGTGTGGCCCAAGATGACAGCCAATACGTCACCAACATATATCTGCAACTACTTTACAGACAATGTTTATCACTAAAACAAGCCTACTTTTGCTTTCTGTCCACTGGTGATCATCACAAAATGATAACAAAAAACATCATCGCTTTTGTCATGACGACACCTATCATTTGTCTTTTGACAAGTGAGAACTTGAAAATAGGATGAAATGTTGGAGACTAGCTGAAACGTTTCTTTCAGCTGCTAATGATCAATTTGCACAGTGACTCGGGCAGTTTCATTACATGCAAGACTGGCTTTTATATAAGGAAAATAAATCTACCTCAAAGAGAACATCATCACACTGTGTTCCTACAGTATGATCTCACCAAGTTCAGTCTACACTTGTGTGAATATGAAAAGGTCTCTGTTAAATGTGGAAATGAGTCTCAGAATTTGTCAAATGAGAGATGAATTTAGGATTTGGAAAAAATATCAGTCATGGTTTGCTTGAACTGTTTATCTACATAGGTGCAAAACTTCAAAGAAACATCCTAATCTATGAAATTAACATTGCATTTTTTTGTCACAAGAGTAGCGCTTGTTTTCTTTTAGATGACTAACAACCCAGTTTATAACTGAAGGGCAGCTGCTTGTGTTCTGGATGCTCACTGAACTGCATCATGGGAATAACATATGGTTCATCTGTTTTGAAGTGTGATTTTTACAAGCCTCTGGAACGGCACACTTCCTACTTCTACCACTGGCTTGTATAATTCTCGCCTTTATCGTTGCTTAGCATCCCAGAGTTAAATAAATATATGAGCAGTATTTCTAGAAATAAATACAAGCATTTGCTGGGCAACACTGCACATGTTGCACCAGAAAATCTGTGAGTCTTGGTTATTTCCCTGCAATAACTCTAAAGAGTTGTGACAGATAATGTATGGCACTGTTGCAAACAAACTTCAGCCTTATTGAAAATATAGCAGCAATTACGGAACCAACCAAAAGCATGTCAAGCAGAATAGACTGCAGACAGGTACAATCAGGACTTACAGTTTTGATTATGGTTGGGAATACTAATAAAACAAAAGATAAAAAGAGACTACAAAGAAATAGGGTGCCTGGGGAAATACAAGTCATGTCCTAATAATATCATTTTATTTTACTGTAAATTTCAACAGTTCCGAGTAAAGTTGCATACAAGTTGTTAGGACTAAGTTTCTGTAGGGCTCCACTGACCTTTAGAATAGTTCGCCACACGGGCATGAGCCTATTTCATCTATGAGTGGATATTTCAATTCTCTGACTGTTCCTTTTTGCCTTCCATAGCAACCTTTTCTTGACCTTTATAGGTAGAGAAGTCACTGACCTCCCCCTCTCTCTTGTTTAGTCTCCTCCTCTATCTATCTCTGTTAGAGTGCCTCTACTTTCGTGTTGATTGCTCTTTTTACAGTAGTTGCAGTCTTTTTCCTACCTTCTCTACCTCTCTCACTGACTCATGTCTCTCCATTAGTCACCTGCCTTGTTCCCTGTGAATGTAACTGCCAGTCCATCTCTTTACCTGCTGTAATTCCTGGCCGTCAACATGTTAGGTCCCATTAAAACACTGCTATTTTCCTACACCTGGCAAATATAAATATATTCGCATGTGTGGCCGTTACAGGTGGTCATAACTCTTCATTCAGGTTCACACCGCTACACCAGCCATGAATTTGGTGCCAAAATCATTCTTAAAACCTTCTTAGCCCCAGGCTAAGGGAGCTTTCACACTGGCACAGTCCTGGCACATTCCAAAGTGGGCTATCCCCAACTTTAGCCAAGGGGTTGCTGGCCCTGCTCCGGAGCAGGGTTAGCCCCAAGTTTGCGGGGTTATCCCCTTAAAAATCGACTAAACACAGGGCTAAAAGGCGCCACTGTGAAACGGGGCTAAAGTAAAGAGTGGCGTAGTCACGTGTGTCATTCTAAAATGTAAATATCAATCATGTGTTCCAACTGACATTTAACCCAGAGCTAGTAGAAGTGCAGTGTGAATTGTATAGCTCTGGGATTAGGTTAACCCTGGGTTAATAATGTGTGTGTCAAAACCGGCTAAGTTATCCCAGGGTCATCTCTTAGCAGTGTGAAAATCAATGTTTTGATGGCAAATACAGAAATGCAAACAACACAGCTTTTTGTTTTGTCATTGTCAATCAATGTCATTGATTGTACAATGATTTTCTAAATGAATTAAAAGACATGTTTTAATTTTATGTAAGGATGCTGATCTTATTTCAGTAATATCTAAGATCACACTGGCAGTTACTGTGGCCAAGATACAGATACAATTTAATATCGGCACATGCCTAATCTGATACTGTATATTCCAGTGCTAAATTTGATGGAAATCAGGAATGTAGTTGCTGAGTTGTTGAGATCAAAGTGTTGGACAGTCAGACAGAGTAACAGATGAACAGCTCTATTCTAAGAGCCTTGTAGCTATTGGGGTTTTCAGCATAAAATCACACAAGTCGCACCACAACACAGTAATAACAAGGAAATTTAATTCGATGAAGTGCAGACTACAAAAGAAGCAGTAAAATTATATGTGCAGTAAATTGAAACATGATTCAGGAATATGAATCTCCTCTCTCTATAGTTTTCTTTTACACTTGCTACAGCCCATCCTGCACGTACTTATTCCCTGTCCTCTCTTTCTCTCTCCTCCCTCACTCCCTCTTTCATTCACCCCATCTCCTTCTTCTGCCACCTTCCCCCTTCACTCTGCCCCTCCCTCCTCCTCTTTCACTACCACACTAACTGTAACACTGGTACTCACCCTCTCTCCTCCTTCTCTTTACTCATGCTCTCTTTAAGCTGTTGCAGTTTCTCTTCCATCTCTTTGCTCTCCTGGGCCAGAGTCACCGTCTTCATCTGCAGTTCTTGCAGGTTCCTATGGCAACATGCACGCACATTCACATCTATGCAATCAATCAACGACAATCAATCATACAAATGACCTACTCCGTCAGATTGGACAGCCAGGTTTTCATCAATATGTTCAATTCATCTGCTGCACTAGCAGATCCCTGTTGCCATGACTGATCAATACTTTAATCAATTAGTCACTGGATCAGGGTACCACCAAGCCAGACATCAATTCAGTCAATTACCTGTTGGCAAATGAGAAACTACAGTAGAAGATTGGACTTTGGACATTTTGCATTGGGTGTTATGAAGAAAACAAATACACTGAACACTGAAGTGAAAACTATCACAATCCAGGTCACAAAGTTTATCTTACCTATAACTCAATTTTGTGAAATACCCCTTATCTGCACAGGATTTGAATAGAAACTGATGGAAATAGTATGGCAGCCAAATGACCCTGATGAGCTCCTACCAAATGCCTTAAATCACATCATTGATCTTATCTCAACTTACCTGGCATTAAGCTTGACGGATTTGGCCTTGCTGTTAGGAAGCACCACAAAGTCGTTTAAATTCATGGCTCTTCTTTCAGGTATTCCTCTTGCGTCTTTCGCTGTGCTTTTTACACAGAGTCTCCTCTGCAATAAAGAACAACAGTAATGGCATAAAACTGGCTATCACGCTGGGCCCAGGCTAAATCACACGCTGCCATAAATGAATGCTGCTGCAAAACAAAGAGCAAAATAGCAGGGACAGATTTTCTCAAATGTATAAGTGTTTAAATTGTATCTGGCAGACTCATGTATATGCTTGACAAATGGCTGGCAACTCTTTTAGGCAGTGAAAGCCTATTAAGGAAATTAGCAAGATGAGGCAGATATAATATATTATTATAGCAAGGCAGCCACACCTGCTAGCAACTCAGCTGATAGCAATGTGACTTTACTCCTTCCTACAAGGTGGGTAACCTCAACAAAAAGCCTGATATTTCACATGTAATTATAAACCAGTACCTTATATGAAACCTTTTGTCCTTCAGGGTGTGGAACAGCACAGTGTAGCTGACTAAATTCAGAACATTATGAAAAGTCAGCTGGCATGATAGCTACCTAGCTACCTTTCCATAACAGATATTTTGACTTCCTCACTGCAGGAAAAACAAATGGAAACTAATAACATTAACAATGGCTCAGTTCCATTCAAGTGACCCAGTGAGTCATACCAATAAGCCATCATGCACAATACCAGAGCAAAGCTAAATAGGATGCAGCCTTTCTTGATTAATGTTATTAATCACACCTGTGCTTTTCCTGCAATGATATTGGCTGTGTGTAAAATACTGTAGTTAAGTACAATGTTGAGGTACTTGTACTTTACTTGAGTATTTCCATTTGATGCTACCATATACTCCACTACATTTCAGAGGGAAATATTGTACTTTCTACTCCACTACATTTATTTGACAGCTTTAGTTACTTTTCAGATGAAGATTTGACACAATGGATAATATAACAAGCTTTTAAAATACAACACATTATTAAAGATGAAACCAGTGGTTTCCAACCTTTTTGGCTTTTGACGTCTTACAAAAAGCAGTGTGTAGTCAGGCTCACATTTCAGATGTCTATGAGTTGTTAACAGCTCCACCAAATAGTGATTTTTCCCTCTGAACTTCTCACATTGTTTCATTTCAATAAATGTTCAAATGATCCAATATTTCACCAATAATCAGATTTGTAGAAAGAGTCCAAAAACTGAAAACAGATTTGTGTATCAGAACTTTATTTTTTCTTCTTTCCTCCCCATTAATCATCTCACCAGCCCTCATTTTTTTCTGGCAACCACAGTGGACATTCACAGTTTTGTTGGCAACTAGCAAGTTTATAGCTGAGAATCACTGTGTTCCTAAGAGCTTGTTCACATCTGTTAGCTCAGTTGATTAAAGCAGGAAACAACATATTTTTAACATGTCTAGCCTTGTAAGCTAGGCTATAACTTATGCTAATGTTTTTATTTGCCCGTGACTATGTGTCAAATAGGAAAACATATAGTTTGGCTGAACGTCAAATAAAGCTGCCTTTCATGAAAAATACATCAGACTGCAGACCAAACATTAATGCAAACAGTCGTTTTTCTACACAGCTACAGATAGGAGTTGTTGTAGTTGAAAGAGGCATTTCACTAAAGTTAATGTAAAGTAGGCTACCGGTGACTAAAAGGCCAAAAGTATAGCCTCGTAAAGATTACAGACACACGGATTTAACCAAAAGCTAGTAAAGTAACGTACAGTCACGTTACAGCACTTTGACGTTCGTTACACACTGCTGAGAATACTTTACTTACCTCAGAGCTCTGCTTGACTCTACCAGCTTGGGATGGAATTCACTCTTCAATTAAAACGTTCAATTAAAACGAATAGTTCAATATTTCACGCTCTGTATCCTCATACTTGACGGTTTCGCTCCAGTTTCTGTGCTCCGAGCGTTTGTGTTGAGCTATCGTTTCCATGGCAACCAAGGCCTCTTTCGCTCTCTCTCTCACTCTCGCGATAGCTCTGCATCCGGCGAGTTTCGTGAAGACGGCGTTTTGCTTCACCGTGTGTTTGCTGATATGTACTTCCCAGGCTGAATTTGTTGACAAACCTTCAACTTTTTAAAACGAATTATTATAGCATGGCTTTGTTTGTGCAGGGAATAAACAGATCAGAGTCAAAGACATCAAGTCCCCTATTGCCTCAGTAATCGTGGGCAGCGGGAATTCCCATCTAATTAAAATCCTCGCAGCATCAAGATTAATTTTATTGCTCTGATTAGAGCTTTGAACCCTCGTTATTTTTTCCAACAGACTTTAGAGTTGTCTTTAGGCATCCGAGATGATGTTGTTTAGATCTTTCATGTTGACAAGCATTAGAGATCTGACGCAAAATAATTTCCCATTAGCCCCTTAAGAAAAATGTGCCGGAATGTATCTGATAAGACCAAAGAGAGGGAACACTGCTTGTGTCTCTTCGTGTTTCCACCATGTATCTTTTTCATCACATGTATCCACTATCAAGGAAGAATTAGCGCGTCAACAGGCAAGGCCATAAAAAAGAATAAAAATTAAAGATAAAAATAAAGACAACTGCCATGTTTTTATTTTTTATTCTAACTGTGTTAATTAAATATTGCGGGGAGCCTTACAATACAATGGTCTTATCAACTAAAATTTTTGGGGGTCTAATTTCTGGTTTAATCTTTAATTTATCATACAGTATTGATTGAGTTTGAATTTGGAAAGAACTTGGAATTTAACCAGTTTTCTTTGTGAATATGATATTTTCCAAATAAAGTAAACAATCAAATTGCAAAATAATGGTTTTTTGTCTACTGCACTGTGTTCACATGTTTAAAAGAACGGAGAGGGTACTTTTCCAGCAGTATAAAGTGCCCAAGAGATGGGAGATGTTTTCGTTGACTAGTCCACAAAAATCCCAACTGTAATCCATATTCAAAGTCTTTCAATTTATCATTCACATGATCAATTCTATGTGGTATTTTATATTAAGCCTAAATTTTCCAAGGTCTGATACTGCAAAGAGCAGACCAAAACTACTTTGATGATGAAAAATATATATTTTTGAGTATATTAAGTACATTTTTCTTTTGCAATTTTAAATAACATACTTATGAGAAATGTAATGTTTGAATCAATCCATAACAAAAGACCTACCATAATTTCTTAAAACCATGGAAACTGCATCAATAGCATACTCTTTTGGTTTAACATGTATTTGAAAATTGAGTAAAAACATCTTTTAGTCATAGTGAATATGCATTCTGATGTGATAATTAGACAGCATACATCCATTATTCATTCATGTTTGGTAAAAGCCACCATGTATCACTGCATGTGTGGTTTTACATTTCTTTGTGCTTGCATACATGCCTGTGTGCCTAACAGAGGAAACTAGAGGAACCGGTGGTTGTGTGTGTGTGTGTGTGTGTGTGTGAGTGTGTGTGTGTGTGTGTGCGCATATGTTTGGTTTTCTGTCTGTGTGTCCCATAACTGTGCAGCCAGGCAGTCATCCATCCAACCCTCATCTGTATTCCAGGACAAAAGAAACTTTCTGACGCTATTGCAAAAGCTCTCTTCTACTGAAGGCCATGCCCCTTCCGCTGCCACATTTTTTTTCTCATCCTTCCTTGCCATCCTCCGTTCAAACCACAGGACAATTATGGCTCAGCAAGCACTGAACACACATCCACCTCATTCCTAAATCCTGCTTTCCTCTTTTCTCTCTCTCTCTTTCCTCTTGTCTGTCTCTCTACCTCACTCTTCCTATATTGTTGGCATATGACCTATTGCTCCTGCCATCAGGGAAGTGTGGGTGTATGACTTATTGAGCGTGCCTGCATGTGTGTGAGTGTGGATGGTCATTTAGGGTTGTGACCCTCCAGCTGGATTCTGTCTCCGCTGCTAAACAGTGACTCTCTCCCTCTTTCCATCTCTTGCTCTCTCTCTCTTAGCCCTGCCTGCATAGACAGCTGGCCGTGCACTAGCATACCGATGAGCAGACGAGAGAGAGGAAAAGAGAGCTCGGGGAAAGAAGAGTAAGAGAGGGAGGAGGAAGGATATAGAAATGAAGGATGGAGGTAAGGAGGGGGGCATAGTAAGAGGCCAAAAGGCACATGGAAAAGCAATGAAAGAGAAAGAACAAGAACAAGAGAGTGACAGAATGCATGAAAGGAGGGGTACAACAGCAGAGCTGTTGCAGGAAAAGGACAAGCGTTGCACTGTGAAATGTCAGGGCTATTTAATTCATTAGGAGGCAATGATGATGGTGCTGTACTGAATGTCATCTGCTGGGTTAAACCTTCCTCGGCGGCATCGTGCTGGATATATATTGACTGTTTGGCAATGGTTAGAAACCTTTTAGCAATGACAGAGTGGCAGCAACAGGGACAAAGAGAAGTAAGAAGAGAGAGAGCCAGCCAGAATCAACACCATTTTTTTGTGACTCCTTTTATGCACAGCAGGGTTGTAGATTATACTGGGAGTATATTGACGAAATAATGGAGAAATTGTTAAATAACCTTGAAAGAGGTGGTTGGGAGCTTTCGTCCATCCATCTTCTATACCTACTTGTCAGAGTAGCAAGGGGCTGGAGACTATCCCTGCATGCACAAAAGGCAGGGAAGCAGGTTGCCAGTCTATCACAGGATTAACACCAGACAAACACATTCAAATTGTCACATTTAATCTTCAACTTCACCTGACCTACATGTCTTTGGACTGTGAGGGGAAACCAAAGCATGTGGATTAAATCAATAGAAAGACAGTGAGGACATTCATACAGAAAGCATCTGGCCCCTGATTCAGACCAGGACCTTCTTGTTGTGACTGTCAGGCACAAGCACTAACCACTGAGTCCCAGTGCAGCTCATCATTTAAAATTATGATGGAGAAATAATAAAGCCAAATTGGATCCTGACCTGAAATCTAACCAAATCAAACTACATTGTTCTGAATTGAAAAGAATGTACGATTATGTATGATATGTATTAACTAAAGTCAACTTAAATCAATTCAGCTAATCTCCAGTGAAGTGAAACAGTAACAGGAATCAGTCATGCTGGCAAATGAAATCAAACAAACAAAGAGAGAGAAAGACAGTAACACACACCCAACATAACCTCCATTTGATTTAATTTGCCAAGTTTTGAAATATCCACATCTGAGATGTCTGCCTCCACCCTGCGACAATAGACCTTTTTCACACACTTTGACATGTCATAGTGGGAAAGACACGGGTGTAATTAATAACATTTAATCAATAGCTGAATTCAGTCAGTTCTAAACAGTTCCTGTGCTTTTCCTGGCATGATACATCAAAATGTCTCCTGTGAAAAAGCCTTATGGAGGTTGGTGCTCACAGCATTGAAGATTTACATTTAACAGTAGCAACAATGTGTAATGTTATACTGTCACTCTGAACAGTTTTCATTGTAACTACTTTCTACTGAAGGTTGATGGATTATCCAGAGTAATATTGGGACAATGACTCTGGAGAGATGGTGCTGTTGAGTCGTCTTATGGACAATAAAGCTAAACTAGTCAAAACCAATGCAGGTGTTTTCAATTATTATTTAATTATTATACACTCACCAAGCACTTTATTAGGAACACCTATGCAATTTAATGCAATCCAACACAACAACTTTGCCATAAATTCTATTTTTGCCCCTGTCATGGGTTGGACAAAATATTAGGAACACAGAATTTATGGCAGAGCTGTTGTATTGGATTGCATTAGATTGTACAGGTGTTCCTAATAAAGTGAGTGTACCACAGTGAGTTACATCACTTACAGTATACAGTATGAGTAGTTATCTTTAGTAAGTGCCATACTATTTAACTAGACTGATTTACTGTTAGAATGCTATGGTCAAATGTAAATGTTCATTTTGAAACTGTACACCAACTTTCAACTTAGTCAAACAAAAACAGGGACTGAAGCATCTTTCTAACCAAATCGTGGTCATGGCTAGTATTGTTGCTGCCATTGCAGTGCTCCTTTGTTAAATTCAGAAGTATTCTTAACTTCTGGTAATAGATGTTTCAAGAGCTGCAACCATAATTTACTCTCACTGCTGTGGGGAACATCCAACAGCAGGTCCCATCCACTGAAAATAATGAGATTCCTCCTTGCTGGGGTTCTCATCACTGAAAAACTCTCTCAGTCCATGACTGTAAGGAGAGGTACTCAGTGGACATGCCAGTCTAAAAGATGTGAGCTAGACGATGAGAAGTTAGAGAGGCCAGAGCAGAGAATGAGGATCAGTAGCATCACTATAAGCCACAGTAAGGACATAGACAGGAATACTTGTCCGAGTTCTTGACATCATGAAAAGAGTCCGGTATTCTGACTCTCCTAATGATGTCTCCATTCTCCTCTGACTTTTACACTGAAGATTCCACACGGTGTGTGATTAGCTGGTCAGTATAGGTTGAAATACTGTGCGTGTGTCTGCATGCATGTGGAAGTTATTGTGTGTTTTTCTGCCTTACTATGAATGAAGAAGAACAGGAAACAAGAGGAACTAATGGAACTAAATAAATATAGGAATAAAGAAACAAAAGAGATGGCTGACTTTTATAGATGTGAATATGTGAAAATATGAATGACATTTGCTTTAGTATATGCTGTATATATCTGAAAGCCATGATTGACACGTGAGTTGTCGTAGTAAGGGACATGGTGGAACTTACCACTCAAGGCCCAAACATGGGGAGGGAGGGACATTATTAGCTTCATAATTACATTATTACTCGTAGCTGAATAAACTATTGGACAGATGGCTCTTTGTGTTAAACAATATTGGAGCCTCTTGGCCCCCCTCCACTCTTCTTATAATGTCAGACACAAATTTGATTCAAAAAACAGTGATTGCGCTGATGAATATGTAGTGTGATCCAAGAGATCCTCCAGGCAATGAAGTCTTTTAAAAAAAACTCCATTCAGGCAACCAATAACGAAGAGAAGAAAGACAGGGACAAGAGAAAAAGTAGCTAATTTGAGGGAAAACATCTCTTGAGAAATTCTTTTAAAAGACAAATAACAAAAAGTTTGCTAGCACAGTAGTTTAACTTTGGTGGGTAGATTGAACCAACTAGCTAACATTACAACATTACAATTGCAAGCGTGCTGCTAGATTAAGCAGTATTTCCTTCCCTCTATCTTCTCATGTCAGTGAGGATGTTAGACAAGGTGAACTCATAACGTGGCTATCAAGCAACCATTGCAGCAGTTTACATTGAAATGAGCTTTGCGCCATCATCATGAGTGAACACAAGCTAGCTAGCACTGTAGAAGGTGACACCAGTGAAGATGCATTCAATTGTCTGACAAAAAAGGTACCTTTTTCTACTTTAACCTCTTGCCAAGTAAACCCCATAGTGAGAATATCAGATTTTTTTAGTAATATTTGCTTAAATGTGATATTAAGATGTCCATAGCTGATTACCATAATATACATTACATATGTATTTGTTTAGTTATTCAGTTATTTATACATGCACAAGAATGGAAGTATGAAGAGAGGGGAAGAGGCGCAATGAGACTATGCACAAGGCCCAGACTTTCTACCTACAACACTGTTGACATGTCTTGACAATGGATATATGACTGACAGACAAGAATAAAAGACAGATGGAGCACTATCCAGTGACTATGCAGCAGCGGAGTTGGAGGGGAAAGAAGAGTGACTATTTGACAGAGAGCCTGACCAATAGGTGACTGTATGGGTTGAAAGGTAGATAGGAAATTAGACAGGAAGAACAAAAAGTGGAGTGAGAGGGAATAAGTCACAAAGAGAATTGCGGCATGAGTGAAAGGAAGAAGAGAGCGACAGAAAGAGGAGGATATCGAGGTGTCAGGAACGGATGGCCAGCCGGTCACTGGATGTCACTGGCAGAAAGACACGGAGGTAATGAGAGCTCTTTTGGGGGAGGAGAGAGGCCAGAGGGCTGGACGAAAAGGGCAAGTGGGAAATTGAGAGGTTGAGGATGGCAGGTAAGAGGGGAGGGAGAGATGGATGAGTATGAGAGATGAAGGCGGAAGAGTGGGAGGAGCACTGAGGAACACACGTGAGTGGCTCTTCATCATGTGTAGTAGCTTAAGCCGATGGCCTGCATGGTCTGTGTCACACCCACAGTCACTCAAACAAACGGCATAGAGTACACACAGAACACACATCAGTCAAAGCCGCGATGAGTATCTGACAGTTAGTGGGGCTGAAGACTGGCTTATGGCAGGCAGTGACTGTACTGATGACACATGTATCACCTAGAAAGATAAAAGATAGAAGAAAGAAAGAAACCTGACCCAAACCCTAAATAAACAGAAAACTGAATGACCGTGGAGCTTGAAGGAGGGTGTGAATCTCAAAGCAAAAGCAAGAGAGACAGATAATGACTGTTAAAGACAGGTCGTAAGCATTCGGATGAAAGGCAAGTTCATAGAAAGAGCAGAAAATAAATGTATTATACAGAAGGAGGATACAGTGAAGCACAACTCTGCATAAGACAATGATGAATTACTAATTTTGGCTCAGGTGGAAGGTTTGACAGCAGCACTGACTGCCTTGTTAAAGCGGCGTCAAAATAAAATTATGTGTCATCCCCTTTTTATTTTACCCAATTCTATTATATTCAACTCTAGGAAAGGTAGAGTGTGTGACAGTAACTGCTGTGTAGGAATCTGGGTCAGACATGACATTTAATAACCAGGGAACAAGCTGATACTGTTTGATCACATCAGCCTATTGTTCTGTCATGGATTATAGAGACAAATGGTGGCATGGACAAGATTTAGAATAGACAATTTTCCCTCCAATGTCTGTAAAACAATGTGCGTGGGAGCACAGGTAAAATAAAACTCCAAAACCTTTCAGTGTTGTGTTTTTTTTTTCCTTCTTCTTCTTCTGCTTGATCACTCTCGCACACCCTCTCTCTCTCTCTCTCTCTCTCTCTCTCTCTCTCTCTCTCTCTCTCTCTCTCTCTCTCTCTCTCTTTTCACTCGCACAAACACAAACAGATTTTTGCAGGTACACGCACACACCTGCACACAAGCACAATAGTCAGAGACAGTGAGCTGTACCTCTACTGCCATCTAGAGGTTGTGTGTGGTAGCATGTGCTGGATTGATTGCACCACAGCGATGAGAGCTATGGCCTGAGGAATGACTGTTGCCTGTAAAGCTATCATTTAGATTTTCTACATAGACATACAGGTTGGGGAGGGGACTGGTCACTGTGCTCAGACACTTCTGGGAATGTGATCTACACAATATATCACAAATGACATGTCATTTGTCTCCTGCTCGTTTGTCACAAACATACTTATTGCAAAAGTGCAGCAGCGTGACGAGCATGTCTAGATTTTTTTTTTTTTTTTTTTTAACAAATCACAAAATGTGCGTATGAGGAGCAGAAAACAAGTTCAAATCAATCATGACTATGCCTCAATGTGTATGTGTGTGTGTGTATGTGTGCATACCTGTGTGCAACATCTGTGTGAGTCTGTATGAGACTGTGAGTTCTATGTAATCTATGTACATAACAACAGTGTGTGACTAATTCCAGTGTTTGCTTATTTGTATCTGATATGACGGTTTCTATTTGTCAGTTTGTTTTTTTTGCGTGGATGAAACAGTTTGCGCTGTTTGCCTCTGTGCCTCTTGCAGCTATGATAAGAACTTGAAAAAGTGAGGATTTTGTATATAGGGAACCTTGTAAATATGCAACAGTATATATTGTAGACACAAGGAGATATTCAGATTGTGTGCACATAAAACACAGGAAAATACCCTTACCTGTAGGCTACTGAGCACAAAGCTCATAACTCAAATCTGTACCGAGAGCATTGCAACTAACCATAAAACATTACATTTTAAAACAGCACTAGGGCAGCATTGGCATTAACATTACCTCAGTTTTTCTGTGTCAAATCCATCTGAATTTCCCTGCAAGACAATACTATTCTTTTAAAGTAATAAT
This sequence comes from Scomberomorus guttatus, assembly GCA_038419695.1. Lineage (NCBI taxonomy): Eukaryota > Metazoa > Chordata > Actinopteri > Scombriformes > Scombridae > Scomberomorus > Scomberomorus guttatus. The sequence goes on from CM076451.1 coordinate 21,240,203, forward strand.
TTGATATTTCCGCACACTCCCCGTAAAACACATTTACATTTCTGTTTGTTTATGGATTAAAAAACAAGATATAACACGTTAATGAGTGAGCTTTGGTTGGTGGATTTCTTTTTAACTTTGGATAGAACCGGGCTAGCCGTTTCCCCTTAGTTTCCATTCTCTATGCTAAGCTGAGCTAATCTTCTCCTGGCTCCAGCTGCATACAAAAACGCACAAACATGAGAGCGGTATCAATCTTCTCATCTAACTTTTGGCAAGAAAAGCAAATAGGCATAATTCCTAAAATGTCAAACTATTCCTTAAAGGATTAACAAACACACACACACGCTTCCAGAGCCTTATGAGCCTTATGAAGAGAAAATGCATTGCAGTTTAAGTCTCTTTCACCGGCTTTCCTTTCCCACCTCCGCCATGTCCAAACACTGAGGCATTAACTGCTGTTTTGTAGTGGCAAGTGGTATTTAATTAGCTTTGTTGATCAGAGTGCATTTATCCAGCCTCCAACAGTAAACAATCCTGAATTTTAGTTAATCACCCCTGTATCAAGCCACACCACCTGCTAATACTGATTATTTATGGATTATCACCATCGAAACACACAGAGAAATGAACATACACATTCAGGCATTCATTTCAGGAACATGCACTTTGCTGCCTTTTCTCTATATTTATCATATACAATCACACTCATGAACACACACACATATATATACAGTACATACATGCATACACAGACACAGCACTTAGGATGGACAGTTTCTGTCATCGCAGCACTTTCCCAAACAGGCTCTGATTAAACAGCAGCTTAGAGCGCTTTAATTTCATGGAAGAACAGACAGCGAGAGAGGGAGCGATGGAGAGAAAAAGAAGGTGAGAGAGAAAGCGAGAGAGAGAGAGAGAGGGGGTGAGAGGGGGCTACAGATGCACGGACAGGGGGAGAAAGAAAAAGAGGAGAGGGTGGAGGGCTGATAGCAACACAGGGAATGAAACAAGCAGCAGTCAGAGAGTAGATTGAAAGGATGGATGGAAGATGAGAGAGAACGAGAGAGACAGTAAAGAGGGAGATTAATTAAGCAGAGGAAGGCAGCAATGATAGACGGGATATGGGGGAGAGAAAGAGGACATGGAGGAGTGTAAGGGCACAGGAGGAAGGAGATAAGAGAGAGAAAGCGAGAGAGATATAAAGAGAGAGATCTGTCAGAGAGAGATCAGAATTTAAAAAACCTTGAACAGGAGGTGAGGAGAAGTTGGAGAAGATATACGCTGCAGGCAGGTAGAGGGCTTCAATATTTCAGTCATATAAAAAATTTAAATCCCGGCTAAAATCTGTGAATACTGCATATTTGTGATTTGTCTTATGTTCCGTCACACAACATGTCTCTTATCTCTATCTCTCTCTACACACACATGCGCACCCTATAATGCGCTCATGACACACACACATGCTTCCAGTTAGCGGTTGAATGGAAAGGGGAGGGAGATTATTAGGGATATCAACCATGGGGATGTGACCAGGGGGCCAAACTGTCACACCATGTTCTGAGCCAACACACAAGTGAGCGGGTGTGTGGGGAGAGCCTATAGCAAATGAGAGGAGTTAAGCCACCAGCCTGGAGAGATTTAAGTGCTTGTGTGTGTGTGTGTATTTCGTGGTGCATTTCTCCATGCAATAGATTTCCACACTAAAGTGGTTCAGTCAAAGGGTTTTTAGCATACAGAAAAGACAATGCGGATTGTGCACATGCGCACGCACACACACACATATATAATAGGATTTTTTTTTTTTTAAATGCAGGGCTTTATAATATATGTTAAAGTACTCAGAAATCCATTTGCTTTGAAGAGCTCACTGTGGCCTTAAGGAGAACTGTGCAGTGGTTATGGTACCAGAATAGTAATAATATATGAATATTAATGCTACATTCTCCAATCTGAACTGCCTATAGATGGCACGGGACCTTTACTGCTGGATGTTTGAGTGTCAATTACTTATGTGTGTGGACAGAATATGGATATTAGAGCTTCTGTACATGCACGCTATACGCCTTACCTTTACATTCTCCAGAGTTGACAGAAGAAATATTATGTGTTTTAGTGATCTGAGATAGACATTCACACGTGTCTTCAACTGACATCAAACACCACAGCTTCCAGGCTATCTAACCGATGAGATTTTGTAACTTTGAATCTTTTATATTTTTGATCATCTCCAACTGTTGGGACCAATTTGGTGATCGCACCAAATGGAATGATGCTTGAAAATGTTCCAGCATGTTAGATAAGCTCAACACAGCAAAGTGGAGACAGAAAATAAGACTAAAATACCACATGACAAGTGGAATATGGTTTAAAAAAAAACCTAACTGACATGCACAGATTGGTGTGGAGGTCATTAGTTTATGAAGATGATGTTAGAAACATTAAATGATATATGACAAGATGTGGAGTAACACACACACACACACACACACACACATCTTCATTAAGGCAGGGAAATCACATGACAGCTGGTGTTTCTAATGCAACACTAATTCAGTCTCCTATAACAAAAACACACACATACAGAGTTGAAGTGTGTGTCAGCAGTCAGTGGGACACAAAGCATGTCTCTTGTCACCTTTACTCTTCAGTCTATTCTTATCCTCTGTTGTCTATTCATCTCAGTACCTCTCTCTTCATCCTTTCCTCACCTCAGCCTCTTTATCTTTCCTCTTATTTATCTACAAATTCTCGTTCCACTCCTCTCTGTCTAACCTCTACACTCTCCTTTACCTCTCTATTTCATCCTCTGCCTTTCCCCATTCTGTCCTCTCTCTTCTTTTCATCTGCTCCGCTCATCTTGCCCCCTTGTTTCCTTCCTCACTGGCGATTCCTTCACCTGTTTCTCTCCATTTCTTTTCCCATTTCACCCAGTCCTTTTTCTCAGTCTACATTCGTCCTCTCCACACTTGCCTTGCATCTTACATATATTCCTTTCCCCCTCACCTCTCCTTTTCACCCGCACAGTTGGACAGACAAGGGTAGATAAAGTGGAGAAGAAACCCGTTTTGACTAGTGAGGGCATCAGTATTTACAACCAAAGTGTGTGTGTGTACCTGCTGATCAGCAGCAGCCTGTAGCCCAGGGAAGCAGAACACAGTGTCAAAGTGAATTCATGGCCCTACACCTTTAAAACTGCTGCTTAGCATTCTGATAACACGTGTCGCGGAAATTCTCCGTATTAGAAATGGACAAAGAGAGAATTATCTTTTACGTGTTCATTGCAATATTCAGTTAATCATTTGGACCTCCAAGCTTGTTGGGCTAAGCGATACTGAACGAAGTTCAATGATTGTATTTGTATACAGCCACATGCATCACAAAAGATCCCACATGCATCAACCTCAGAGACTAACAGTTGTCTTTTATTTGATACACAGTATTCCTTCTGTCCATTCATAGGTCTATATATCTTTCTTTCTTAGGGGGTTTCTTTCTCAGCTTCTATCTGCTGAGAATTAAAAGTTGAAGGCCGGCGTACTGATGGATGGTTTTCATCTAAAACTTGTGTTTTGGCTTCCTGTCTTTTAAACACACACCTGCTGTACTAGACCAAGTGCACGAATGGACACACTCACAATCAAAAATCCCTCTCCGGAGAGGGCAATAACACAACACACAAGCCTGATTTGAATGATCATCATTCATTATGCTGTAGTTCCTGTACATAACATGCTAGAATAGGTTGAATATAGCCTGTAACGTGATGAAATTTACACTCTCTCACTGTTCTCTTCTCTCCCTTCCTGTCATAAAAAATATAACATCCCGTCATTTCCATCTTACAAGTGCAGCAATGCAATTTAAAACAAATTCAGGCAACATCCTCCTGTTAAATCCCATATTATGGCAGACACAGAAAAATAGTGCAGACAGGAAGACAACTGGGCAGACAGACACACAGGTTTACTGATAGAAGTTAAAACTAATGTTTTCTCTCAGTTAAAAATGCATGATCTGCACAGATGGGTTCTTCTCCTTATAAGCCTATAGCATCAGCAACTGTGGAAAACTAAAATAAATATGTCTTTTTTGGTTTTCATTCATCATGTTGCCTAAAGAAGTTGGATACTGTATTGTGCTTTATGTTGTATTACTGGCTGTGGCAGTCTCATACACCACTGTACTCTGTATGCTGCTGCTAAGTGGCCGTCTCTGTATGCCCACAGACTTTCACATTGGTTGGCTTTTATATTTAAATCTCTTCTTCGGCTAGTTCCTCCTTATATGTGTAAAAACCAAGATCCAAAATTTGAAATGCCCCCTGCCCCCTTCTTCCTAGAATAATGTACAGAAGGACCTGAAATTGTCAGAGCTGATTACTATGGGGGAATTTAAGTCAATGTTAAAGTAGTACTCTTAGTCAATGTGATTGCTCCTAAACTTTCACAGAAATTGTTTTAGAAAATTGTACCTGTTTATGTATCACAACTGGATTTTTGTATTGCATATTAATTGGATATTGTGTTCACGCGTTTGTAGAGTGTGACCTTGGCCAGGTCACTCTTGAAAAAGAGATTTTAACCTCAGTGAGACTTTTACCTGGTTAAATAAAGGATATACATATATATACACAATATGTACTACACAGTTTATATGAATATACAAACAACTCATATACGAGTTGTTCAAACATAATGTAAGAGACTTTTGCTTGTTGTTGAGATTAAGTTTCGGTTAGAGAAATGGCCTACCTAACTTCCAACAGTTTGATTGAACAGTTCACCTCCTTGGTCTCTGCACTTCAAAAACAACATGAAGTGCTTGTTTTTTGTTTTTGTCACTTACCACAAACTCGCTGTCTGTACTCTTTAGATACCTAGATACTTATTATATATTTAGATACCTAACAAAGCACTCATCGGAAAAGAAATGATCAGAAAACATGTTATGTCTTCCTTTAATTTGTTGTCATATTTATTTGAAAAAAGCTGCGGTTATTTAAAGATTATGTTTATTCATGGATTTATCCACCTGCCTCCCAGTCCCACTGACTCTATTTTTGGCTTCAGTTCCAGTGTTAGTTTGGCTCCAAGTGCAGCTGATAAACCACTTCTTGTTGTTTACTGTGTTCTCTACTTTATACTGCTTCTACAAGCAGGTGCATGTTAAACCCAAAAATCCTGGATATCAGATGATTAGAATTAAAGCACAGGAGGATTTAGATAGACAGAAGCCCATGTCCTCCCCATGCTGAATGTACAGTACATAGTGGATTAGAGGCATTCTGGACATGTGTCTGAAACATTTCACGAACAAACACAAACGTGACACAAACTTTCAGTGTGGAGGTTGTGTTGTGACATCTGATGAGTTCTTGCAGTGCAACCCAACATGTCTGAGTCATCACCCGCTCCCAGTAAATTGGCTGGTAATCACACTAGAGAGAATGAGTAAAGGAGTGTTGGGTTTGCGAGAGCGAAAGCTAAGGGATGAAATACTGTATCTGAAGTGTCAAATGTTCACACACAGTCGTGCTATTATGATAGCTCCCTTGAGACATGCGTGGGTGGTACAAGTGTGTGTGTACATGTGTGTGCGTTCCAGTTATTAATCTGTATGACAATAAATCTTATTTGTGGTGGACGCTAAAATTAACCAGGCAATACCAAGAAGACAACTAAATTACATGACAAATGTAAATTTGATTTATGGTAATTACGCCGCAATCAGGCAGCCTGAGCTGCAATGTGCATGCAGACTCAGACTAATTCAACTGCCACCAAACTCATACATACAAATGAAGCTATCTTAAAAATAGAGTATATGAACAGAGATTTATGCACCGTTCAAACAGATATTACAAGCCTGGGTGTTTCAGGCCAATTAATGTGTGGAACATGCGAGCGTGCACATACACATACAATATACTGTATATTGGCAATAACCATAACCTCAATTATGAGTTAAAATCACCAATAAGTGAACCTAATTCTCTGTAGGCAGGAACCCGTACTGTGAAATTGCAATTTAATGGTATCACAAATTATATGAACTTATGTTTCATATTTAGACACACATGATCATGAAGATTCATGCAAATACTGTAGGAATGAGTGTGTGTGCGCATGCGTGACGAGATATCCGCAACTTAAAAACGTACAAAATGACTGAGCCCACTAAATTAAAATAAACTGAAAATGGACGGCATGCAAATTATATGAACGCGCGCACACACACACACACGAGATAAGTATACTCTACTGAGAGGCCCATATAGCAGTGCACTTTAATCATAGAGTTCATTTCATTTCCTCTCCTCTCTCCTTTATCACTTGCTTGGTTCTTATTCATCTTCATAAGAAAGCAGAGGAAGAGGAGCCAGCTCCTAATAGCTCACTGATTTACATGATGAGTGTTTAGCCCCATATACAAACTCCTGGGAAAGGGCACAGGAGAAAATACAAGTACACACAGATATCTTCATACACTTTCTAATACACCCACACACACACACACGCACGCATAAAGGAATGTAATTTGTTTTCATATTACTAAAACAAAGAATCAGAGGCAGATCCACACACACGCATATACACCCAAACACACACATAAAGAGAACAAACAAAGCAGGCTCCTGCTATAAACAGATGAGTTAGCGCTCGCGCACTGCTTTGCTTGTTTAGCGTGTAACTCAATTTGAAATGCTAACACTGCCATAGGCTCAGGGGCATGCAGCGGCGGGCTAGCATCATCAGCCTACTTCCTAGCAATTTAACTCTGCTCTTTCAACACAGAACGCTTGTGCAGTGGCCCCATATTTTACACACAGTGAATAAAATTAATTGGGAATTTTTGGGGCACACATCATTTGCACGCTGGACCTACTTTGAATTGTTAATGAAGAAGAGGAGGGGAGGCGGTTGTCGTGTACCACAGCATATTTAAGTGCGTGAGGGTGGGGTTTTTGTGTGTCGTTTCGATTCCTGACTATCTGAAATATGTGTGTGTATACATGTGCTGCAGAGCTTACATTAATGATAATGACCCCGTAGCTCCATCATTAGAATCCATTATCAGTCAGAGATGTGTGTGATGAGTTCGGGGGGGAAGGATGATAATGACAAGGATGAGGGAGAAGAAACCCATGATTCAATTGATCATGTATTTAAATATGCACATTGCACATAACATGAAGCAGGCAGTTTCCTCTTTAACAGTGGAAAACACTATTAAATGCAAGGACATTTTTTAAATGCAGGCAGATATGCATGAAGGAACACATACTGCATATACAGCAGGAATTCAGAAAGAACGGAGAAAAGTAAAAATTCTGCTCCTGCATTGCTTAGGGTGTAAATCAAGCTGTAATGTCACAATTGTCACATCTTCAGTATAAAGGAGATGAAAATGGTATGAACAGAATAACTGCTCACAGCCAAAAACCATTAAAACGTGTATAAAATATGTGGAAGGAAGTTAAAATCAAAACCATTGAAGTAGCTACAAGAAAACCTTAAAACCTCGCGATCTAAAAGAAGTATGAATCTGGCGGCTTTTGGGAAATGAAACCTTGCTGACAAACGCTCAAGACGATTTCTATGAAAGTAAGTATAAGAGGAGCCCAGAAGCTGGCACAGAAACTATGAAAAGGAGACACAGATAGATACGGGGGGGGGGGGGGAGCGAGACACTGTCTGTGCTGAGAGGAATCAAAACACTGAGGTTGTATCTGAACAGCCTCCATGATCGCTGGTGCCGAGGAAAAGTATGTTAAGTTTCTTTACAGAGAAAGCAGGGTGCAATTTGCCGGTGGGGATGGTGGGGATTTCCCTGCCTCTGGTCTATATATCCCTGCCTCTGCTGAATTATTTTTATCCCCAGCGGGGACAAAAATGTATCCCCCTCATAGTGATTTATCCCACAGACCATATAAAATATCTCAAATAAAAACAGGCTACTTTAAGAAACTAAGTAAAGCCCTGCAATGTGAGAATGGTTATATAGTGCAAACAACAATAAAATCAGAAATGGGTTTTCACCAAAGAGTATAGAAGCACAAGAGACAAAACTCTGGTGCTTTATGGACAACTGCCGCTAGATGCTGCTGCGGTAGTGATGCCGCTATTTTTGACTGAAAATGCCGTCACATTCATTCAAATTCGTCACATCTTACCTACCCAAAATCAGTGAATCTCACAACCAAATCAGAAGCACAATAGAAAATTTCTCAAAATAAGTAAATTGTATGACACTTACAGTATATACTAGTGATGTCACCATACTAGTATTACCATTGAAATTCCACTACTCTCATTATCTGATTTGATACCATGGCGAAACCAGAAATCCCATTCAGGACAAACTTTATTTAAAACCTTTTCATAAACATTAACAATTGAACAGAAACTTTGTGTGTTTCATTATTTAAGCACACAGGCTGCATTAGAATAATTAGAAATATTGGCCAGTAGTCTTCAAGTAGAAGGCAAAATAGTCCAAAAAAATGGTCATTTCAGATTAGAGGAACTATATGAAATGTCTGTATGCTGTAACAACAAATACAGCTGTGTGATTATGTGCTCTCGTTTTGGTTTGCGATCTTGTAAGCATGACTGGAACTTCAAGTGTTCCAGCATTTAAACAAACACACTCTGGCTATATCAGAATAATAACAGAGTTATAGAGTGAGGCGTTGATACTACTGTTAACTAAAACGCTGGTATTATTATCATTTTCTAAATGCTGGTATTGACATTGTGGCACCTCTAATTTTATCCACTTTGTAATGTGGTTATGGAGTTGTTTAGAAGAATGGTTACCAAACTGGGATCCAAAGACCCCCAGGGGTCCTTGAGAGGGCAAATAGATTAATTTAACTTTTATTATATTAACTTCCAGGGAATGTATCTTCTTAGAGGGGATTCTTTCAGACAAAATCCTTTCAAACATGGGTCTGTGGTCTATTGTGCATCTATTTTGGAGGTTCCTGACATGAAAAAGTTTAAGATTGCTTGGTTTCTCAAAATCCTGAGAGTGCTGGATTTTTCTAGCTTCCATTTATGTCTATTGCTCACTTTTTGCTCCTCTGGGAAGCAGGACAAAAAGTTACGTTATGTTTGTGTTATCTTTGATAGTGGTTGCCTTCAGTCCAAAATAGAAGGAAATGTCTTTTTTTATGCAGGGAAGCATAAAAAAGACAGAAGTCCATCAAAGCAGAACTGTTTTCTTAGACTGACAAATAGGCATGTACTGTAGCCTATTTATTTTTATGATGACAGCACGTTGTGCCATTTCATGTTGTGATTATTTTCTTTTCAATATTGAAGTTTGCTGCGCTCTGTGCATAGAGCTGAGCTAATTCTGGCATGTTAAATTAGCATTTAACCTTTTGCTTTGTTGTACATGATCACATTCTCCTATGTGTCCAAATGAGGAAAGGACCAGGCATGAACTTGACATCACATTGCTGAGAGTGAAAATATTGCGTTTTTTTTAAAATGGATTAAAATATTACTGCAAAAGCAGTGGTCAAGTTCAAGTTTCGCAGCTGTTTTATTTAAGTTAATACATATTTTATAAATGTTACTGTAACAGCTGCAAGAAATAGCCTAATAAGCTCCATAGTCTATATAAACCCACTGTGGTTCTGATTTATTTTCATGAATAAAAACTGACCCCTGTCATCTTGTGGTTGCTGTAAGTCACCTGTCTGTCTGCTCTCTGCAGGTGCTTGTTAGCTAACCTGGAACACCTGATGGCCCTGAGGTGTTCCCAGGTCATTTAAGTCCTGGCTGCAGCACTGCTTACTTTCTCACTGACTCTCCACCGCTCTGCTGCTGCAGCTCTCTGCTCCTCTTCATTTAGTTATACTGTTTTAGTTTACTCTCATGCTTTGTTATGCACCCTACTTACACTTACACACACCACTGACTCTATTAATATCTGCACTCCATACTTTTATCATCCCATTAAATACTTTTATTTGGCTTTCATTTGGTTGATTGCTTCAATAAGCTTTTCTTTTTTCAAAGTTAAATATGGTGTGTCTCCTTCTTTGTTGTGGCCACTTGAGTCAGGTCCTGACAAACAGGGGCTCGTCCATTTAGGTTGTTTTGTTAGAAAGTTTGTTTGTGCCTCAGGTAGCAACAGGCGCATGGTGTTGATTTCACACACTGATTAGGTGATTTGGTCCAGCTGTGAGCTTGTTTGACTGCGTGCTGTGTGACCAGAGTGTTTTTTTGGTCTTTTGTGTTGGCTCTGGTTTTTCTGTTTTTTTTGGGAGATACACGTGTTTTTCTGCAGGAACCTTTTGGGTCTGACCTGGGTCAAATTGTCGTATGCTGTTCAGAAGGTAGCTGTTACTGTTAGGCAGTAGGGTGCTTTCCTTTATGGATTGTGTCCTTATTTTTTTCTTGTAGTGTGGTGGGAAAGTGGCTAGAACAGCTGTCTCAGGGGCACATCTGCAGTTGTAGGTGGGTCGCCATTTGGTGGTTGATCTACTGGGCTGTCTGGCTATAGTCACTGCCTGTATATAATTATTATTAGTAGTACAGTCAATGCCATATGTAAGTACCCACCACAAGTACCACACGAAGACTAGGGTTGAGCTTTAGCTTTGGTTAGGCTGTTAGGGGGAAATTCTGTATCGGTATTGGTATCATGGCTTCCTTGTCAGAGTTTTTTTTTTGGAGACACCCATGGTGGTGTTTGTGAATGGCTGTAAAAAGGATCAGTTAGCGGAGATAGCTGACCATTAGAACATTATTGTAGCAGAGAAAAAGCATAAGGAAATTAGAAATGCAGTTTTTGTTTGAATGAGGTGTGCAGAAAAGTGAGTTTTGTCTGACCGTGGCAGAGCTAGCACCCGTGCCGGTGTCTGCGCAAGGCAGCTGGTTTGACTTTTGAGCAGCAGACGGAGCTGTTAGCCTTGCAGTTTGAGCAGGAAAAGTTGGAGACAAATGGTCAGGGAGGAGAAGCAGTTTGAGTTGGAAAAGCAGGTTGAATTGGGGGGAAAAAATGTGACAGGTGGATAAGGAGAAAGAGAGGAAACTTGTGGTGGAAAGGTAGCTCGAGTTGGAGAAAATTTTTTCAAACACTGAGAAAATTGGAGTTAGAGCAGCCCAAGTTACAGTTAATCAAAGAGGGCAAGCTTTCTCCGGGAGGGTCTAGTACTGAGGATTCTGCTTCTGTTGGTTCTGCACCGGGTGGTGTTGATATTGTTGCTAATCTGCGTTTGGTGCCGAAGTTTAATGAGCGAGACCCTGACACTTTTGTCACTCTCTTTGAACGTGTTGCCAGTGGAACGTGTTGGCCAGATTTGGACAAAGTACTGAAGCTTCAGTGCGTCCTCACTGGGAGAACTCAGGAGGCTTATTCAGCTATATATGCTGAGGATGATTTGGATTATGATACTGTGAAATCAGCTGTATTAAAAGCATACAAGCTGGTCCCTGACGTGTATCGGCAGAAATTCAGAAAATGGGTGAAGGGTGATAAACAAATGAATGTAGAGTTTGTCCGTGATTTAAATTCATTTTCACCATTGATGCTCAGCTGCTAAAGTTGATTCTTTTGTGGGTCTTTGTGAGCTGATCGTGTTAGAGCAGTTTAAAAACGCTATCCCTCAACGCATTGCTACTTATGTAAATGAGGAGAAGCCCTCCACCGTGCTGAAAGCGGCTGAATTGGCGTATTTTGTGTTGACGCATAAAGGTAGCTTTTCAGAGATGCGCTCTTGGGGGTGATTGGAGAAGTGGAGGAAATAATTGGGGAAACTCCCGCGATGGTGCAAAATTTTTGCCTGATCCTTCGCGTAAGCCTGCATTTATGGGGCGACCCGAGGATGCCAGAATGTATAATTATTGCCAGCTATGATATGTTCTACAGTTCTTGAGCAGAAACTGGTGTGTGTGTGTGTGTGTGTGTGTGTATGGATTTGAGTTCTGGTTCTGGCCTGATTCCCAGAACTGGTTCTGGTTTTGAGCCGTTCATCTGTGACTCTGATATCCACACTCTACTTTAATTATTCCATTAAATCCTTTAATTTGGCTTTAATTTGGTTAATTTGTTAAAGTTCAACATGGTGTGTCTCCCTTTTTGTTGTGGCCACTTCAGCCAGATTGTGACAAAACTTTTCAAAAACACCCCAACCCCTTTTTTTTTTTCGCAAATTGCACCCTGAGAGTCAGTATTGCCATTACCTCTGCAAAAATCATAATAAAATGCATTTCACTAAATACTGCCAATCACCTGCTCCTACTAAAACTAGTTCAACCAATTAATTATAACGACTTCGAGGAGGGACTGGTGATAAGGCCACAGGAATTTCGATTAAACTGAGTGAAAGAGTTTTGTGGGACTGACATCTCCACATTTATGTTTGTTGGCTGTCGATGATGAACAGGTGGAGCTCACAGCAAGAGCTCCAATTAAAATCAAAATCAACCTGCCTGCTTGTAATTGCTTTTCCGCCTCCACATTGTGTGTTTGTGTGTGTGTGTGTTTGTGTGTGTGTGTGTGTGTAGTCAGTGCTAAATCTAACGACATCTAAATTTCACAGACTTGTTTGGTTATTAGGCATGCTCACCAAATATTCCTTTTTTTTAATCTAGTTTGTTATATATATTATATTCCAAGTGATCTTTATAGCTGCGTAAAAATACAAAACTTAAAGCCAGCACGCTCTTGGGTCTGTGAGAGTGTGTGTGTGTCACATGGCTGCATGTCGTATTTCTCCTGTGGATACCCGAGTACTTTGTGTTGCCACAGAGATGAGACTGTACTGCTGACACACACACACACACACACACACACACACATACATACATATGCACACACACATACATACGCACGCAGTGATGGAGTGAGCAGAACAGACCTGATGTTCTCACTCACCGGTGAATGGCTGCTGTGATAGACTGAGTCTATTTAGACACACACACACACACACACACTCAGCTGGTGATGAAGTGAAGCCATTCCCTCTCCTCACCTCACGCCCAGTGGCTGGCTGGCAGCCCAGTGTAGACTTCCATCGAACCCTTCCACCAAATCAACCACACAAACTTCTGATGAGCTCAGTACAGTACTCACACTCACTCACACACACACACACACACAGATCCACACAATCAGTATTAATTCCCCCCAGAGAGTGGTGGGCATACTTCCTCCAGTTCACGTGTTTCAAAAGTTACTTATTCCTTTCAAATGTGGAGTTCTTTGTCAATTGACTTGTCCTTGGGCTAATTTAGACACTTAAATTTTCTCTCTTCTCCACATCTACCATTTTCATTATCCTTCTAAAACTATTACAGTGTAGATGAATATTACATTATTCTTTTGATTGCTTACATTTTTATAGTCATGCAGAGATAATTTGTGAGCTTAGGTTAAAACCCTAAGGATTAAATAATTTTTTTTTCTTCTTTACAACACCAGCATACCTTCCATGACGTAGTTTTGATTTTAAATCTCGTTAGAGCTAAATATTACACCTCAGCTAGTGAAACAGCTTTGAGGGCATGTTTGATCGACCTTTATTAACTGCCTAACATCATTCATTGTCTCTCACAGACACTGTCATTAAGGTCTAATAAATGGTACTAACTGTAACCATGTCCCATGCAGATCTTTTTACTGTCAGGAACACCCTTACTGCTGATTTAAGTTGAGGACATCTTTCTTCTTGACTTTAAAGAAGCCATATTTCACTTTAAGTGCCAAACAAATGTCTAATCTTACTGGATTACAGCGATACTTTTCATTTTGACATGATTTTTGAGATTCTTAAGAGTTTCTATGAGATTTTACAGCTCTCCCTCTCTACCTTTATGTTGTGTACAAATGTCTTAGTGTGAGCCTAAACGCTTATGTGTCAACAGTTGCAGCGACGGCAGATAGAGCTGGGATCATTTCGCTGTCCATCTTCATTTGAGTCCCAGAAGCAATGCTGCCCTTTTATTTATAGAAACAGAGAAGGGGCTCTAGTTTAAAGACAAAATCCTTTTCAAATTCTCAATGAAAAAGCACCTATTTTGAACTTTCTTTGCCAATTTTCCATGTTATAATACACACCTTTTTAAACCTAGACCAAATTTCTTATTTTCGTACAAATAATTACCAAGTTCAGGGAGCTGCAATCATCTGACAAATCTTAAGTTAAGATACACTTACCTTTTTTTTCTGCTTTTCAGCTTTCAACCATATCTCACCATCTTCATCAGCAGATGGAGTTTGCTCAGTTGTTATGCAGGGAAAAAAGCTAGTAAAAAAACACTTATGATTATGATTATTTTGTCAAAGTACAGTTTACCTCGTCAAAACTTTCATACTCAAAACTGCAATTTTTTCTGAATTCTGAATACTTTTCCTCCCTAAAAAAATTCTGCATTTTTTTTTTTTTTTTTTACAAAAGCAACTAATTCTTTGAACGAACCCTCCCCATACTGTCTGGACAACATTACAACATTACAGTGACTGTGAAAGAAGTCACTTTTTTTGCAGCATAAGTGAGTGAAGATGGCCAAAAAAATTTAACAAAGCAAGGGAACAGAAACTGGAAAAAATGTTATAGTGTGTGTGGAGAAAAACTGATCACAGAAATGGCAGCCAAGCTGAGAATGAGCGCTACATCCTGTCCTGGTTTTTTTGTCATTTACCCCCCGCCTCCTCTGATGGCTCCTGTCCTATAAGACGTCCAGGTGAATGAGTTTACACACAAAAACAAGATCAATAAATACAGTGACACACACAGTAAAATGAACCAAAACATCTCCACTCAAAGACATCTTTAAGGCTTAGTTTAATGGTTATAATGTCCAAAAAGGGATTTTATTTTTGCGTTTTCTGAGATCACATATTTTGCATTCGCCCCAGGACAGCCCCATTCGTATTTGTGACCGAAAAATCTATCCCACTAATCTAGAAAACCAGAGAATCAAAACCTCTAATGTGCGGTGTCAGATCTATGTACAGCCTGAAGCTCCTCTATTGGCACTGGATGTGAGACTGACTTTGAAAACTCCAGTAAAGACTGTCAACTTTTACTGACTTTTGTATTACAAGAGTGCAATCAGTTTCAAACCATGAGGCACACTTTAATTCCCTGAAAAATAATGTTTTTCGGTTCTCTAAGCATCAGAGTAAAAATCATAGAATTGGGAGCATCACAAATGCTATTTCATTCTTTGTGGCTATGAGAAACAGTCATGACTGTCTCTCACAACACTATCCTGAGGCATAGAAATAAAATGTTTTTTAAAAAACAGCTTACTACTGGCTGACTACGTGCCAGACGCTGGCCTAGTTCTCTTAGTGCAACTATTATGACATTTTTTACAGCAACACAACAATGTATGTCTTTACTTATTTACAGGAAGGTATAACAACCTGGCAATTACTGCTTTAATTACAATAAAAGATAAACTGTTTAATTTGTTCCTCAGACAAGCCACTGACAACCATGGCAGACAAGTCTACAGAACAATCAAAACAGCGTGCAGCTTTACCAGACAGTTAAACAGAGAAATGAAGCTGAAGTCGTACAACTACAGTACATTGCAATTGAGAAAAACTTGACTTTTCACCTGGACAAAGGTTCTCTGCTGCCTGCTTCCTTGTCTTTCATCCCCACCTCTTCACCCCCTGCTGAGGTGTCAGGGTCTGGGTCAGCATACATCTCACTGGGAGCTGGAGGTGACCTCTCCCCTCCCTGTCTGGTGTCTCTTTGCCCTTTATGGCCTCTCTGCTGCTGCTCTGTCTCCTGCTGTGGGTGAAGATGTCCAGGTCTCTCTAAGCACCACGGCTCCTCCTACAGATGATGGACGGCAGTGGAGACAAAACAGCGAGAATATTTGGGATCAGCGTGAGTGCGCTGCAAGATGACCTTGTGACCAAAAGATTACTACCTCGAATGAATGAACAGTTAAGCTGGGACAATTCAAACTGTAGTTTGAAGCTCTTTAATGTGAGTGGATGCACCTGTAGCTTCTTGCTACTTCTTGCTAATTAACAGTGTATCCTCTGATAACCTGATATGCTGAATATAGATGGTCTTTTAATTGCAAGATTCACCTTCATTAAACATTACAGACAATGCAAGAATCCAACAGTGTCTAATGAAATAGAAATAAGTATAATACCTCTTTAAACATTAAAATCTTACAGAAACACAAACTAAATTCAAACAGAAAGTTTCTTTGTTGACCAGCTCAGTTGTGTGCATTTGCATCTACACTGTAGTGCACTGTATACAGTACAATAAAGTGTGAAGGTGTATATGCATGTTTGCTTCCATACATGCATGTTCTTGTGTGTGTGTGTAGGTGTACTTGTGTGGCTGTATTCGTGTGTGTGTGTGTGTGTGTGTGTGTGTGTGTGTGTGTGTGTGTGTGGCCCCGAGGCAAACTGAAATGAACCAACACTCAGCAGACACTGCCCCAGGCTAACTTAATATGGGCCTCCTTTGACACAAACACACACACACACACGCCTAACCATGACTTGATGCTGTGTTTCACTGCCATTTCATCAACTAGATACTACCACCCACCAGCACGCTGCCGAGTGGGTGGTTAGGCTTTATCAGAGCCAGCCGGCACTGCTGTACATTTGAACCAGGAGGTTCTAAGGCCGCTACCTTGAAGCATTGCTGAGCAATATCTCTGCCATCCAAAACAGTTTATTTCAAATACTGTATGTGGGTTGTGTTATGTAATTCAAGCTACTGCAGTGTACCCTAAATTACCTGTGTTTGTGTTTGTGTGTGTTTGTGTACCTGTCCAAACAAACCAATGGTGTCCCCGGGCAGGTAGCTGACAGCCACACTGCAGTCTGATGATGCCGACAGAAGGAGGAGCCTATCCCCATGGATACATGTCTCCAGGTGAGTTACACGATCAAGGTGTGGGCGGAAACTATTCAGCAGTTTTGGAAGTTCTTTGGTTACTCCGTCATCTGGTTTGAGGCAATAATGCTGAGAGACAAACAAGCAAAGTTTATTGTATGTCATGGATGGTCTTTCCCTCAGTGGATGTATGAAAACAGGCATTTAATTTATGATTGTGAGATACAGCATCATAAAAGCTGGATGTTATTATCATCAATGTTAAATCATAGCAATTGATGCACGTTAAGTATTTTCATCTAAACATAGAATCAGATTGGAAATATAAAAAACAAGACTAAGAGTCTACAGCCATGCTAGTGGCTCTGTGACGCTCTACTTGGGCACAGCTGTGCTTTGAGCAAAATGCATCAACATGCAACATCAGCATGCTAACCAGTAGCGTGGGCAGAAATCACAGTGTGGGTGGACACAGACAAAATCAGGTGGGCCTAGCCCGTCCAAGACCAATCATACTTAATAGGGTCTGAAACGCATATGTTAACCAAAATAGGCCATTACAATTATACTTACTACATACTGAATGCACCACAGTAATCATACAAGCCTTATACATCATCAGAGGTCATGTTACAGGCACCAAGATGAACATTAACAGCATCACGTAGCCTGGCCACATATTCACACACACATAGCTGACAGACCCAACAGCACAGTGTATGGATAGAGGTACACCAGCACACATGTTGTCACAACATAACATGTTCAGTAACGTTAAAAATGGCACCTGACCATAGCCTAATACGGCAGCCACATAAACCACACACACACACACATACACACACACACATACAGATGGCAGACGCAGCAACATCAGCATAAAATCCAACTGTACACCTAACAAAAACTATACCCAATAAAATAAAATAAAATAATATTGAAATAGGCAATAGGCTACTACAGTCCGAAACTGTAAATTAGCTTACTTTTGAAGATTACAGGAGGCGATGGGGCTTATTGGTGTTGAACACTGAAATTATTTCATTATAGTCCAACGCTTCAGTCAGTTCTCTTTCAAAGGAGAGCGAGGACAAAGAGTTCAGTCTGCATATCATCATCGATGCCCTGATGCCAGTTTTTATCTGATTGACAGTTGAAAAGAGTCTTTCAACAGCACAGCTTGTTGATGCTGCTGATGGGGAAAGGGCTGAATTAGCAGCTACATAGGCCTACGTGTCGTTACTACTTGGCACTTGTTGAGGAGAAGCTGGCACAGGAGTAGGTGTTTGGGTTGAGAATGACGGCTGAACTTGAGCTGAATTCTCCTCCTCATGTTCCTCACAATGTCTTTTTGTGACTGCTGTGTTTCACCATGGTTTTTATCTTAACCTACATTAAAAGCAGCTAGCTAGCAGACAGTAGGCCTCTGTTCCTCTGTACACTGAGTAAAAGAGGAGGGGCTGCTCGCAATCTGGCATTTGCGAAATGTGCTGCCACTCAAAAAATCTGACCTATCAACATCATCATATGGTAAACAAGAAGTAAGAAACAAGGTTTGTTTTATTTTTATTGGTTGCGTAGTCACATAATTGAAACAGTATTCACTGACTGTTATTCACTGAATGACAAAGCAAAAAAGGCAGCCCTCTGATTGGGTGGGCCTGAATGCCAAGTGGACGGGCCCAGACCCACCCATAGCTACACGCCAGATGCTAACATGCTATCATTTGCTTATTAGCACTTATCACACAGTACAGCTCAGGCTGATGGATCACAAAGTTATCACAATTCATCCTTAGGGAGATATGAATGTCTGAACCAAATTTCATGGCAATCCATCCAATACTGGTTGAGACATTTCAGCCAAAACTACAAATATCAACCTGCTAGTAGTACTAGAGGAGAAGTCAGAGGGTCACCAAAGTCAGTAGGATTCATCATCTAGGGACCATGAATGTTTGTACAAAATTTGATGGCAAACCAAATCATTATTGAGATATTTCAGTCTGGACCAGTGTTGAACATTGCCATCACTACAGCTATGCTATGGGGCCACAATCATGGCTAAAATATTGAAACTCAACCCTTGAAGAATCTTAATTGTACCTGGGAAAAAAATACCATATTTGTTTTGCAGCATAAGAAACATTATTATCAAAAACCTACGGTCCATTTATTGTCATTAACACAAATACTTACCTTATTTTGCATGTTATGTAATATGTAAAATAAATACCTCAAACTACTACATCATGTTGGGGTGAGATCTGCTGCTAACTGAGAAATCCTGCATCTAAGAGCACAACACTGTATTCTGTGCAATCATGTTAGTCATCCAGCTGATTCCAAAGCATGCTCCTAACTTGCCGAAGGACAGGATTTCTACCAGAGCACTGATCATGCCCAAATTCTTCAACTCTGCTACATATATACATATATTTCCATAAATTATACTGGAAGCCAAATGAGATGCACCCATCTGAATTCATCCCCTCTTATAAACTGTGACAGAGAGTAGAACTCTGAATATTGTGGCAATAATACCCGAGAGGATGTTCTTTTACTGCAATTATGAGCATGACAGTCATGCTGCTACGCCTCATACCGATGGCGTGATCCAAGTCTCCATAATCAGAGTCAAAAAGTCAAAAGTGCGTCTCTGAGGTATCAGACGCGAACTCTTGTGATGTACATAAAGTGTTCATATGCTGGAGTGCTGGAGTCAGTCTTTGATCAGATGACTTGGCTAAAACTATTCATAATTTTACTTCAATATTGAATGATTTTACTCTCAGCTAGTGGAACTGACTTGCCAAAAAAAATGGAATAGGAAATGATTATTTTCCCTGACATTTCAGTGTGTTTGTATATCTGTTGACAAGGGAGGGGGAATTACTTCCTCCTGCTAATATATCAGTGGAGAGTTTGTGAAATGATTGACTAGCTTCACAATGACAGACAGAGCTGTCATTTTCAGAGGGAGCAACAAGCCTGATCTAAAGGAAATATCATGGTTTACTCTTCATTGTATAATACAGTCTGTCTCTTAATCTCTGTCCCTCTCTTTGGCTTTGTGATCTCCAGTCTATATCACTTTCTCTCATATTATCTACTGTTCTTCTTTATACGTAAATGTCATGGTGGTATGAAGACTCAAGTTCATTGTGAATTAGTGTGGGCCGCTGCAGCTGGTATATTTACAGTACATGAGTAAACCTACCTGTATGTCCCATGTCTTGAGTGTTCCCTCTCTGTCAGCTGTGACTAAATATTTTCCACAGGGGCTGACAGTCATAACAATAGACCCCAGGTCTCGGTTGTGAGCTGTGAATTGTCCCACCAGACGGCTGTGGACGCTGTTCCAGAGCCTGACCACACCTGAACCGCCACATGACACCAAATCTGCACCACCTGGGGGGAAATACAGAAATTAAGACATCTGGAATAATCACTGCATGACAGTTTTCAACTGCTTAGCACTAAACTGCTTTTGAATCCAGCCTTCACCCAGGTTAAGAGCAGTTACTCTGCAGCTTGATCCGACATTGTATTTACTTGGACTAACCTACATTGGCTGGACCCAGCTGCCATCACTGGCAGCATGCTGCTCAATTACCCTTCACACAACAGCCTAACAATCACCCTGAGCTACCTCACCTTAGCAAGCAACACAGCATACACTTCTGTCTATAACATCACCAGCTGATAATATGCTAGCCAGCTATAACGGCTCCCTGAGCCACCAAACAGACCAATCTTTAGGAAAGGCTAGGCAAGTTTATTTGTATAGGAATAACAAGGCCGTTCAAAGTGCTTTACATAAAACATAAAAGCCATTAAGACAAGATGTAACACAAATACAAGATATTATAAAAAGACTCATATATAGGATTTAAAAGAGTAAAATAAAAACAAAATACAATATAAGAAAGATAAAACAGGGGATTAAAATGACAGCAGCTACAGTGCAGTGTGAGATATGAATAAATAGTCCCAAATTGAATTGAAAAAAAGTCAGTGGCAAACCAGTCTTCAGTCTTGATTTAAAAGAACTGCAGTTTGGAGCAGACCTCCTTAGCAAGCAACAAAGCAAACACTTGAGCTAACAACATGCTAACCAAGAACACGTTACACATGCCTTTTCTGTTGAATCGGAGAAAATCCAGTAAAACCAAATATCACAATAAATTAACTACAAAAATTGTAGCTGGGAGTAGATAAAGTATCAGTAGAAGAAGCAGGGACTACGCACACACCATCAAACGGCCAATCTTCCAGCCAGAGGTAGATTTGAAACATTAATTAAAAGTGGGTGCTTTAGCCGAAATCATGTCATACTCTCTTACACCAAAAGTTTTTGTCAATAACAGCGAATGCCCATATGCATAGATTGCTTTTTTGGTTCTCTGCTCACAGAAGCTGACCATGAAAAAGTCGAGTAGTAGGCATATAGACTAGAAGAGCAGGCATATAGTCCAGGGCCCAGAAGCTGATAATGTTTTGTTTTTGTTTTTTACCAAGGCTGAACAGGTAGCAAAAAGAAGCAGCAGGAATAACAAAATCGAACTTAAATATTGTTCAAATAAATAAATAAACAAAAGAAACTTTGGAGTTTGAAAAGCTGCGCGCTGAGATGTGAAAAACTGGAAAACTTGAGGCAAGCTCACCACATCAAACAATCATTGATGTGTATCTACTTTACATTATCTCAGCAGATAACAGATACTCAGAGCATAATACACACAGAATAATGTGCAAGCGTGCAACTGTGTATATCAGCATTAAAAACATATATGCAGTATATTTGGTGAGAAAAAAAGGCTTTTGATTGTAGAACTCTTTCAACCTTCTAAAGCAACTTCACTGTGTTTGCAGGCTCCCGCATGATGGCTCAAAGTATGTTTAAAGGCAAAATACTGTATATGTTTAAATAAGCTTTGTCCTTAAAACAGAGGGAAAATCCCAAATCTAGTTACTGAGCTGAGAGGGTTTAATGACTGATAAAACTGGCAACACTTTTATTCAGGATGACTGGATCATTTTGGCAACAGTGCGATTTAGATCAAAATACAGAATGCAGAATTTATGTGAGTAAAATGAATTCACTTTGTATTCACTGCTGTTATTTTGTGATAAGTCCTGAGGCAATGCTGCCCAACATTGTTACTAAAACATTATGCAGCGTCCCATATCTTTCAAAAACAACTACAACAAATAAGCCACACTAAGGCTGATAAGAATTATACAGCTGTTATTTAGTTTTCCGTGTTTCACCTGTCGCTCCAGCCACAGACGTGCGTCCTGGTAAAAAGAACAACCTGGTGACAGCAATGCAGTTCTCTGAGTCCTCTTTGCCACTTATACTAGGATGAGAATCAGGGAAATGACCTAGAAAAGAAAAAAAAAATAAGGAAAGAAAGGAAGATCACAAGCAGAAGAACAAGACTAACAGCCTACAGCCATGCTAGCAGCTCTGTGAGGCTCCGGGCACAGCAGTGCTTTGTGGTCCTATAAGCATGTTGATGTTTAGTATGCATAATGTTGACCATCTTAGTTTAGCATGTTATCATGGTAGCATTTGCTATTTAGCACTAAACACAAAGTACAAGTTTATCTTGATTTGAAAATGTATAATTGAGTAAACGATTGGCTCACGAACTGTACAATTGCAATAAAAGTTGTTGTTTTTTGAATTTATTTGCATGTTTCTTTGCGTTTGTGTGTGCACGTGAGACCTAGCTGCTTATTGCCTTCTTCATGTTCGGCATGTGGCCGCAGTTTCCTCAAAGCTTTTTCCGTGCTGTTGTTCCACACTATAATCTCTCCATCGTAGCTTCCTGTACACATCAGACGTGGAACCAAAACAAAATGCAAGAACTTAGTGGAAACTTAAAGATCACACTTTTATTTTTTGGTATTTTTTGTATTGACAATGACGCTGCAAAAGCCGACAGGCTTTTAACTGCAGCAACAGAAAGAAAAAGTCATGCATTTCAAAGGAAATATCAACACAAGAACTTTCTGTCAACTCACATGCTTTTAGTTTGCTTGTGCTGCTGAATCATGCAAGCCAGCCACTAAAAACCACTTTAAAGTGCAACATCTGTCCCCAGCTGTGTGTGTGTTTGTGAACAGCAGGACTTGATGAGATGTGTGAAGAGTGTGTTAGCTATGGGAGGTGTGTGTGTGTGTGTGTGTGTGAGCAGCAATAGGAAGTATAAAGTTTATGAGAGTGTGGCATTATTCATGCAGCCCAGGGCCAGCTTGTGTGTGTGTGTGTGTGTGTGTGTACGAGAGAGACAGAGAGGAACAGAAATGGTGAAAGAGTGCATATATCTGAGGCATCTACACAACATTGAGCTTTAAGATGCAGCTGGATTCACTTTTACCTTCATTAACACACACACACACACACACACAGTTCACACAGGGATACATGTTCATCCAGTGGAAGAGAAACACTTTGAACTAACAAACATCCATATCTGCTTATTCATTGATTCACTAACTCCAACAAAGATATTTTAAAATATTCAGAGCATCCTCTGCTTGAGAAAGATGTCATTACTGTCAATCATTTTTCTGATTTCCAAGCTTGCATTTCCATTTCTAACTCATCTTTAATGACTTGGTCCTGGGTCACTTGGAAGGTGTTCAGCCATGGAGGATTAAGGGATGCGAGGAGAGATGGAAGAGTGAATAGGGGGGTTGTGACTGAGGGAGGTAAACAGGACCCCTGTCTACATGCACCCTGCTGTGTGTGTGTGTGTGTGTGTGTGTGTGTCTGTGTGTATGTGTGTGTCTGTGCATGTGCGTTTGATAGTGTCTGTGTGTGAGAAGCCAAGCAGAACCTCGCCTAGACATTGAATATGGATGAGGAGGCTTCAGTCCCACATCAGCCAAATGTTCCTGCTGCAACTTGATTCAACTTTAGACACAAACAAACAGACGCACGTATACACCCACATAAAAAGTACACACACACACACTCACAGTCCAACAGAACTTTAAATTGACTTTTGTCACTGGTGGCCATGATGCCACCACTGCTTTCACTTGGCGGCTCTAACACATAATTTGGCAGCAACACGCTTTGATGTGAAAGTGTGTGATTACTCACTGCAACCCCGAAGAAATATGCTGCCAACTGAAACTAATGCGTCATCGCTTTTAGACGTCTTTGTGCTTGGCGGATTTGGAAAAGAAATAATTTGCAAAAATAGTTCATTTAGAAAATAACAGAGATAGTTCACATCCACTTTTTGCTTTAGTATGGAAAGAAGTATGGAAATGTAGGAGATTAAGATATGAATGTGATTTATGCTTTTTCATACTTGCCTAAAGGCCGGGGAAAGAGAGGGCAATGCATATGATGTTAAAGCAAAGTTGGATTATGGGAATGAATTACATAATTTTATGATTTTTCTGTGCAACACATTGGTTGATCTAGATACACCGGTGCCTCTGACGACAGCAAAACTCCTCCAGCAACTGAAAGGTCACAGGTTTGAGCCGTACAAAAGTGCCTCTATGAACAAAACACAAGCTCAGTTTTCAGTCTGGAAACCTTCAGCTTCATGCCAAAGATAATATCAGGTAGGGAGCTGAAATGTATTTTAAACTGTAGAGAATACTATTTATGAAGTAGATCATTTGCATTCATCAGACAGGTTTCCAAGGCCTCGAGAGGCATCAATATTGTGACGCCATTGGCTGAGTGACAGCAGGTTATGAACAGAGAGAAATCACAGATAAAGGAGGATTTCTTGCGCACGCTTTTCTTGTTGGCAAAAGCAAAATATTCATTCACTTGCTGTTGTTTTGTTTTTGTTTTTTTTTGCAAACCACACGGTCATATTTCAATATAAAAATAAACACACCTTCAAACACAACCACATTAGATAATTTCCTTCTCTCTTCCGAGCATATACAACCCCCACCCTACCGCACACACACGCTTGAAAGACAGAAAGTACTCCGTCTCATTTCCCCCTCACTCCCACTGAGAGAGCTCTAATAAACATAATTTAAATTGGGCATTTGGATTAAATTGGAGGTGGAGGGTGCAGTGTGGGGCTGTGTATGTGTGTGTGTGTGTGGGCGGGGGAAGAAATGCAGCAGGCTAACTAGGGAGATGAGGTAAAAAATAAACCGAAGTGAACGGGGAATGTCAAGTTACAGACTGGGAAGAAGCGAGGAAGCAGGCAGAGAGAGGAGCCGAACACGCCGTCAAAGAAATTGGGGAGCGAACTTTGAAGAAGTTTCCAAGTTCCAAGTAGAGTTAAGTAGCTCCTGAATTGTGCTTTTGTTCCAAACCATTTCTCCTCTCCCCCCCAGCTTCGAGAGCACCCACTCTTATCTACCTCTCCACCGCCATCCCTCACTTTTTCTCGCTCTATACTTATCTCTGGGGTTGATGTGTCTCTGGAGGACAGTGCGGGTCTGCAGTTTATGTCTGCGCTCTGCTCGCACAGACTGGTAAACGGAAACTGAACTTTCACTACGTGAGCCAAACTGATAAAACTGAAGGCTGAAGAGCATATTGGGGCAAATTGGGAGCAGAGTGTTTGTAGTTTGATGGTTATAGAAGTGGACCAGTGACTGGAGGATTGCCAGTTCAATCCCCCCAGGCAGAAAAAAATTCTAAGAAAGTGATGAGTGTTGAGGTTGTTGCTGGTATTTCAAAGTATGTTGTCTTCACATGTTAAAGACCTTAAGAGACCAGGTAATTCTAGCTTTCTTTTGTTAGCATTTTAACTTGTGAGACGTTTTGAATGCGACAGACACATTCTTTGTTATTTTGGTTAATGGTGGTTGTCAGTCTTGAATTACTCGATGTGACAGCTTGGCAAATGGGATTAAGTTCCGCTTCCAGGGAGCACAAAATCATAAAAAAACAAAACAAAAAACTTTAAAATCATGTGCACAAACTTTGGAGAAGAGTTCCAAAGTCTGCAAGAACTCATAGAAGTGTAATAAAAAATGGAGTGATTGAAAGGAAAAGAGGAAACTTCTCGTCTGCTCTTTCATTAGCCAGAGGCACCCAGTGTTTCTGACTTTTAATAAGTCCTGCTGTGGTTTTAGGACTCTACCCTGATTTCATGTGTGTGTGTGAGAGTGTAATTTCCACTTCCTGCCAAAGAATCCATTCACTGATCAGCTGCCTGATTGTAATTCTGGATATATTTCTGTAATGTATATAGTTTATCTGCTTTTTGAAATGTTTTGTGGAACAACACTACAACAAAAGGAACAAAAAAGAATATGATAAATACAGACACAAGAATTCCCACCCAACCTGTAGTCCAACACACTACCTGTGCAGACAAACTTTAAAAAAAGAACAAAACCAAAAACAGAAGAGGAAATGTGAGTAATTATCCCTCCAAGCTCTCTGTGGGTAGTGCTTAGTTATGGTCATATTACCATACACACACACACACACACACACACACACACACACACACACACACACACACACACAAACTGGGAGAGAAAGATTATTGCTCTGTCTCAGTGCAGAATGGGTTATTGTAAATATCATAAAATTAGAAAATAGAAGTGAGAAATGTTTTCAGCTTTGTATTTTATTGGAAATAGATCTTGATCATACTAACTAGACGAATGCTAGCACTGAGCTATATGTGTCTTTAAATATACAGCATATACATATATATTTCTTGACCTTTCCAGTTCACTTGTCTTTAATAAAGGCCTAATTAAGAATTTAATTAAGATGGGACTTGCCAATTAATAGGCTACATGTGGAGGTTTCGGTCTGTGGTGGAAGCAAATGTCAGCTCACAATAGAGAAAATGGAAGCTGTTGTTCCTCTGAGGAATAAAAAACTGAATTATGAAAAAAGGAAAGTCAAACAACTAAAATACAGTTTCTTTCAGCAGTGTGGCTCACAATAACAAATGGCAAGAGGGAGGAATTCTGACTTTAAAGCAAATCTACATTATGTTTAAACCACACAGCTTCTAATTTGAGCATTTTTCAATTAACTCACATTCACCGCAATTTACTTATCTTATAATTTTAGGGTATTTATAACAATAATATTGTATGAGATTTAATCAAACACACTAAAGTGTTCAGAAACTTTTGAGTTGTACTATGCATTCGTAGGTGTAGAAAGCTGCACAGCCGCACACACAAGCATAGTACATATTACTTTTAATTGTGAAATCTGTGCCCACACAAATGCGCACATAACCACATAAAAACGCTGCTGTTTCCAGCAGAGAGAAATGTGTGTGGAGTGTGAGACCTTTGATAACAACACCACTTACTTTAATTAGCAGATAACTGCTCCCAGTTATTTTTCATTTTACTTAAGTTATTTTTTTTCTCAGAATCATTTTCATTTCCAAGCCTTTTTTCCCCTTTTTCGATCTCTTTCGATCTCTTTCCCCTCTGCATGAGCCCTCGTTCTTAATTTAAGTCATGACAGGGTAATTTAAAAATGAAATAGAACATGCAAAATTACAGGAGGGCACATGCACTTTTATGACATTCAGCACACTTCTGTTGACAAAGTTGACTTTGTGGGGAGGGATTTATGTCATCCATATGCATGATTTTAGTTTTCTTGTCATTTTGTAAAACTAATTAATCAATATCAAAAACACTGACATGTGTACACATACACACACACCTGTGACCAGAGTCTGCGGAGGCTGGAATGCAGCACAGAGCACATCGCCACGATGCTGAACACCCCCCTTCCACTCTGATGGCTCAACAAAAGACTGCGAGAAGGAATGCAGACGGAATACTGTTAACATCCTACAGAGAGACAGAGAGAGAGAGACAGAGAGACAGAGAGACAGAGAGAGAGAGAGAGGGAGACAAAGAGAGAGAGAGACAAAGACAGAGAGACAGAGAGACAGAGAGAGAGAGAGAGAGGGAGACAAAGAGAGAGAGAGAGAGAGACAGAGAGAGAGAGAGAGAGAGAGAGAGAGACAGAGAGAGAGAGAGAGAGAAAGAAGGAAGTGAGAAGTGAGTTAGGTGTATAAGAATGTGCCACATATACAAACCTCAAGTACAACCTGGTCCATCAACACTCATTCTTTCCAATCACAGTAGATTTTGTTTATCAGTAATGGGTAATATGTGTTCAGGTTACGCATTGTTATTATTAGTAGTAACTTAGTAGTAATATCAGTAGCAGACATCGTGCATATGAAACACTTTGCTAATATTTATAATCTTCTGGGGTTTTTAGCACACCTGCAATGAGTTCTCCTTCTTTAATCTTGTTGTTCTGTGTCATCACTGCACTTCTATTGCTTTTCATTGTCATACAGGTACTGCACATGAAATGAAAAAATGATGCATATACATATGTCAGTGAGATGTGTATATTTCAACCTGCTTGAGATCCTGTGAGCAGCAGAAGGCAATAGGACTTTATGCAACACAGCATTATATGGATTAAACTGGACGTGAGATGGACGTGAAGAAACAGGAAAGGATATGAGTGATGAAAGCCAAAACAGCAGTATTTTCTTTTACTGCTGCTGATCTGTCGTCTATGTTCTCTTAACACTGTGACACCCAGAGAGAGAGAAAGAGAGAGTGTGTGTGTGTGTGTGTAGAAGAAAGAGAAATGCAGCAAGTTGTATAACTTGATGATAGCACACTGCTGAGTTCAGCTCACTGGGTGTGAAAATGATGATGATGAAGATGAAGAGCAGATGTGATGTGGGTATACGAGGACACACACACACACACACACCCACACAAAAATGAGGTAGTGATACTAAAGTGAATGGGAGCACCCTGGAGCGTTCTGACTCGTTAGAGTCCAGATGTCTGGTTTGCTCTGAGTCGTTGGCAGGCAGAGGGAGCAGGAGAGGACAGATAGAAACACACACACACACACACACACACACAGTATTTCTCACATACACACATACTCATCCTGACTCTTTGACAGGTGCCGTCTCTTTCACACACAACATGCAAACATACACAGTCTGTGAAGGTGTTACTGCATCACAACACCTAAGAATCTGTATCTTGGACATTTTTACTCCTCGCAGAAAAGAACCACACATTTTCAATTTTTAGCTCACAACATTGTGTTTTATATTAAGCATTTCAATGAAATGAACATAACATGCAAACTTGCAATGTGACATTTTCCCTCACAATAAACTATCACAAATGCATGTACAGTAAGTAAACAAAAAAAAAAAAAAATCATCATTAAATCCACACATGTACCTTTCCCAGCCCATCACCAGTATGCTCCTCTTCAGCAACAGGACCTGTGAGATCTCCACAGCACGACCCAGCCCGGCATTCATTCTGTGGAGACAGCGGCCGTTGAAGTCCCAAACCTGCAAAAGACAGAACACAAATTACACTCAAAACACTAAATGTGCCAATGGAGAATGTCATGTTTCTTTGGATATTTAGCAGTAAGATTTGTTGCAAAAGACACTTGTGTTACTGTCTTTTGCTTGCCTTCATCACTCCATTACAGTTTGGTATCAGGAAAAATAGAGAGAGCATCATCTTTATTGTTGTATCTACTTTTGAAAAAAAAGTGCAGCTTACTGTATCTTCGAGAAGTGATGACAAAGTTGAAAAAAAGGCTTTGGTCCCCCTCGAGCAGTTAAGCCACTATTCTACTGTACATCCATCAAACATGATAGCTCAGGTAATATCTCACACTGTCTGTTCAATTTTGCACAATGGCACAGTTTGGACCTGCGTTCTGGCATTTAACAAAGGAGCACTGATTGGCCCAATGGGAACTCTGTAATTAAAAGGTCAAAATTTCAAATTCTGAATGGCCCTAACTGCTGCACCACGGGTTCAACGTTGATGAAAATTGGAGAGATGATGCATCTTGTTACTAATTGGCCGATGGGGTGCCCTCTTCTTCTGCTGAGGATGACTCGTGTCGTCGTTCCAAACGGCACTGTGAGTGTGTACCTGATGCTGGGTCTGCACTTGCACGTGCGCAGGATGCACATGGCTGCATTCTCACAAAGGTTCATGGGGGTCAGAGAGCTGATTGGGTTGATTATGTTGATTACGATATGCATAATTATTTCATTTATCTGTTGAGAACAATTGCACTAAAGCTTGGAGCCATTATGCAGTGCTTGATTCTGGACTGACACAACAGCACATGTTTGAAATATAATTCGATTTTGCTAAAAAAAATGAAATCCTGTGCAAGAAATGACCCTGTGCACAAAAGACACACATCTCTGTGGAAGGAAAGCACCAGTCCAACTTTTTACCTCAACTCAGGGTATCTGCTGATATTGATCTGTGCTCTGTTTTCCCCAAATTTAAAATCCCTATACCTGACTGCATGGAGCTCAGTGAAATCTTTTTATGTAAAGGTAACATGAGGCCATGCGGTGACTGCATGACTCTAACTGATAGCAGTTAGATTCTGTCTCCTTGTTATAAACCTAGTTGTAACAAGGTTATAACTGGATTTAAGGACTAATCATTTAACCAGGTTTCCCCCTTTATTTTGATCATTTTAATTATTAATTAAGATACCAAAAAATGTATGGTGAATCATTTATGAGACTGAATGAGTTAATTGGCTATTATTTACCCTTCTTGGAGGATTGTGCCCCAAGGTGAATTTAATGTAAATTAAATTCTATTACTCAATATAATTATTGATTATTTCTGATAGCCCAAAATTGATCTGAATAACCCTGTTGCACCTACATTTGTTATATTTTATTGGATCCTGCAAAAGAGGGTATACAGACAGAGAAAGGTAGAAAACTAACTTTCTAAATTATGCAATGTTTCAACATACAAAAACAATCACACGCTAGCGTTAGCCCCGAGTTTGCGGGGTTATGCCCTGAAAATCGACTAAACACGGGGCTAAAAGGTGCCACTGTGAAACGGGGCTAAAGTAAACAATGGAGTAAGTCACACATCATTCTAGAATGTAAACATTAGTCACATGTTCCAAAGGACATTTAACACAGAGCTAGTAGAAGTGCAGTGTGAATCGTATAGCCCTGGGCTTATGTAAACCCTGGGTTAACAATGTGTGTGTGAAAAGGGGTTAAGTTATTTATGCAGCGTGAAAAGAGTCTCTGCTATTTTTGCCCACCAAAAACTTTTATACTGGTTGAGAACTGTGTGCACACTGTGTGCTGAGACCTGAGACACAGTGGGTCTCATAAATTATGACTAAAGTTAATCAAGCATTTATTTTTTTAGGTGTAGTCTCAGATCCTCAGTTTCTTGCATCTCTATGAGGATTGACCTGTGGCAGTATGGTTCACAGCTGAAGGTTTATGTGTGTGTGTGTGTGTGTGTGTGTGTGTGTGTGTGTGTGTGTTCCTGTCCACCTACTTTGACCTCTCCGTCACTGCCAGCAGTAAACAGCCGGGTCTGCGTGCCATCTAGGGCCATGGCGGTGATCTCAGAGTTGCCGTGGCAACCGTGGATTTGCTTGACCTTTTGGCCTGTGTCAGCCAGCCAGCAGATCACAGAGGAGGCAGAGTCACTGCTGACTACCTGCACAGAGAGAAAGAGAGGGAGAGAGAGAGAGAGAGAGAGAGGATATCAATCATCAAAAGGAGTTTGATCTATTTTATGTGGCGAGAAAATGCAGGTTCCACTGATGTATTCTTTAATGACAAAGCCAAAGCATTCTCCACGCTTTGTTTCACTTTATTTTAGTGTTAAGCCACCACTGAAGAAAATATGCAACTGATGCTGCTGTCAAATGGGAATAAAGGAGAGAGGCTGCATTTTTTTTAATTTTTCTCAAAGTGAGGTGTTTAACAATAGGTGAATGCATTAGCTATTATTTGTTTTGTGCTGTTTTCTTACACTGTGTGGGAAACTAATGTCAGCCTTGTAGGGCAGTAAAGGGAAGAAAACATAATAATGACATACAAGTAGAAACAAATAGGGTAGATCATTATAAAACCTGCACTGGATGTCACCATTTATTGTCACAGTTATATCAAACTGTATCAAATCATGATATTTTCCCTCCTAGTCAAACTCATTTCTTTAAATACTGTTGTCTCAGCTGAGAAATAGGGCTTTGGTGGGCACGGTGGCAACAGTACAGGCAGGGTTGGGAGCCATCCCACAACCTCGCTAAGATAAGGCCGACGGCGAGGACAGATGCCATCTAGTCCTGGAGGAGGTGCAGGCAGGTGTCAAGGAGGAACAGACCAGTAGGATGGTGGGCATGCAGCAGCAGGGAGATGGGAGGGTGCACTGGAGAGGAAGATATCCCGGACTGATATCTGGCAGGCAGAACCCCAGCAGATCAAGTTCATGGCCCAAGCTGTGTATGATTTCCTACCTAGCCCAGCAAATCTCCATGTGTGGGGCAAGAGTGAATCTCCAGCATTTCCTCTGTGCCCTGGAAAAGGCTCACTCGAGCGCATCCTCAGTAGCTGCCCAACAGCCCTGGGGGAGGGCCGCTACCACTGGCGACATTACCAGCTGCTGAAGACAGCTGCAGTGGCCATCTCCAAAGCTGTGGCCAACAATAAACATGTCCACGGCCAGACGAATATCGCCTTTGTCAGGGTTGGAGAGCAGCCTCAGTCACAGCCCAGATCAGCAAGTCTGCTCACCTCTGCATCAGACTGGGAGCTGCGAGTCGACGTGGGGAGGAATCTCAAGTTCCCAGACCACATTATGGCAACTTCATTGAGGCCAGACGTGGTGCTATCATCAGCCTCTTCAAAGCAGGTGCTCCCTATAGAGCTGACAGTCCCCTGGGAGGACTGTATGGAAGAGTCAAATAAGCAGAAGTGGTCCAAGTACCAGGAGCCGGTGGATCAGTGCAAGAGGAGAGGCTGGAGGGCTCACTGTGAGCCCATTGAAGTGGTGTGTAGAGGCTTTGCTGGCCGCTCAGTGTGCAAGGTCTACACTCTACTTGGCATCACTGGGGCTGCAAAAAGGAAAGCCACCAAGTCCACCATGGAGGCTGCAGAGAGGGCCTCCAGATGGCTTTCAATCAGGAGGAGTGATCCATGGGCCAATGCTGCAGGGACTCAAGCCAGGGTGTATGATGTTGAAAGACCCAAAACACCCAATGACCTCAGGAAACATCATTGATGATGTATCCCAGCGCATCTTAAGATGTATCTTCAAATCATTGTATTATTACTGTGCAGACTTCATCAGAGTTTTCTGTTCAGTTACTACATTTATTACCAGTATTAAAGGGGACATATCATCCACGTTTGCAGGTCTATATTTATGTTCTGGGGCTTTACTGGTATATCTTTGCATGATTTACAGTTCAAAAAACTTATTCAGCCTTTATTTGAAACAAGCCATTTTAGCTCCTGTCTCTGTAAGCCCCCCCCTCCTGATGAGCATACTCTGTTCTGATTGGTTAGCTTCCAGAAGCTGGGTCTTGGCAGCTACGTAAACAAACAGCAGTAGGATTTCACTTCTTTTCCCGCTTTTTGCTCGAAATGGAAACTTCCCAAATACATCCGTACATGTTCGAGCCCAAATCTGATACAAAATATGTGAGTGGACAACATGAACAACCTTAGTAAAAACTTTAGCAATGAAGGCTACGGAACGGTCTGTGGGCATGTGGGAACAATCTGAAGTCATCACAAGGAGGAAATATAGCATTCAGAGCAGGCTGAAGCCCTGGCTTTTGACTTCCAAAGAGCATTTTATACACATTCACCTCAAGTTTTGGAACTTTGACAATGTTTAACATAGACATCTGACATCATAAAAGTATAAAAATAAGAAAAAATTACAAAAAGTATATCTCCCCTTTAATACCACCATAATAGCATCCAGCACATCCAGCATACTGCATCTACATTGCCTCCTTATTGCTGTCATATATCATTAAGTCCATCACCCTCCCTCCCTCTCTGGAGAATGAAGCCACAGCATACCTGTCTGAATAGATTATTATAGAGCACACAGGTAACAGGGTGCTCGTGGCTGTTAATCCTCTTCTCCTCCTTCATGGTCTCCAGCAAGAGAAGTAGGCTGTTGAAGGAGAGCAGGAGCAGTTGACGCTCCTCGTGGAGGAACAGGAGGGTGTGTGTGCCCTCCTGTGTCTTTGGGAAGACACCATCCAGACGGTGGACGCACAGCTGACTGGACACGTCCCATAGACACAGGACCTGAAACAAAGGAAGGAAATGTTTGTGTGGGCAGAGGAGTGCATGAACGACCACGTGCACAAAAAACTATTACTATAAAGATCACAACAAGTTCTGGGACATTATCATAAACACTATACAAACATGACCTTTTCTTAGAAGACTGACTGCTCTAGCAGCCTCTGCACTGAATGCATCTTAATCAGAATCCGCAACAACTCTGCAATATTGCTTTACGGCACAAAACAAGACGACTGTCACTGGTGCAGGAGCTCTTCCAGAGGAAACTGAGGTAAAGCTTTCAGAGCTTCCTGTGATGGCAGATGGTGTTTGAGCAGAAGGCAGATGGAACATAAATCACTTTTTAAAATATTCATTCTCTTCAGAAAAACCAAAGAGAAGGCAAACATGCACAGTGCTACAACAGGGAGAGGAAAAGCAGCACAAGCACCAACATCCTCTTTGCAACAGAGAAAAGCAGGGTTGAAAGAAAACGTGATCCTGATTTTTTTTTTTTTTTTTTTTTTAAACACCAGCTCTTATAAAGGCAACAGTGGGAGAGAGGCTACCAATTATCTGATTGGGCCTCATACCTCTGCAGTAATTATAGCAAGGTATCACAATTAATATTAAAATGATAGGGTTCTTTATCATTACTTTATCTTCTCTAGCAGAGCGCTGCACACACACAGACACACACACACTCCTACCTTATCGTTGGAGTAGCTGAGCAGTTGTTGCTTGGTCTGCATGAAGCGGACGGCGGTGACGGGGCTCGCATGCCCGCTGAGCGCGCACACAGGCTCTGAGGTCACATAAGGGTTCCACAGCAGGACCTGGTGGTCCACACCTGCTGTGGCTACAACCAGTCAGATTGGCTTGAATTAGAACTGCAATTAATTAAAGGAAACCATGCTGTTTTTAGTCCCCTACAACCAATTAGGTGTTCAATGAAGCACTTGATAGTTTTGATGTATCTAATCAATCAATGATGAGTCAGCGTTGTATGACTGATCATGCACCTGCATTCATATCTTTAGGAGACTTTTTTTAACCATAGCAACCAACCAAGGCACATATTCAAATTGAGGGTCCAAGGATGGAGGGTGTTGTGTTTTGTACAGATTGTAAGACCCTGGACTTGACAAGTTAAGGATAAACACACACATTTGCTATTCATTCTTACATCGTAGATGAGTTTTACATAATCTGGCCCATAGCACACGTTTGTCCTCACCTATCAGATTGAGTCCACAGTGGTGGTCCATGTCCCACACTCCCCTCTTTGTAAAGAAAGAAGTGACTCGTAGACTCCTGCTTTCCTTTTCTCTCCAGCCAATTACCATGCTGCTCTGCGGTCTGGTGCTGCATGACACAA
Source organism: Scomberomorus guttatus (assembly GCA_038419695.1). Lineage (NCBI taxonomy): Eukaryota > Metazoa > Chordata > Actinopteri > Scombriformes > Scombridae > Scomberomorus > Scomberomorus guttatus. The sequence goes on from CM076451.1 coordinate 21,275,526, forward strand.
AGGCCTCCAGTGAGCCCAGGTGACGGACTGGAGGAGGCAGGAGAGGATCAGAAAGCGAGAGTAAATTAGGTGCGACAGATACTGTAAATGTACTCAATTCAATTTGAAACCGGTATGTGAAGAATACAGGATACACACAGACAATTAGGCACTTAAATTAACACTTCAGTTCTGGTTTCTGTTGTTGTCTTTTATGTAGTTCCTAGTGTCTGGTAGATGTTATAATCGTAATTCTATTGCTTGTAATGCATCAACACTACATCAGCTACTGGTGAGACAGCTGGTTTGAAATGTAGAACCTGTTTTCGAAAAACACATATCACCTGTTATGGGGGATTTATGCTGGTGCCTGTGGTTTGAGACACACCAGAAACAACTGTATGTCTCCACATACCTTGACCATGGGGGAATGTGTGACGATGTGAAGAAAAGGTCTCGATATGATAGAAAACAAACAAGCTTCATCCATTAAATCTACACAGTTTCTATTCCATTTTCAGCCACAGTAGCTAATAATGCAGCAGAAGTTACTGGAAGATGGGGTGAATTCAGTTTAACAATTTCAGTGTAAAACAACACTGCAACATGACACACCTCTTATTTTATTTCATTTCTTCAAATTAGATACTCCCTGCTGCTGATGCCAAAATGTTTTCCCCACCAGAGCTCTAAAAGACATCCACTTTCTGTAATGACTGTGCTAAATGTGCATTGACCGCAACCCTGCTGCTATAGTAAACCAACCAATCCGCAGGTGCTCAGCGCAGCATAGAATTAGGCCGGTTTGATTTGCTCACTGGTATTACAGAAAAGGGATGAATCTTGCATCACCATCTATCTCAATTAATACTTTGATTGAGAACATCTAAATTGGATGCCACACGTCTCTATTAGAGGCTGCTTAGCTTTTCAAAGACTGCACAAATAAGTGCGGGTTGAGAGATGGCATGTGACAGTCTTAGGTCAAAGATCAGCCGCATAGCTAGGGCAAATAATTACGTCTGATTACGTTTCATACATCACATCATTCCTCCGCTTCACGAATGAAAAGATCAGTGGATTTTCAGACAGCGTTGCATGAGTCATCATTGATTAATGAGTCCTTCTCTCTTTCACTGACACATACAAATGATAAATCAAACTATTTGTGATGCAGACCCAGATACATAACATCAATGCTTTAGCCTGTTGTAGCCAGTGATGGTAACTTTTATTGCTGAGAAGAGTTTGGAATTAAAAGAAGAACAGCAGGAGTCACAGTATATCTGCATCAAAGCAAACGTCCTTTGTTCTGCAACAAATCGCTGCACATTTGGGGAGGTTTTATGTTACCTACACATTTATCCTTAATGTTGTTTTTCATTTCTTTGATCACAGCATTGTGAGGATATGTTAATGCACTTCTCACTCACAAAACATACACTTCCTACAAATCTCCTTTCCTGTCCTTACGGGTCTGTGTCCATCCCAATTTCCTCCTAATTCCCTCTCAATTTTCCTCTCTGTTCCCCCCACCCCCCCCCCTCCCCTTCCCTTCCTTGTGGTGGCCCACGAGCCCGAAGGTTTTGGAGGTCTGGATAACCAGCCATGTCTAATGGTACACAGCCCCCTCATACTGCAGGGTGGGCAACTTCAAAAGAACAGCACAAGCACCCCAGAGGTATGCAATCACACATATACACTCGCACTCGCTCCCTCCCTTCTTTTCTCACACTCTCAAAAGACCACAGAGGCACACACATACACACACAGCGAGCCTTAACATACACTCTCTCTTGGTGTTTCATGTGCGCACACACACACACACACACACACTGCCTGACAAATTTCAATTAACCAGCGTTTTTTAATGTTTCGGCATTGTCTCCTCTGTTTCCCCTTTTTTTGTTTTGCCTTTGTTTTCCCGTTTGTTGTGCTTATTTATATGCGTTTTATTCTTGTTTTCTCCCCTTTATCAGGATCTCCCCTTTCAGCCAAGCTAGTCTCAGAGCGCTGCCTCTGCTGAATCATTATCAAACAGCCCAATGACTCTTCAGAGGGACTCCAGCCGAATGATGCAATCAAGATACAACTAAGCGACCTCTTTGTTACACAGGCTGAGCTGAAGAGGGGAGTCTCAGGAGGCCAGACCTCAAGCTCAAACTTTATGCCAATAGTCAAAGGCCTGGCTATGTAAGACTATAAAGTGGATGACTTAGGACTCACTGTGTGTGTGTGTGTGTGTGAACCCAAGTATTTCCATGGTGTTGCATAGTCTGTCATTGTAGTGATACTGAAAAGGTAAAGCAAGCAAACGCAGACAGGTGCTCTTATCACAGGTGTCAAGGTGAAAGTGTGACACACACAAGTGGTTGCTTTGTGTTGTTTCTGTCATCTGAGCAGGTGATTTTCATGCTTCCTGGCTTTTAAGTTGCTGTTGCTATTATAGACACGAGGCTCCAGGCAAATGCATTTAACTTTTAGTATGACAGGAAAAAAACGCAGGATTTTGGTCTAGTTATAGACAACAGAGGCCCAGTGATTTAAACAACAGCTGGGTAATATCAGCTTTCAGATATTTTGGCATGTTGTTATTATTATAGGGTCTTTCTACTGGCCTCTTCATTTACATACAATATAAAAACAAAAGATGGATGCTGACTGAGACAAGTCACTGGAACCATGGAAATCTTATGTGTGCGTGTGTATGCTTGTATTTCCTACCTTTTCTAACCCAGGCTGGCTCGTGCGCCCGGTGTGTCACTGTGTAACAGGAGCGATGTTTGCCTTTGACCAGCTCATCCCATAGGATGATGTCTGCTGAATCCGAGTCCGTCCGCAGACTGAGTCTCTCAAACAGAGAGATCTGGGCTGAGGTGAAATATAAAGCACTGACCTGGGAAAACGCACACAAACATACACAAAACACACAGTCATGGAGCAATAGCACGGATAAACACACTCTTGACTGTGTTCTGCCTCCACCCCCCCCTGCTTCTCTTCCTCCCACTCTGTGTATCACCTGTCCTCCAATGTCTCCTATAGTGAGGACAGCCTGGTCTGGGTGAGAGGGATCCACCCAGTAGTCGAGACACCAGGGAGTAAACTTCAAACCCTAGAGAGGAGAGAAATATACTCCATGTCCATTAAGAGAATATTTCTTTCTTTATTATTTCTTTTTTGGAAGATGATTTGGTTGCTCTCACCTGGAGTTTATACTTGCAGCTAAAGTCTGGTTTAGACAGTATGTCATAAAAACACACCTCCTTACTTGTGAATGACACAGCTATCTGAAAACAAGGAAAAAGGAATGAGACAGAGAGACAAAATGTACAGAAAGAATTGACTGGAATATCTCCAGTATGATATCTGTCACCCACTAATCCGAATATTAAGGAATGCTAATTAACAGTATTGATCAATAATTGATGGTCTCATTACTGAAAAATGAATGTTTATTTTCTAAACATTATGCAACTGCTTCATGTATCTGCAATGCCATTAACCAAAACCACAGATCAATAATTAATTGATTGAGTGCTTGTTTACCTTGTGTGTGCTGTGCAGTACAATATCTGTACCAATAATTGAGACTTCCTATCAATTATTTAGTTCTATATTTATTTCTATGAATAACATTTTCTCAAATGTGGAAACTATGCTACAGGATGTGCCCACATACCCAGGACGCTGATCAATTATTTGACCTACTGATCAATTGTTATGTGACTTTCTAAAAGTGATCACCTTGTGCACGTTGTGCAGCAGCACCATGTCTGTGACCCAGAGGTCTTTGGGTCTGACTGTGCTGTTTTGCAGTCGATGTGTGTGTAGAAGGGACATGTCCTCTCTGGCCCGCAGCCCCACAGTTCCTCCTTTACTCACCGTCAGGTACTGACCTGAACTCTGCAGGTACAACACCTGGGGAGACCAGAGGACATTACAAAACAAAAACATCACTTCTAAGATTATTTTGGGGGGGCATTTTTCTCCTTTATTTTAAAGTCAAAAGTGTAGAAAGACAGGAAACGTGAGTAGAGAGAAGGGTGTGACACACAACACAGGTCCACAGCTGGAGCCGAACTGTGGATGTTACAGTTAGAAGGTATGCATCTTAACCAGTAGGCTACCAGGGCACCCACAGCAGCATACTTTTAACCTAGACAAATATACAGACTTGGCAAAATAACAGAAACCTCACTACTGATCTCACACTATTTCAAAATTGACCTTCAGGACAACTTCAATGCTTTTTGTGAGGCAGTGTGTAACACTTTAATGTAATGTTCGTGAGTAAAATTGAGGTCACAGCCTTTAAGATTAAATTTAAAATATTTCAGCTATCCTGTATTTCCTTTCCCACAATATGGAAGTCCCAGAATCATGTTTCAGCTTTTCAGTGAGACTGATGATAAAAAAAAAAAACTCATGGTCTACCAAACACTAGTGGAACTAGTTTAGCTAAACTGGAAGTCTGGCAGGACTTCAGGACTTTTTTCTGAATTAATTACTTCAGGGTTAAAGCAGCATTCATTTTTTTGCCTCTTGGGAGCAGCAGAAAAAGTTGTAAACACAAGTTGTGGAGAATGTGATCTATTTACACATCCAGCAGACATGAAGTAGTGTGCTGGTGACCTGGTGAATGTAAGTCAACAGGCACTCTCCTTTTAGCTCTGGTTTGGTCTCCACCAGCTCCTGAGAAAAATATCTGGCTTAGCTTCTAAATGTTTCATATGTTCACCAGCTATCGCTATGTCTGTCGTTTGATGCTGGGTAGGTAGCGTACAGTGGGTGCATCAGAACTTTTCGTTGAAACAGCTGCAGCTAAAAACATTGAGAGCAGTGAGACTGAACCAAAGCAGTGAAGTTGCGGACAGTGTAACCAACTCAGTGAGCTGAAAGACACTGAAAAGCTCCATAGAGCTAAGAGGAACTGCACAGTCGGGTGGTTTGTCATTATGAATGACCCCTGTCACATTATACATATTAATTTGATCCGGCTGTCCCTTTTACACAGACATCAGTCCGGCTCTGTGACTACCTCCGTAGCCAGCTTATTGGCGGAGGAACTCTGCTCCCCCACTCTGTACCTTTTATACAAAACAGGTCGGAATAAAGGTGCAGCATTCCCGCCTTGAACAGGCTGTGTAAAAGGAGCTATTGATTAGTGCAGCTTCAATTATTTTTTATTGCCACACTTCAATAGCAGTGTTACGGACAGAAGTTAGACTCTACTGGTCAAAGTGACAGCAGTCTGTCTGTCTCTTTAAGACTGATCTGTAGAGGTCAGAACCAACCTGCCATTTGGAAAACAACTGACACAACAGTCTGACATTTTGACATTCTCAGGATTGAAAGATTAAAATGGTGAGCCATCACTTTATCCACAGCAGTAGGCACTTTATACCGGCCGCTTCATTTACATATTAATTGATAGATGTTAAACTTAAGGGAGTCCAGAGGCATTTATCTCGGAAGAGGTGTGCCATTTTGATGAGCAAGAGCCTAATACTTTCCAACGTTTCCTAACACAATGTTTAATAATGTGGAGTTTCATCCGGTCAGCAGAGTTTTGGATTCTCCAGCCAGCCAATGTCAAAATGTTTTTCAGATAACATGCTGCAACGGATCATATGTTTAAAATGGGCAACATGTTCTAACCCTCATACTAAACCGATTCTTCGAGAGGTCGGTGACCATTTACCTTTTGTACCGGGTCTCGATGTGGACAGGTCAAAGTGCGCGGGGGCTTCCAGCAAGGCACACTACTAGTTCTGGTGTTCTTCACTTTATCGGAAAGCTCCAGTAGAAGAAAAGAGCACAGCCCTCCCCAGTCGACACGTCCTTCTTCCTTCACAGCATCGCTGTCCAGAAGGAGGCCGCGGTGCTCTTGAGTAACTACCACGCTGTCAAACAGGAGGCCATATTCCTCCTTGGAGCCACGGCCAACTGATGAACAAGCCAGATCGATGAATTCAGTTCTGGACAAGGAGCGAGATTCACCTGAGGTGTCCTGTATCAAGATCCAACACAATATGTCTACACACTGATGAACACAATGTACTGCAGACTGTTCTTGGGTTTCTGGAGCATTTCTCATGAGACCCTGGTGGTGTGGTACTATGAGATACTGGTAAACAGAGGTACAGTATGAGTTATAACACACTGTTGCCCACGTGAATTGAAGGTGTTGCATTGTGAGACTATTAATAAACTGCTGAAAAAACAGACAAAGACTCACCAGGAAAAGGCTCTGTAGCTTTCTATAGTCTTCAGTGTTCATCCTGCTCTCAAGCTGTGCCACCTCCATCCTCGTTCCCATGGTTACGGCTCAGACCTGTCAATCAATCACCATCATACCAGACAAGGTCAGGAAGGTAAAAAGCGTGTATGTGGGTCTGTGCTGAAGACTCACAGTCAAATAATAGATTCCCCCGCATTTCTAGGTGTTACATGACGAAAAAAAAAAGAGATGTTCCCGGCTTGAGTAATCCCTTAGTAACCTTCCATATCTGTTTCACAGCAGGTTGTCATGTCACCATAATCATACGGTGGAGTCAGAGCAGCAACAGAGTTCTTTTGTTGGCTCTTTTCACTCTATCCAAACATGTCTGTGTTGAACAGTGTGCAAAGGTCTTTCATTTTCAGCAGAAATTTCCCGCAGCTCAGAGGCTTTCAAAGGTGGGTGAATGGGTCCCCCAAATCGTGTCTCAGGAATGGTTTGAGGCGGCGGCAGGTTGCCAAAGCATGTCGAGTCACTGAAATGTCAGGCAATGTGAAATAAAATGCTGAAGTAAGGTAGATGAGCAGCATGAATAATAGCGTGAATAAAAGGTAGCATTTGCTAAATTAGCCTGTGTAATGATTAAAAGCACTTTTGAGGCCCAGCAGAGACATGTGAGATGATGAAAATGTCTTACACAACCTACACAACACTACAAAGGGCAGCAGAGGCAAGAAAAACAGTCTCTGTTTCATTTTTAGCCTGACATAAATGTCCATGAGACAAAAACAGTGGAAGTGGCATCAAACTGAGCTTAGATTTAGATGACAGGGTCTGTAATGAAAGCCAAAAAAAAAAATCAATGCTTTGCGGATGCTATTGTCTTTTTTCTTCTACAGTGCTGATAAACTGCAGCATGATCTTGAAATGATAGCTGATCCACCTTTTTAATTACACCACTGACAACAAGTAGTAGACTGCAACAGATATGTCTATGCTACACTAATTAATGGAAAGAATGGTGAAACCTTGGGGACAACAGTGTTCATACTTTGCTTTTGAGTGTGATCACTTTTAATCAACTACATCCTGACTTGTTGTTTTGTGGCAAGCAGCTAGTGTCAGTCTTTATGAGATTACACAGGCGCAGTTTCACAAAATTCACACAAATAGTATTTTGAGCTGATGTGCCTCACATACTGCTGTTTGAACAAAGGTAGAACATTTATAATATTGATTTTTAATTTATTTTTTATTTGAAAAGGGACTATGTACATTAATCAACATTCAAACAAATGTAAATGTAGCCCAGTTAATCAAAAGGCTAGTTTTCAGTCCCTTTGCCTGATGTTGTTAGGCATCCCAGAATAATAAAAATAATACAATTTATAGAATAGTTAAAAACATACTACATTGTGATCAAAAGCATATACAATACAGTTAAACAACATGAGCGGACAAAATCCAATGGCAGATGATACAGGTACAGTGAGTACAGTGATGTTAAAGGTGGATAAAAACAGCATCAGTGTTGACATTGTTGGTTCTCAATAAGCCATTTCTTAACACTTAAATGAATAATAGGATTGATTGTGGTACTGAATTCCATTGATGTGATGCTCTGAAGGAAAAGATGGCCTGGCTAAATGCAGATTTTCTGAGTGGGATTGTGCAGTCCCCCCTGTACCTCTAGTAGCTCTGTTTGTGGCAGATTTGAAGTTGATGAAGCCAGACAGAGGAGGAGGAGCTAAACCATGCTTAATCTTACAAACTAGGCAGACATTTTTTGTATTTGATGAGGTTTTCCCAGCTAAGCCGATTATGCTTTAGAATATGGCAATGATGAAAACTGAATGGCTTCTTGTCTAAAGTTTTAAGTGCTTGTTTGTATAATGATTCCAGTGGTTTTAAAGCTGTAGAGTGTGTATTAGACCAACTTATCAGACAGTAGATGATGTGGGAGAGAACCATTGAGTGGAAGTATATCTTAGCTGCCTCAGTTGATAGGAAGTTTCTGGTAAACCTGAAATTTGCCAAACTGAATTTTACTATATTACAGACCCTTTTCATGTAGGTTTTGAAGCCAAGGTTTGAATATATGTGTACTCCTAAATATTTGTATTATGAGACAACTTGTAGTTACTCTTCTGAGATGAGAATATCTTGCTCTACATCTATGCTGTGGAGAAAAACACACAAACTGTTTTCGACACAATCGCAAACATTGGTTGTTACCTTCAATATAACATCTGTTAGCTTGATTACAACCTCTTCTGCAGTTTTACCATGAGTAAAATTAGACTGTTATATAATGAATTGAACTATGAAACATGCAGTTCAGTGCTGTCATATCTGTTGGCAAACAAAACCCACTTACCAGTGTTGCCTCTTTTCTTCCTGGACGTCCCCTTCAGGACTTCAGTCCACCCTCTCTTGGAACTGCCACTGCTGATTTCCTGTCTGAGGTTTATTAGAGTTGTACAGAATATCATCCACTGCTGTCAAACTGCCCAAAAAAACCCATCTCAGCACCAAGTTGTAGCTGCCTAATGACAGGCTCTAGGCTTGGCAACATCATTGTCAAGTTAGCTGTAAGTTGCCATGACTGTACACACACACACACACACTTCAATCAAGCTGGTTTTAATCATGAAGTCCACAGAGGAGAGCTGGACACACAGTTAATGACAAATTCAGACTTACCAAGACATCCAATTTCATCTCCTCAGCCTACAATGGGTGTCCACAGCAAATTGTCACAGACTCCCCATGCCTCGAGGTGGTGAAACACACTGTTTTTTTAAAATGTATGATATTTCAAACAAATCCTCAACCTCAGGTTAGTCTGCCTTGGCCTTGGCCGGATCTTGTCCGTAGGAGATTCAGCTGATAGCAGGAGTCCGAGCTTTGTGTCCAGAGGTTTCTTTAAGCCAGCAACGTCTGAGAAGCAATCAACGCTAACAACCCTGGCTGCACCACACACACCCACTGAGAGTTAACTAACTGCCCCCAGAAGCCCAGACAGTGGCAGAAGCCACACACACACACACACACAAAGGCACAATTCTTTTCTTTTATTACGCCTCACTCTCAAAGACTCAGGCTAAGTTTCCTGGCAACCAAGTAGTCAAAAAGAGTTGTGTTTGTGAGTCCTGGCCCTATCGCCTGTATGTAACACAATGTGTGTGTGTTACTTCTATTCACAGATTAGGCACTGGAGAGAAGATAATCTGTGTGAGGTACAATTAACCCCTACACAGATATACAACCTGTGCATGCACACAAACACACACCATAGCTACAGCAACACAATTCACAACATTAGTATTCTACTGCCACTCATAAAAGTGTTCATGCATTGAAAAAAAACTGGTGTGAACCTGTACCAGAACAAAAATAAAACACACACTGCCAGAGCTTTACGGTGCCATTCAAATGCCTTTGAGAGGAGATCCTGTGGGTCACTCGTAGGTGCACACACACACACAACAAAACAGGAAAAACGTCTGTTAGGGATTTGTTAAACTAGAACAAATGTATCCCCTGTATGATTGTAAGCATGAACACACACAAAAGCTATACATTCAACACAGATATCATCTCTTCCCTCCCTCCCCGCTGCTGCTTCAGTGACCACGACCAATCCCTGTGTGTGACTTAATGGCCTGGAATAACTTGAATTAGCTGATTACAGCGGTCGTCAACGGTGACAGGATCAGAAAATTAGGTCTCAGCAATTTCAATAATAAAGCTTTAAAAATTAACACTATCACAATTGGATTACAGCAGTGCATGTAGGAGCCAGCACAGAACCCAAAATAGTCCACCACAAATCCACCATGGAAAATCCACTATTATACACGGAGAAGAATGAAGTTGCTGGAATGGGAAAAAATTGGTGCGGATCATACTGGTAAGGAAAGAGATGCAGTCGAAGAAAGAGAATGGAAGGGCAACTGAGTGGAAATGAAGCACTTTCATACAACAATGCAAATCTGAAGAGACCCACTTTTGAAAATCTTTCTCAAACTCTTCCCGACTTTTGTTTAAGACTTCTAAAGGAATTTCAACTCTCATTATTTTACACTTGGCTGAAGGAACGTTGTCATGTCCATTGAAAAGTGTCAGAAAGAGGGTTAAAAAAAAAAATTACAGATTCAAATTTGTGCAAACTCATCTCAATTTAAACTTTTGCTGCTTCAAATTTCTTGTAATCTGGATAAAATTTCAAATAAGTTGCTAACCATCAGTTTAAGATTGTATTATCCTGTATTCACCTGTTAGGGTGGCACTTGCAAAAAAAAAGATCCATCCTTGATACCCTTGAATGTTATAGAGATGGTCAGTACTGTACTCACCTAGTCTGTCTACTTCTGTTTACAAGTTCCTTCATTGTCAGAATGACCTTCAACCACATCCAAATGTGGTCCCAAGGTGTTCTGCAACTTGTTTTTGAAAACAGAGATGTGTCTACGATGGCAGCTGTGCCCCATCACTCCCCTGTGCAAACTGAAGCCTATGACAGACTTTTCTCATTGATACAGAGTGACAGACATCAAAACCAGATGTTTTTATTGTTGACACTGGAGGATTTATGAACAATACTTTCTGATCAAAAACCACGATAGCTTTGCTGTAAATATACAGTATATGTATGTATCAGTGTGACATTATACCATCAGTGCTCATCTATGCCACTTTTACATGGGAAGAAGAAAAAAAAAAATCCACCCACAAACAATGAAATAAAAGTGGATCTTCTGTGAGTACAGTGTAAATACATACATTACAGTAGTGGTCCCCAACCTGGGGGTCAGGGCACCCCCAGGGGCCCCAACTCTGAAGGGTCACAAGATGATTAAAGAAAACATTTCTTTTTCACAAAATTGTTTTTTTTTCCCTCTAATTTTTTCATTTTTCCTGTAAAAATCTGTCAAATTAAACAGTCAGATAAGAAAAAAAAAAAAACCTCTTTGGTTGTACTATTCCACATTCACAAGTCACAAGTAGATATTGCTTCATTTTAAGGTGTCAGGAGCCAAAACAGTTTGGGAACTACAAACATAGGCAAAAAAAACATGACACACATATACACAGTACATATCATCCTAAATCATTTTGGATCAGACCAGTAACTTAACCTATTTGACAATCGCATATAATAAAAAGGAGCGTGTTCTTTTGTATAGTAGATTTTCTAATGTTAAAGCTGGAGTGCGGGACTTTTGTCTCCCCCTTCTGGCAGTGAGAGTAATTACAAAAACACTGTCGACACGTACTTACGATATAGGCGTCTCTGTAGCCTACTCCGTCGCTACTTTTGTGGCTGTAAAACAGTGGATAAATTGTTTTGAGTGTCACACAAACCCTGCTAAACGACTTGTTTCATTATCACAATTTGATCCATTTGGTCTGATAACATTTGGAAAGTCTAGAAGAGCCGCACAATTCAATTATTTTATCCCCATTCAAGTTAGCAGAGAGCTAACCGGAAGTTAGCCGCTCGGCCGGCCGAAGTCTCGGTCTCAGGTGTGCATGCTCTGCCCATAGAGCATCAGATTTAATAACTCTGTATACTGTGAAATACAGAGAGATTTACCAGGCGGTGATAGGCTTAATCAGCATTGTGTGAACTCATTTGGCAAGGGTTTAAATGTCACCGACGTTCATTTATACGTAAAAGTTGCACAATGCAGGTTTAAGACTAAAGTAAAAAGAAAATCAACAAAGCTGGTAAGTTCATGCTCACCTGGATGGCTCGTATTTACATAATAAAGCAGTGAGTTGAGACAAGTAAAAGCACAGGACAAAGAAAGTAGACAGACTATCTCCATTTCAAATTCCCAAACTTTCTTCAGATCAGATTCAAGCTTAGTATGATATTCACTGATACGCTGCTAAGCAGGAGCTACCACTGTATAAATCAATATTATGTTTTACAACAAGAAACAACATCAAAATGAGAGTGGAAGAACAGAAAATGTGTTTGGAACTTCTTCTCCGTTGTATTTTTTAAGACTTTTGCAATCACAAAACTTTTAAGGACATGGGAAATAATCACATTTTCTGAATATTTCTTCAGACCTTCACAGAAATGAACAGAGAAGGAGAAACATATAAAGGAATGAAGAAATATCGACTTAAGAATCTGATAAAAGAACAACATTAAAGAGAGTTAAAAATCCCTGGCAATTACTGTCAACCTGATTTGCTTTGAACCTCAAACCACCTGATCTCCCCTCAAAGCCACGGATTTATAAATTATACAGCCCAAAATAATAAAAATGTCTTTACAAATTACAAAGCCTCATTTCACATATTCTCTAATAAAGACGTCTGTCTCTGTGCGTCATCTCCTCTGGCTTCTACACCACAGTCTTGAAGGCCTGCAGTATCATGTTGGTTTGGTGGGTGAGCCGATTGGCGCTGACAAACACGTTTATCACTCTGGAAACAACCGTGACAGAGACACAAGGACACACATGTCAATCACACCGCAAAGAAACCATGGCAACAATATTAGGATTGATCCAGGAAACACTTTGATCTGGCTGGAATGGAGAATGTCAGGCTTCAGAGAAAACAAGCCAGCATGAATTCACAGGAAATGGGTCAAGGGAATTATTCAGCAATGGTGGATTTTATAGAAGCGGGCCTGTGATCAAACGACAACCGTTTACATGGTGGTGACAGTGTGTGTGTGTGTGTGTGTGTGTGTGTGCTGGCATGTGCATAAACGCATTGATAACTGTGTGTGCATGTAAAAATGAAAAGGTTGCATCGATTGAGTGAGTGAGGAGACAGAAAAGGAAGCTACAGAGGAAAAAAAAAAAAAGAAAAACAAACAGAGAAAACTCCTAAAACAGAGAATAAAACTAGAAAAAGTGTCATACTTTCCATCTTTGAAGAAGGTTTTGAGAGTGTCGCTGAAGCTCTTGGAGTATTTCACAAACTCTTTCTTCTGCTGTTCCAGTGCCTAACCAATAAATACAGACAGCCTTTCAGCTCCACTTATTTCAAAGGAACTGTGTTTGTATGCATTTTTTTTTTTCTTCTTCATCTATCTACTTACCCGTCTATTCTGATACTGGTATTTCCTGAAGACTGTATTAACTGTGTCTAGCAGCTCCTTTATGGCACTGGCAATGTCTCTGTGTGTGACGCACACAAATAACAGCATGTTAAAAAAACAATATATTTCAAAATCTGTCGGTTTCCATCAGGCAGTGATACCCTGAAACTAAAGTTCTTTGATCCTGCTCGTTCCCTTTTTCCCCCCCACAAACACGCTTTCACCTTCAGCTTTTTCTCCCCTCGTATGCACTTGAAATCTGCCGCTTTGTAAATTTAATTTTTCAGCATTCCCTTTGAATAGATTTCATTTCTAAGCCCTCCGCTGGGTAAGTAACTTAAGCAGTGACTCACTAAGAGTATTGAATTTGATCAAAATAATGGCAAAGTGGGCCAAGAGAATGAAACGTCATTGTTTTTCTCTCTTTAGTGTGACTGTGCATTTATGTAAACAGTTTTGCTGTGACTATTCAATGACATACAATAAAATGTCTAAGATCAGCATCTACTGTATGAATGTTTGTCTTGCATGTTTTAATGATTTGATACATACATTTATGGTAGGTCACATGACACCTGAGCCAGTTCCTTCGGTTGATGAAGACCGCGAGATGCAGTTGAAAAGCCACGAAAAAGCTAGCAAGTGGACCCTTGAGTTGAGAATACTTTGTAACACATACTGCCCCACCCAAGACTTCTAACCTGGTTTGACTGAATTTTATCTTGTGTTGCCAATTTAAAATATAACTTGGAAAATGTCCTATTTAACATAAACACAAATTTTATAAACACAGCTGACCAGTTGGGGAAAAAAGTGCCATTGACTGTCAAACACCTTCTGGATATGTATAATCAAGCATCCCTTTTAAAAAGCATAATTATCAACAGCAATGGGGGCTTTTTTTGACCATTTTGCACACATATCACATACAAACACACACTATCTTGCTAAAATAAGGGTGCTGAAGTCATACTGGTGCTCTTAGAGAAAGAAGGGTCATTGAGTCCATAGTAACTTGAGCCCAGAGACAAACCAGAATTGTTTGTTTGATAAAATGAGTGTCTGTATCATAAACACACATTGTATCAAGCAATTAAAAATTACAGAAAAATAGTTTATCACCCACTGGAATAGCTGGCTGAGACACTTTCTGGCAATGTATTTCAAAATGAGTGCAAGAAGTTCCACTAAAACTTTAATGTAGAATTAAAACCTGGAGTACATTTTACACACACACACACACACACACACACACACACACACACACACACACACACACACACACACACACACACACACACACACACACACACACACACACACACACACACACACACACACACACACACACACACACACACACACACACACACACACACACACACACACACACACACACACACACACACCTGTCTTACTTGATGGTCTGTAGGAAGCCTACTCTGTCATTGATCTCATCTGGTATGGTGCTGAGGATGTGCTTCAGAGCTCGGGCCCTCTCATTCAGCTCCTGGAACTCCGGCTCCCGCCTGTCAATCATGAACTCTGATAACACCGAGAGGAAGAGAAAAATACAGATCTCTTAACTCGTCAGCGACAGGCGCGTCAAGGCACATGCAAATAGCTACAGGGGACACCGACAAGAAGCAATTAATAATGGGGGCATGTGTGATAAAACTCATGTGTACAGTGCGGATGTATGAAATGGATACAGGATCAAGTATGCATGTGGGTACACACTCATTTAAGTGACAGTGTTTAGTTTGTTTGGTGAAGGTGCATGAGCCATACAGGAGGTAGAGTTAAAATTCATCTTAGAGCGCGTGTGTGTGTGTATGCGTGTGTGAATTCATTACTACCATCAATCACTGTACACGGCACAAGGAATTCAATTACAGACAGAAACGAAAGAACATTTGAGAACAGGAACAAGAGTTGATTTGTGGAGAAACAGCTCCCCCTAGTGGATAATTGGACTCATGTAATATGACAAAAAACAGTCTGTGGCATCACAGAAACCAGAGCCAAGATAAGTTGGTAAACATCCAGCCTGTTGAAGTGTCCTTGAACAACACAGTCTCTGTCCTGCCTCCAGAAGACAGCAAGTAAAAGGGTGAACTTTCTAAAAAATGTAATGTTGGCATCGTTTTTTTTTTTTGGTATTGACCCGGTACACGTCATCCTACCTTCCACGTCGTCTGCGGCCATGCGAAGTAGGGACTCATTATAGTTGATTTTTAAATCCTTCTTCTCCAGTATTTTCATAACAATGTCCTGGGTCAGCCCTGGGTTCTCCTTTTCTGCCTTGAGCCACAGAAACATACAATTGCACTGATTGTAATCACAGTCGGCCTCTGTGTTCTGAGGCAGTAAAACATATCTAATCTACACATCGACAGAGGGTTGCTAGTACAAATGATTTAAAAAGTAAAGGTTTGGGCACAGTTCTTTATACAAGAAAGATGGCAGCTTATTCCATGAAATGTAAACAAACTAACAAAAGAAGCTTTTTTTTTTTACCTTTATAAAGGCTGCTCTCAATGTCTGCGCTGCTGATAAGTCGACTTCCTCCAACTGCAAGTTATAACACACACACGCGCACACACACACAGACACACACACACACACAAGGCTTAGCTCTTATCGTGGCCTCTCTTCCGTCCTGAAATGTAATTCTGCAGACAGCACATACAAGTCAGACACCCTGCAATATCAAATGAGGACACTGTTATTGTACTGGGAAAGCTGTGTTGAGTCCATCGAATCTAAACTTCAGGAGAATTGAAGTCTATTCCATCCCTCTGAGCTGATATTCTGGTATTACAGAGCGTGTAACTACCTCAGACTCATAGTTCTGCCTGCTATTTTGCACACCATGCACTCACATGTGTGTTGGTTTGAATTGAAAGTTTTTTTCCTATTAAAAAGGTTCACAGAAAGAATATAGCGTGCAGTAAAAAACACAAAGATAAGATTAGTCAGATGTGAGATAAGCTGACACAAGGCCTTTGGCTATAGTTTGCGGAAACTGGATTTAAACACTTTTTTTGGCATTTTACTTCTTTACAGGAGAGTGGACAGTAGAGAGGGAGAGAGGGATGGGGTGTGACGCTGCAGTTACACGGTCAGCACCCCAAACCCATAGGCCACCGGGGCACCCATAAAAATTGTTTTCATAGCTGTCAAATTTATAGTGTTTGCCAGACTTTCAAACCATGTTCCTGTACTCTGCAGTGCAATACAATAAAGTCATACTTTCCCTAAACATAAAGAGCACAGATGAAGGTGTTAAACTGCTTTCAGTACAAACTGATGTGTAATTTCTTGTGTGTGTGTTAATGTGATAAATGAGGCCTGTTGTTTTGTTTTTAACAGTATCTTCTATTGATTTTCTTTGTCATTTTGTATTTGTACATTTTTGTCACAGAGAAAATGAACTTTTTTCTTTTAGGACTGGTGAGTATACTGGGATGTGTAAATTAAATAAACATACATAAAGAATAAAGATCAACTCCTGTACCTGTATCTCATCAGGACTGTGGAAAAACATAACATTCAAGCACACAGTCATGTATAAATACAGATACATCATACTGTAGACATACATATCCTCCACATATTAGCAGTTACACAGAATAACACGTTTAACACTTAATTATACCAGTTCTCTGATCGCCTCATATTGCTATTAAACTACTGTATGTGTCTCTCTTCTTCTTTTTAGCCCTTCTTCCTTTTGAATTCAAAATTACCCTTCTACCCTTTTCTTATTCCTTTTTGGTACATCATTAACCTTCCTCCGAACCTTGCACAAAATCCTATTCCCTGTTAACCTCCATCAAGCATTGTCACTAAAGCCACATTACAACCTTTGTCTGCTTGACCTGAATATTTACTTTAAGTGTCATCCTCATTATCCTTGTTTATTCAGTTTCTGTTTTGTTTGCTTTTTTTTTTTTTTTTACTTCAACTGATATTCTGTATTCTTTACCTGGTTAAAGACAGGATACATCACACTGTAGAGAGCCATAGAGACTCTTGTGTCAGCTTCATTCTTCATGTCTTCCATGGTCATCCTTGACCAATCAATGGCCCGTTGCGTGCGCGCTTGTCCACTGATGCCAGTTTCACCGCATTCAATCACTCACAGAGACTGACAGAATGGGAGCAGACAGGGACCTGAAGAAGAAGAAGAAGAAGAAGAAGAAGAAGAAGAAGAAGGCAGGACAAGTGAACAAGCAGGGAGAGAAAGATGGTGGTGAATGGAAATGACAGAGTCGGGAATTTAAAAATGTAAAATTGCACCGTGGTTGCAATGAGGAGTCAGTTTAACCACTTAAATGTGAGGTATTCAAATGTTCTTGTATTGAAAAGAGAGGAAAATGTGGTTAGTAAAAGATGGAATAAATTTTAAATATATTTAAATACATTTTTATAATGATTCCAACAATGTACCAGCTCTATTACTTCACATTAAATGTCATAAAATCCCATGTGTACTACTTCCCAGGAAGCCTTTCAGTCAGCACACATGATAATCAAATAACAGCGACACCACCTAAGAGCACGTTCTTTACTGTTCCACTGGGTGCAATGGTGACAAAACTGGCACGAGTCGTACCTGAATAAGGAACACTCTCTCCAATATTACTGCTGCAGTGAAAATATCAGTGTGATAAATAAAGCACCTTATAATACATATTCAGCGATTCTCCGCCTCATTTGCATCGTAAGCAGCAAGCTTGTGAATCCTGCTGTTTAAAAATAGGGAGGATCTCTTTCATTGGCTTGTGTTCTGTCATTTTTTTGTCACACATACACACACACACACACACCCGCGCCTGCATCTGACACCTCCGAGACCAGTTCTTCCTCAGCTGTTGTTTGCTGTGTTACATCTTTACAGGATGTAATGTGCCGTCATTCTCTACTCAACACATCAGACGCAACAGATCATTTCATCAAGGGCAGGGACACTTATTTACATACCAACTCATTGTTCGTGTGCGCACTTTTTATTTTCAGGATTCCGAGGACTCACCTGACACTTTACTTTGTTTGTTCATAGGCCTTTAAGTTCATTAGAAGCTTCATTTGCCCTTTGATACCCACTACTGTAAAACATAAGTTATAAAGCGGTCCAGTGTGTAAGTGCTTTCTTATATCAATAGCTAACTAGGATTGTTATAGGAGCATCGGTCAATGTCCTTATACAGGTGCAAGCATTTGAAAACAGCTACGACTGGGAGACAACAATAGTTACAAACAGTCCTTTTATAGCCACAAAGATGCAATATACAAGCATTTCAGAGACCAATAAAATAATGTTGGAAACAATGGTAAAACAACACTGTTGATTTAAACATAGTTGATTTTGCAGGCAGTCTCCCAGTGCTTCATTACTTTTGGGATAGTGTCCTCTCCTTGTTTCATAATCCTAGAAAGTCCACAAAAAAAATAAATATAGACCTACGGTGTTTCCTAGCAACCCAATCCAAATGGTCTATATAGGTGAAGGTCCTCGAATTTATGTTCAATTTAGACAGAGGTTTTTTTCTCTGCAATCAAAAAAGTGGAAAAATGAGCAATAACGTTTGGCAGGCAAAAACAAAATTGTCCTCCAGATTCTGAATAAGGGACAGCTGGTGATAAGTGTGGAAAAGTCAATTAGTGCTATATTTGGTAACTCCAGCACATGAAGTCAATTAGGCTTGTGTCAAAACCATAATTGATCAATTAGGGTTTAGTCACAATCTTCTAAATTACAGTAATGTGTAAAGATCTGTTTAAGATAGGCCAATTTTTTTTTTCCATAGATGAAGCAACTGTGAAGACAGCAAAGTGGAGGAGGCATATTAACTTTCTGTGTATATGACCCAGATCTCCTAGCTATGTATCTAAGTATAGATAATAAACTTTTCCCAAGGTGGACATTTTGAACTTGTCGAAGACGAGTTCAAAATGCTGCAAAAAAAAAAAAAAAAAAAAAAAAAAAAAGATTGCTCCATTATATTTACATGTGGTGGTGCCTGGTTTGTGGTATTATGCGTACTGGCTTACTGGTAAAAATTAATGGCCCACATGAACAGTCATTTTATATAACAAGCTTTTCCAGCTTGTTATATAAAATGACACAAATGTCAGCAAGTACAAAGGTGTGTTAGACTACCTCTTGAATCATTTGTGCAGACCATTAAAATTCTTTCTTTACAAAGTAGGCTGTAAGAGTTTTGTTGTTGTTGTTGTTGTTGTTTTTTAAAGCACTGACTAGCCACAACACCAAATGGCAGTTTTGAATTTCTGTGTCTTGCTCATTAAAGCCACCAGGTCACTTAGAGCTCTGTAACAGTGGCCCTCACATCAACATAAAGTAAATTAAACAACAAAGATTAGCGCCATTAACTCAGTGTGAGAGGACATTTACTGGTAGAGCACCATAATTTTGCTGTTTGTAATCTTTGGACCAAATTAACGAGTCTCTTCTTTGACATTTTATGGTGCGCACTTTGGCAGGACACTAAGGTAATTGTGAGCAAGGTCACTGACTTAAATTCCCTATTTGACAACAGCCACATCATAATCGTTGGTTCCTTTCCCATCTTCATTAAATACACCATTCACCAGTCTGTGTAGCAGCAGAAAACTGACAGCGATGTGAGGTGATGTCGACATGAACCCCAGCGTCCCAACAAGTTTGTCTCTTAGCGTTAAACTGACTGACTGTAGGCTATAACGTCAATGAAGAGTTAGACACGTACCTGCGGTGAGAAAGTTGTCACTGAAGAGCAGAGAAGCCGGTGACACTTAGGTAACGTTTAGCCTGCTAACATCAGATTAGCCGCTTAGAGCAGGTGAACAAGTCCGTCCTTTGCTAATAAGCGCGGCTATAACGCTAAATATCCGCTGATAAATCAGCGGTAAAATAAGAGTCAAGGCGATAACAGGTAGATTTTTGCTTAGACCGGATATTCTGCCCTTCTTGTTGTGGGTTTGTGTCTCATTCAGGAAGTTTTCTGCCTGATAAAACTGTAGCCGAGACAGCCGGTGTGGGCGGTGTTGAGAGCTGCCCGTCGAGAGGCTGTTTGTAGTTCTTTCGGTACGTCTGCTCAATGCTTTGATATCGCATTGACCGTCAAAATAGACTTCAAATCCCGAACAGGAACAGGTGAAATGTTTTTAACCCTTGCGATACTTTCGTTGACGGAGCCGAATATGAGTGTTTTTTTCTCTTTTCCACTTACATACAACACAGAACATAAAATGTGTGTCTTCAGTTACATACAAAAGATAAAGCAGTAGGACAAAATAACAACAAAAACAGGCTAATAATGAGCAGAGCACGAAATTAACGGCTGCACTGCAGGTCAAGATAGTTCACCACCAGTTCCAACTGTCGTCGGCTTCACGTAAACAGCAGTATCTCGCCAATTTAATTAAATTGCAACGGGCTGTATTTACTTCATGTAGCCCGCTACCGGACTGCGCATTTGCTAAATAAAAACTTTGGTAAACATTTCAGCAGGGCAATTTAAGGCACGTTATAAAGCTAAAGGGTATAGCCTACATATTAAGCTAAATAGAAAACGTTAGCCTGAATCAGAACGTCGGGAACATTTTGTTTCACACTTTCAGTAGCCTAACTACTAAACACCAAGCCACCATGAGAAGGGTCGAAAACATTTTTATATGATAGAGGTAAGTAAAAAAAATCTCATCTATGCAAAGACGGAACAGCAAAGAGGGACTTATTTCGTTTCACGTGGATACTCTTTGGTCGACGTTCATTGGACCAATGGGTGTGTAGGGGGCGTGGTCTGCGGCAAATGAACAGGCAGTGAGCTGCGGCGCTGGACGAGAGCAGCAGAGAGAGACCGCACACATCCATCCATCCATCCCAATTCATCACCGTTTATCGGTAAGAGCAGTTTTACGCAATAACCTGCCACTGATTCACTCACAGAGCCTGTTGTGATTTATCTGAATAACCTGTTAGGATAGCAAAACCAACTTCTCCGCTTTTGCAAGATCATCCGGTGTGAAAAGATTAATTTCTGAGTGTTTCATAGAATTAATTTGTATGAAGGTGGAGGAATGTGAAAGTGTAATCGCCAACGTTAAGGAATCGTATAAAGGAATTTTTGATTCTATAATCAACATGTGTGGGGGTTTAATAAGGGGGCGGGTGGAGACGCACATTGGAGCTAAAGATTTTTTCTTCCAGCCTATTAATTTAAACGTTACCCGTGTGTCCACCACCCAAGGCTGTTTAATGTTTGTCGGTGGTCTACGATTGTATTGTGTTGTTGTTTTCTATCCCCCTCCCCACTGAAACCAAGCTTATGCATTGCATTGTGGTTCTTGTCCTTGAAATACAGGCAAAGGCGCAGTGAGTGCATGTGTGTGTGAATTAACGAGGCAGATTGTAGTAGCCTGGTTCTACCCTATCCCCACCCCTCACTCACACACACACACACACACACACACACACACACACACACACACACACACACACACACACACACCACTTGTTATTCCTTTATGCAGGTCTGCGTGTTGGGGGTGGTCATGGTAATGTGGGTGAAAATTCATGTTTTGACAGAACGAATGTTTAGATTTATGAGAAAAAGATGAGACAATGGTTTATATTAAAAACTATTATTATTACTTATCCATGTAAAAGGTGCACAACAGGCTTGATGATAGGAATTTTAGAGTGATACCATGTTAAGAAAAAAAAAACAGAAAATGGAAATGCCAGTTCAACATTCCAGTAATCAAAAAATACCTGGAAAACACCAAATAATCAACAATAATGCCAGTAAGATTTACCATAAATGTCAGAGAGATGAGATCACTTTGCACTACAGACGTACCATGAAAACTTATAAGAATACAAAGTTGGCTGTTGACAAAAGGAGTATTAATGAATCCCAATATAGTCAATATTAATAAAGAATTAAATTTTTCCCGACTCAGTCGATTTCCCTCTTTCTCATTTCTCTCTCTCTAAATCCACCTCTCATGTCTTTATCTCTGCAACTAAGATCAATGACCTCCAAAATCCTCATTTAGGTTCATAGTTGTGGCAGCTCCATATTCAGAAAAACAGGATCCCTTTTGGTCATAATCTCAATGTATTAATCCCATATGCATCTGAATCACTGGTTAATCTCTGCTGATATACTGCCTACTGTTTCCTCTGTGTGTGTGTGTGTGTGTGTGTGTGTGTGTGTGTGTGTGTGTGTGTGTGTGTGTGTGTGTGTGTGTGTCCTGCCTGTTCCCACCGAGCGTTGCATTAATTGCATTTCAATAATTAAATGTCTTTCAAATCAGTCTTGCGAAACAAAACGAGCGGGGAAGGGGAGCGGCAACTGACTGGGTTTGCTCACCGAGTGTGTGCATGTGTGTGTGTGTGTGCGCCAACCACAACCTTCCAAATATGCGTGTGTGTGCAGGAGCGTTGATGTATTTCTGTCAGTTACATATTGTATTTTGCTGTGAGAATAATGGAAAATCTGCATTAAGTACTGCAGTTGTTGTCCTAGATAACATACTGCACGTCTTCTCAGGCTAGAATCAGACCTGCTATGTGCTGCAGTATAAATTTTGAAAAAAAATCAACTTTAATCTGTCCTGAAATACATTTATGCTGATGGTTATTGAATTTAAATTTTACTGAAAAAGCAGCAGAACAAAGGCTGGCAGTGATCTGCATATAAATATGCTTTGTTTAGTTATAAAAGATGAAATCCTTACACATGAAAAACAGCTTGAAAAATAGTGTCATAGTTATATAAAGTTATATAATGAATTCTCAGTATTTAATTAAAAACACAGCAAAAAGTGAATAAACAGCATATTTTTCCTTCCCACTTTTTGCATAAACCAACTCTTAGGTGCACACCTGCACTCAATTCATGCACACACACACACACACACACACACACACACACACACACACACACACACACACACACATGCATTCAGGCAGCATGTTTGTCCCCTGTACATTCTGCTGCAGCAAACACACGGGGGATTAGTTCATACCTGGCCAGATAGGAGGATGAAAGAGAGGAGAGAAAGAGGTCAGGAGTTATATCAGGGTGTAACACTGTCATCGCTTACTGGGACACTTGAATAGGACGGTGCCATCGTTAACGTTATTAGTAAAACCTGTTCTTTTCTATATGAAAAGAAAAACAAGTGGATGGAAACGCACTAACAGAGAGGGAGAGAGGACATTTTTAAAAATGGAAATGAATTAGTGAGTAAGACTGTGAATGGTTGATATCTCATATTAAATACATCAGTTTTGGGGGAGAAAAACAAAGGATGTATGCAGAAAATCAGGAAAGAAAGCTCTAAGGTATCATCTGTTTAAGTCAGCCAAGACATTAGGTGATCTTTTTATCATTTAAAAATAATAATATATATAATATTTTTTAAATTTCACAACAAATTTTAAGGGAAATGTACTGCCATTTCCCAGCGGTCTTTTCAACCTCTGTCCAGCTCACATTAACACACACATACACACAGCAGTACCCTGGAATCGATCTGTCGATTGATTGGTGGCATTCAGGGGCGGGCAGGCTGTAGAACATGGACGATGAGCGAGAGAGAGAGAGAGACATACTGTATCTCTGCGAGGAGGACGGCAAAATGGTTGAATTGATTTGGTAATACCTGTGTTTCCCCCTTCATTCAAACTGTTTGACTCAAATACCAAATCAATTTGAATCCTTCTCCTTAATTGTCTCACTTGTCAGCACCATTGTCTCTCTCGATCTCTTTTCTCTGTTTTTATTCCTGTTCGCTAGCTGCCCCTGCGCCCCCTGAAGTGAGGAAAATAATCAGAGATTCAAACGCCTTTATTATCACCCTGTCTTCTTTCTGCTCTACTCATGTCAGCCTGCTCACTTGGCTATCACTTCTTATTCACTTCTTATCCCGCATCCACCACTTTGTCTCCCTTTCTTGCCTCTATTACCACCCCCCCTCCCCAAACACACACACATACACACCCACATGAACACGTTCCCCCCACAGGACTAGTTCATAGTGACCTTTCCTGTGCTCCGGTGTCTCCCTGGTCTTTAGTCCATTTGAAAAAGCCTCCAGTCTTTTCACTTTTACCACTGACCCCAAATAGAAGCCGATCCAATTACAGCTCAAACCTCCTAACTGCGCTCCCACAGCACCATAGATGTTGGTGTGTGTGTGTGTGTGTGCGCCTCTGTGTGTGTGTGTTTCTGACATAGAGAGAGAATAGAGACAATGTTGAGTGTGTCTTGGTAGAGTGAAGGGAGCAGTCAACCATCTTGGCATGTTACGCAGGGGGTCGTTAGATATCATTGGCTCAGAGTCGAGGCTGGTATCTGCATGGAAGCTGCTTCTATTCACGCCATCAGTGCTCTTCCTGTTTCCATCTACCTATCTGTCTACTTGGCTTTATTTATGTCTTTCTCTCTTTTGCTAATTTTCTACCCATACATCTTCCTTGTTTTTTTTTCTTTATAGCTCACTGTCTGTCTCTCCCTCTGGGTGTCTCTGTTAGCAGGGATTAATAAAGGGTTGTTAACCTCTGTTTGCCCTCTGTGGAGTGTACAGTGAGCATCCTGGGACTTCAGGCAGGTTCCATTGCATGTTGTCATTTTCTAACAAGGGGGCTAAATGAGCTAAGGCTCTGAGCTGAGGATGGGCTGTAGGTGGGTCATTTTGTCTGCCACTGGAACCACAATAATCTGCAAGGATAGAATTTAAAAGCAGGATAATGATACGGATTTCACAGTAATAAAGCAAACAAGAAAACAGCGTCATTCAATTTTAATGGTATTATAAATTGCATATGATATATTGACAATAGTCATAGAAACTACAAAGTTTTGTTCAGGAACTGCTTCAAAGACAGACGATAAAAAGTTCACACATTCAATATTTGACTTTAAAATAGAAACACCTGTGTGAATATAGCAGTAAGCAGTTGCTATGGGAGACCAGCTTCATACTTCTGAAGATATTAAACATAGATTTTTTTGTCAAAATGATCAACATGCACAGTGTAATACAGTAACCTCTACAAAATTATATTTAAGGGACAATAATTTGCATATTACTTTTAAAAAGCCATAGTTGTGGGTTCTTTTAATGAGGACAATTAATCAAATTATTTACTAGCTAAAAGATAGAACTTTGACCAAATTCCCTGTTATATTTATTAGATTTTATCATCAGAAAAATGTATACTGTAATGGATTGTCTTTTAAAAACAATAGGGTTATTGCCCTCCTGAGTGCTTAAACATTGTTCTATGCGAGTCTAACAGGCAAATCACCTTAATAGGTAGATTAGCAATTAAGTTGGCTGTGGTGGGAGTGTTTTAGCTCATGCAGTAGTAAATTGCTATATATAATAACCAAAATATGCCTCCAGATGAGATACAGTAGCAGCCATTTGGCAATGTAGCTGCTATTTGCGCTACATTGCCAAATGGCGTGCAAGGTGCAAATAAGGGGAGTGAGCAGAACAGACAACTTGATTGATGAATTGGCTCCACTTTATTGTGAACGGTAATGGAAGTCCCCACCCCGCCATCGGAGTTTAGTACTTCATTTCTCCCTACACAGTGATGGCTTTTAGTGCTGCCTTCCTCTGTAAATTTCGAGCTGTCTCTGCGCCTCCTTGGGTTTCTCCACATCAGCAGGCAAGCGATAGGTCAGAGCCGGGTGTGTAATCAAACTGGGGAATTGAGAAACTTACAGAGACATGGGTGATTTGAGGTTAAGGGTGTAGGTTTCATGTAAGTTTAATCATTTTTAGTGTGTGTGTGTGTCTGTGTGTGTGTGTGTGTGTGTGTAATTCTTGCATTTTGCTCGAGTTCAAGACGAGTGCAGTATGTAGAAAGTAGCCGCTATGGGGCCTCCAAGGAAAATTTGAAACTCATGAATGATAATCAGACTCTATTATCTGTGTTCTGCACAACACTTTATAAATTAGACACTTTCATGGCGAAACCGTGTCAGATTACCATGCCATTTTTTAACAGGAAGTCCATCGCAGAAATTCAAGGTTTTTCAAGGGTTGCAGTGATAATCATAGATATCATTCTTTGCAGTTTATTCCCAGAGGGATAGGCCTTGATGGAACAGGATGTTAGCATTTTCACAGAATTCATCAAAGCACCTGTGAGCTTCAGGAGTTTGGAAGTGTACTTATAAAGCCCAAGTGAACCAGTGTGCTGCTGTGAGCTGGAGCGGAGAAATGTGTTTAAGAGGGGAGGTACTGTAGGGGGACTTTGCTGCAGCTCCAGAGGAAAGAAGAGGAGCGGGAGCTTGTCTTGTTTTTGCAGAATTACTGAGTGCACTGAGTGTACTGCATGTGCAGCTGGGGAGTGTGTGTGTGTGTGTGTGTGTGTGTGTGTGTGTGTGTGTGTCTTTTTGTACCAGCCGATGTCAGTAAGTGCATTAAGTGACAGAACTGGAGCTGGTGTGAAGAGTTCTTGCATAGACAGGAGTTAGGTGAGATAGAAAATGCTGAGTATCAACCTGTGTGTGTGTGTGTGTGTGTGTGTGTGCGCGCGTTCATGCATATGTGCATGTGTGTGAAAAGGAAAGAGAGTTTATCTGCCTATATGGAAGGGGGAAGATATCTTTCAAGTGGTAAAATTTCTTCCTGTCAGCTTGGCAAAACGAAAAATGTCCATCACTTGCAGTTGCCTGGGTAACCTTGGTTTGGAAGCGTGTGTGTGTGTGTGTGTGTGTGTGTGTGTGTGTGTGTACCTGTGGATTTGAACCATGAATGAGGATGTCCATGTTTAATAAATTCCCCTGGACCTGCAGAGCGTGCCGTCTCAAGGTGTTGGGTTTAAATGGCAGTAAGGATTAACGTACGTGGTGTGGATTTGGGTGACGTCACATTTTAATTGTCGAAATGTCAACTGCCGATCTATTCTGTCTGAGAATTAGGATTACACAGAGTCATTAAAGGCTGCTTTTTAAAGACCAGTGAGTTTAATTGCATGGAATTAATCAAATTGTCAGGATTAAACTCCAGCAACTTAAAGTATGAGAGATTTTCCGACATATTCAGTTCTGTTAGTCACGAGTGAACATTTTATAGCTGGGTGCTGGGTTTCCCCTCTTACCTGGGAGGCATGCTGGGAACTCCAGCTGAGTAGTTTCGGAGCCAAATTTAGGCTCATAGTCATCAATGGCCAAACTGGCAAAGTGCGGGATCCTCTTGCAGACAGCATCCCGTAACTCAAAAGGTCAGAATGGTGTGTAGGAGTAACACTACTTTTAGAAATTAAATCTTGCACTCATTAAAGTCTGGGGCTTATTTCCCTTCCACTGAAAGGAAAATATTTTTAATTAATCAGTCTCATAACCAGAAATTTGAATATATTCGATACAGAGACCTCTGTCTTCTGCTTCCAAAGAACACAAACAGACAACTTCTTGCTGATAAATGAGGACATTTATTTATAGCTAAATGTCTAAAGAATACATAATGAAGAAAATAATCACGCAAAGGAATAAAAGATCTTTAAATGATCTGATAAAGTTGAACCTTAACTCAGTGGGCGATAGTGGAGCATGTGATTTAGAATTATCAAATGATGGCGAGAAGCTAAGAAAATAATCAACTTCTCGAAGGCAATTAATTTCTATTCGACATCAACTTTTGCCTACTTGTTGAAGCTCGTGTAGAGATGAATCCGTTAGCTGATTCCCCAAAGTTGTTGTGCCGGGCTGAGCCTGTTGGGGCAGCCTACCGGGAGGTGCAGGCCTGTTTGCCTGCCGGGCTACACCGTGAAGGTGCCTCCGGGGAACGCTCTGGGGCTATGCTCCCAGGTGACTCCATGGATGCAGCTTGGTTGCCAAGCAGTGGGCCAAACAGCAGAGCCTCCTAGCCAGTCTGGCGGTCTTGCCTCAGGGCTGACGGGCAGAGGTCCAGGCCGATGCGTTGCTTGCGCTGTTCCCCGAAGCACTCAGATGTGGACTGGACATCAGCTGTGGGCCAGTAGTTCGGTCTCTGGTGATTCCTTGTGATTTTGTGGCTGAATGTGGAATAAAATTAATCTGGCTACACTAACTTCTTTAGTTAGGCTCGAGTAATTCCATTGGCCGGGTGACAAACTTCAAAAAGGAAATACAAAAAAACGTGACGGCTTAGTGGTACAAAAATATAAAAAGACAAACAAAACAATTCTTCAGTTTATACTGAGGTACTCTGAGGCTTGTATCAGAAAAAGTTTAAAAATGCAAGTGTATTCTAGGCGAGGAAACAAAAGGAGAATAAAGGAGACCTCTAGAGAAAAAGAGAAACTTAAGATTACTGAAGCAGTGAGCTCCTTGGTGGAGTAGAGTTTGAGGGCCAGTCTGAAGGGAAAGTCACATCAGGCGCTTTTATCAGTTCGCAAAGTTTTGGGTGTGTTTTGGGCGTGGATAAGACGCTTCCTGCCGAAACCTCTAATGAATATTAATTCCTTTGTTTGGAACTTCTACCAAACATGGTGGAGCATGTCTCCTCTGTCTTAAGATGGTGGCTCATGCTTTCTTTACCCGCAATAAGTCACATACTTCAAACATCACTATTGTCAAATAATTAGCTCTTATTTCAGCATAATTCAGTCAGCAGTTAATTTCCAATACTGCTCATGGCGCACAGAGTTAGACGACCCTCAGTTGATTACACAATCAAATTAAACATGCAGTCTTCAACAAAAGATCAACAAAATCTAAAGTTCAGTACATGTGTTTTTTCTCTTTGATCTTTTGATCTGACCAAAGGAGTCGTTTAGTGTCATCCTGTTGTTACTACTTTATCTTGCCAGCCATCTGTCTATCAAAGAGTTTTGAGGGCCCAGGGTTTGGTTTAGTTAGCGTCCCCTGTCACCCCCACTGGGAGACGGTGAGAGATGAAAGGGCCCATTCTGTGAGACACTCACCTCTCTGTCTCTTTGTAGAATTAAAGAAAGATTTTCTCCAGTGGAATTCAAAAACAAAACAACGCTGTCCTCCTAAAGGTGTCACCATTACAAGTAATAGCCAGCCACCCATGTTGTTATTATCCACACACACATGCACACTTGCACACAGACACACACAGGTGCACACACAATGACGCTCCACACTACTTTCCCCTGGCTTTACTGCGTGGCTGGTTCTTTCCTTACAGAACGCTGGACTGTCTGTCTCAGAAAAGTTCAGCTCCCACAACTCAGAAGGTCAAGAACATTACCTCCATTTACATCTCTGCCAGCCGCCCCCTCCTTCCCTCCAGCCTTTCTTACTCTCTCTCTCGCTCCCTCTGCAATGTCTGACTCACAGGAACGACATGTGAGAGCAGGTGAACACACGTGACTAACAATATATCATCTACAATACATCAAGCTTGTGCCTTCGGGTGTGTTTAGATTTTTCTATCTTGGACATTAATGCAAAAAGGCTGTTTCCAAGGCTTTAACTACAACTCCTGCACTCACCAACTTCATGGACATTCATGCTACTGAGTCAAAACTTGATTTAACAGATGAAATATCTTACAACTATCTATCAAAGGAGTTAATTTAATTTATCCCACTCTGACCCTTTTACACTTTTTTGGACATAAAGAATGGCCGTATTAAGGCTGGCATTGAAATAGTTGGGCATTGTAGTGCAAGTGTTACTAAACCTGAAGTAAATGGTGCATTTATTGGAAACAATTTTTAGCAGTGGATTAATACACATTTGATCCGTCTTTATTGCTGCAAGACGGCGTATGCAGATTGAGTCAAAATAAAATACTGTAGCTATGTGTTCATGTTAATGAAGGAATATGTCACCCACTGCAACTGTGTTGTCCACTGACATCTTTTAGTGTTTTTTTGGACAACAGTGGAGATCAATGGCACCTCCAGGGTTTGGCTACACCGGCAATACTTGTTAGTAGGGTCAATTCACTATTCCTTTTGGTGTCACAGATTTAGTTGGTAAGAAGAAAAATGTAGAATAGGACCTCATCCTTTAAATATGTCCAAGGTGACCAGACTGTATTTATATGGTAGAAAACTCTGAGATCTGATCATGAGATAATCAGGCACACATTAGGGCACATGAACAACAAGTGCAAGTGCTATGTGACTCCGTTCCATGTGAAGAAACTCTGTAAACTGAAATAAATTTCCATAATCCAGTCGGGAGTCTAGTCATTGCCATGCTTGTCAAAAACAGTTTGTCAGAATACTTACAGATGAGGGAACAAACCAAATGAGATCTTTGCTGTCAGTTTAAAAAGACATGGAGTGGAAGTGACATGTGGTGATGTGTGGTTTGCAAGAGAATGAGAAATCATACTTCAAATCTTATACGTGATGTATTTTACTGTCAAATGCAAGCAAGACTGTCCCACTCTGCCTATTCAACAAAGAAATATTGCTTCAAGTATAAGGCTGGCGATATACTATATTTTTGTTATCATCAAAAATCCCATGACAAGACCAAAACCAACAATGTGTTAGACCATCTCTTAATACATTCTGACTCTCCTACCTTGTGTGTGACATTCAGTCCCAAAGATGTAAATCTTTTAACATGGGTCTAGGCTATATACTGTAGTTTCATTTTTAAACAAGGCTAGGAGAGTATATACAGCCATGATAGTGGCTCTGTGAGACTGTACAAAAGCACATGCTCATAAGCTAAGTCTGCTGTTGCATAATATATAATGTTTACTATCTTAGTTTAGTTTGTTGTGACTATAATTAAAGTGATTATAACTCATCCTGAGGGGCACATGGATGTCTGTAACAATTTCCATGGCAGTCCATCCAATTGTTGTTGAGACATTTAACTCAAACAGGATTAAATAGTGTATTTATTGGGGACCACAGTGAGTATGGCAGCATGTGGGATTGACTCAAAATGAACTACAGTGCCCATGTTCATTGTAATGAAGGAACATGTCCTCACCCATTTATATCTTTATAATAGATTTGGAACAAAAATGGAGGTCAGAGGACTGAATAATTAGGTTTTAGCTACACAAATCATTTTTGTTAGTAGGATCAATTTGTTGGTTTTGGTCTCTTCATGGGCTTTGTTGACAATAATAAAAATAGAAAAAATATATATATAAGGAATTGGCATCAATGTGTCTCAGAGGTTATTTGCTGTATTTTGGAGGGGAACATTTTTTGTCACATGCCAGAGCGCAGGAGAGGAAAGAACAGTACACAACAGGATGGGGCACTAATTTTCTGGCTGCTGCCCATTGTTGCTGTTGACACTCAGGTACATTGTCACCACTGTCACCTGCTGTCCCACACATAGAGTAGCAGCCAGCAGATTCCAGCCCTGCACGGGACCGCTAATTGAAACTATGTAAACTGTAAAACAACAACAGCACAACACAGAGACAAACAACAAAACAGATCACGATTACTGTTGCTTTACTCGATCTCTTTCTCTCTCTCTCTTTATGTTTTATATCATTGACTCTCCATCATCTTTTTTTTTTTTTTTTTTGTTTGGGCAGCAGAAAACAATGTTGCCTGGCAACAACAGTGCCAGAGAGATTGTGCAGTGTGTGTACATTCTGTGTCATTTGAAAAGGTATAAAGGGAGTGTGAAAGAGACAGAAAAGGTAGGAAAGTATAGAAATGAGAGGGAGGAGAAGAGCGGCGAAAGACAGATAACATGCGGACAAGAGGGAGATGAAAAAGAAGGCGAGAAGTGTGATGGCATGGAAAGATGAAGGGAGTGGATGGAGGGGATGTGGAGGGGGAGGTAAAGCCCTCGTCAGGCCCCGTCCTAATCAGTCATTCCGCACAGACAGACAGAAATTCGACCATTCACATACAAAGGCTGAAACACACAGATTTCTAGGGAAAGAAGCTGATTTAACTCAAGATGATAAGAATGTCCATGAATTATGTATGAGCTCATTTAGCAGATGTGCTCTGAACAGCAATACTGACTGCAGTCAGCAGTACAGCTGTAGTTACTGCACATCCTTGTTGTTTATCCGTCTCTCTGCAACTCTGTCTTTCTTCTAGTATTTCTGCAACTGTGCACGGCTAGTTTGAACTCTCAGGTTGTACATTTGAGTTTGGGTTTGCCTTTTTCCTTCCTGGTTCTTTTTATCTCTTCTCTGACCCATTGCCCTTTCATTTGAATTCATTTGAATCTATCTGTTTTTCCTCAGTTTAACCTCTCTCCTCTCTTTCCATTCTCGGCTCAGTATTTAACAGTAACCTTATTAGAAATAGTCTTCCCATACAATTTCACTACAGCTAACAAGTAGAGTGTGGTGTTTTTCTGCTTTGTCTTTATATACACAGTTTAATATTGGAAGACTGATTGACTAACAGATGTTTTCTGTCTCTCTCTGGCCCCCTGTTCTCTTTTTTTTCATCATCTTTTACTTTCATCTCTGACTCCCTCCCTTCCAAAATCCTCTTGTCCTTCATCTCTTTTTCTCTCTTACGCAATAATCTTCTCTCTACCTTTATCTCTCTCGCACTCACATGCTCTCCTTTTCTCTCTACCTCCCTGCAATCCCTCCCCAAATCATTTTCGCTCTTTCATCTTGTCCCCCCTCCATCCTCATTCGTTTTCCCTTTCTTCCACACCTCTTTGGCTGCTCGCTCACCCCCTTTTCCTCTCTCCAATCTATTCATTCCCTGTTCCTTAATCATTTTCCCCCCATTCATCCATCTTTCTATTTCTTCCAAACGCCCTTTTCCTCCTTCTTTCCCACTGTCACTTCCCATCCTCTCTTTTTTTCATCATTACATCATCTTTCTCATATTTTTCCTTCCATCCACACCCTTCCTTCCTCCTCATACACCCCTCTTTCGCTCAGTTATCTGTGGTCTGTGCTGCGATGTTGATCCTGGACGTTTTGTCCCCGCTCCTCCTCCTCCTCTCCATCCTGTTGCCGGGCTACGGTTGCCGGGCGGCGGACATTCCGGAGGACACCACATCAGAGTTCTCGGTCAGACTGTACCACCAGCTGCAGGCAGCGGGGGGTCAGGACAACATCATTTTCTCCCCGCTGAGCGTGGCCATTGCCCTGGGTATGGTGGAGCTGGGAGCCAAAGGACCTTCACTGGAGGAGATACGACGGACTGTAGGATTCAGCCACCTGCTGCCAGGTAAGAGACACATTCATAAACACACATTCACCAGCATCAGGGTCAGTGGTTGGTCAAGGAAATGGATCCAATTGGTGAAAATGGAATCCTTTGTGTGAAAAGGCAGGGCATCTGCAAGGTTATTCTGTACTTTTGTTATTGTTAACAAATCCCATGAACTAAGACTAAAAACATAATTGCATTAGTCCAACACCATCTACTTTATGACTTTCCTAGACTCTTTCTAACTCTCAGCCCAAAGCCTATTGGTTCCTACTGAGGACATAAATCTTTAAAAACATGTCATGAATATATGATTATCCCATTTTGGTGTTATATTTTATTTTGACAGAATTACTTTAGGTTTAAATGGTACATGAATATTTCTACAACCAGAATCTGAGATCTGAGCAGCATGAGATGAATTTCAATCAATGTTCGTTAATGACACAATTACAATCTGTTTAAACGCTTGCTTACAACTTGTCATTTATGTGGATTTTATGTGCTAAAACTAGAATAATGAAATTGATGTAACTAGAATTTTTACATTACTATTTTCTTGATTAATTGCTTTGCTTATGGAAAGAAAATATAATGCCCATCACAATTTCTCAGAGCCTGTGATGACGTCTTCAAATGTCCAACCAACAGTCTGAAAACTGATTCCATTTAAATGTCATATATGATAAAGAAAAACAGCACATTCTAACATTTGAGAAGCTTGAACCAGTAAATGGCATTTTACCTTAAAAACTGACTGAAAAGATTAATTGGTGTGTGTGTGTGTGTGTGTGTGTGTGTGTGTGTGTGTGTGTGTGTGTGTGTGTGTGTGTGTGTGTGTGTGTGTGTGTGTGTGTGTGTGTGTGTGTGTGTGTGTGTGTGTGTGTGTGTGTGTGTGTGTGTGTGTGTGTGTGTGTGTGCGCGCGTGCGTGTGCGTGTGCGTGTGCGTGTGCCCTCCTGTTCTCCAGGTGTGGAGTTCTCCTTGCTCCAGAACCTGACGGCAGCGTTGTCGGACGATGACGCCCACTACGTGATCCGATTTGCCAACAGCCTCTTCCTGCAAGAAGGCGTGACCTTTAACCCGGAGTTCCTGCATCTGATGAGGAAGTATTTCCGGGCCGATGTGGAGACCGTAGACTTCAGTGAATCGGCAGCTGTGGCAGAGCAGATCAACAGCTGGGTGGAGAATCATACCGAGAGTAAGAAAGGGAAGGAGGAAGGATAAAGGAGGGGAGCAAAGGAAAGGAGGGCATGAATTAACTGAATTACATCTACAATCCGCCCATACTATAGAGTGAAGCATGTCTCTACCTTGTTATCTTGCAGTAGTTGACAAATGAGCACAGTTATACAACACTGTCAAAGGAGTTGCATCAGTGCTTGTCTGATCACATCATCTTGTACAAAAATAAAAAAAAATACTGGATACATTTCCAACCCTCAGTTGCTCTCTATCCTCACTTGTGTACAACTTCAAAAGCTGCATCACAGCAGGTGCTGCCTTTAGGCTAATGAAAACTAATACACTGTACAAACTCCCTATAGGTAAGATCCGCGAGCTGCTGTCAGCCGAGGACTTCAGCAGCGTGACCCGCCTGACCCTGGTGAACGCCGTCTACTTCAGAGGCTCCTGGAAAAACCAGTTCAGGCCAGAGAACACCAGAACCTTCTCCTTCAGCAAAGATGACGGCTCTGAAGTCCAGACGCTCATGATGTACCAACAGGGAGACTTCTACTATGGTAGGGATGAGCAGTGTGTGCGTATGTCTGAAGATTTGTACTTGTGTCTCTTTTTTTCTGAAGCCCTTGAATTTCAGCTTATATTTCCTGAGGTTATTTAAAATGTTAATCTTAGATCTAAAATATTCATATTTGGAGTGTTATTCCCAGGAAAGGCTCCTCTTTTCTTGCTCAGCGAGTTCTGCTGCTAAGATTTTCTTCACTTCTTCACACAAACTCCTCTGCTATCTCTGTTTGACTTAATAATATATTTTGAAGGCTATTTTGTTCATGTCCTACAATATTAGCAGTACTGTGACCGTCTGTGTTAAGTAATGTAAGTAAATCTATGACAGTAGGTAAAACAAACAACACTGTCTGACTACTGAGTCTTTGAAATCCATTGAAATCTGTTTTCTTAATTTATGCTTCTAATTGTATCATAGGGTGTCATATTTTAGTGTTATACTGATTTCCAATTAATTTCGAGTAGTTGAGTCATCAACTTTCAAATCTTTCTGAAGGGACCTTTCACTTATCTCCACTTTAATACTTTGTTATTGCGCTGCATGCATTGTTTGTAAGGCAAATACTGCATCTATTTTTAATTTGTTTGATTATTTATCTGATTTTAGTCTATATTATGTCAGGAAATAGTAAAAAAAAATCCCATTGCAAATTCCCATAACTCAAGATGACGTCTTCAAATTGCTTATTTTCTTTGACCAAGAGTCCAAAACCCCAAAATATTCTATTTACAGTGATATAAAACAGAGAAAAACTGGACCCAAAAAATGTTTGCCATTTTCATTTTCACAAATTGATATCAATTAATTTTCTGTTGAACAATTAATCAGTTCATTGTTTTGGCACTAATTAATAAATCATTTTTGCAATGCTTTTTCATTTCCAATACTGGTAAATGTGATGTTTTGTGGTTAATGTCATGTACTGTTTCTAAATCTACTTAGGCACTACATGTAATGCACTGTTTGGCTCTATTTTCTATACCTTACACCTTTTTTTTTTTTTGACAACATGGTTGTTCTGAGTTGGCCGTACCATTTGTGTCATATTTTGGTGTATTTGGTGTTTTGGCAGCGCTGTGAGGTGCGAGGCTGCTTGTGCGGAGTGCAGACTCCTGCAGGTTGGCTGTAATGCTGTGATATCTGAATGAGTCTGTCCTTTTTTTTTGTCTGATGAGCTGCCAAAGACGGCTACATCATATCCTCACTGCACTGCTACTCAAGTTGGTGCATTTTGAGCTATTTTGGTGCAGCCTGTATGTGCGTAGTGATATTGCATACACCTACGATCAAAGGGTGCACACATAGTCATCCTCACATCTTCGGGATCAAGGAAATCTATGTATGTGTGCATGATTGTGTGTGTGTGGGGGGGGGGGAGCATAGTGTGTGCATGTGTAGATGTGTGTGTGCTTGAGAGCTGCAGAACAGGGACGGGTCCTCAGGGAGAAGGCTGCGTTTGCATTCTCATTTTGAAGCGCAATCATATTGGTTAAGTAAAATGTTTTAGGAAGCCACACCCTATTCTCTGCTGCAATGTTGCCTCACTTTGCATCAGCAACAGCAGCACAGAATGCTAAATTAATAAAGGATGATAAGTCTCTCTGTTGTATTTTCCTTTTAAGCAGCTTCAAAAGAAAAATCATGTGCAAAGATTAGGATAAAGTCTGGCAGTGTTAATTGCATTATAATCTCACAGTGCAAAACCTAAGTGGGATAATCTTATATTTAGATTTAAAATCTAGTTGGACTTGTTTTGAGTATAAAAGGATTATCTCAATCTGACTAAGAAATACTGTCTCACTTAATTCAAGTAAACGTTGCTTGCCTTGTCTTGCTTACAATTTCTATCTACAGGTTTTGTTTAATTAGATACAAGGGACAAGTCTTGTCCACCTCAAGGCTATGAAGATATCACTCCGCACCCTCTGTAGCGTGTGCAAAAGGAGATATCAGCTCTTACAGATGTTTGCATGTGTAATCACATGTGTGCATTTGTCTCTGAATGTGTGTGGGTGTGTGCATTTGCATGTGTGTGTATATATACATGCAAAGATGTTTGTTTGTTTTTTTTTTCCTGGATCCTAAATTAGTTTATTCAGTTTTATTTCCTGCCTTTATGTAAAAGGGACGTTGCCCTGTCAAACACACACAAACACAGCATGCTTTCCTGCCGGAGTCAGTTTTGATGGTGATTTCGACACAGCACCCTCAGCATAAGGAGACATACAGTGTGTATGTAATACGTTTTGAGTCCAAGTGTAACCAAACCCTTTGAAGTGAAGTGTCAGTGGTTTTTAATTAGTGCATCAGGGAAATGCACCACACACACACTGTGATCAATACAGTCGATCAATGCGCCTAAACATGCTTACATCTGTGTATATTCCTCCTCTGGGAAGTTCACAAACCCATTACAGGAGGTTACGTTGTGTGTACCGATGCTGCCTCTTGCCTACTTTGTGTATTACGCCTCCCCGGCCAGGTGAGTTCAGCGATGGCTCCCAGGAAGCAGGCGGTGTGTACCAGGTATTGGAGATGCCGTACGAGGGAGAGGACATGTCCATGATGATCGTTCTGCCTCGGCAGGAGGTCCCGCTGGCTTCTCTGGAGCCCATCATTAAAGCGCCACTGCTGGAGGAGTGGGCTAACAATGTTAAACGGCAGAAGGTGGAAGTCTACCTACCTAGGTAAGAACATACACAAACACACAGTATATATAGATGTACACATTCATACTTACACATAAAAACACACGCCCATCAATTCCCACTTGATAAAAGATCCTTTATAATATTTTTAGGGGTTGAGTGTGTGGTCTCTATCACAAACATTTTTGACTGTTCAGGTTCAAAGTGGAGCAGAAGATCGACCTGAGGAGCACTCTGCAGGAGCTGGGAATAAAGAACATCTTCACCAACGATGCTGATCTCTCCGCCATGACAGGTGACGCATAAAACGACAGACACGCGCACAGTGCAAAACATGTGACACATAGCCACAGATTATTATATATAACACATAGATATAGACACAAATGGCAAAATGAATAAACCCAAGATGGGTTCAGCATGAAAAGTTGATTCAATATTTGTACTCCTTGGCTGCAGTGAAGTAGCCAGTGGTACTTTTTAAGGTAACCAGGGTAACTGGCGTTGAGTGGGCAGGTCAGAGCTGTCGTATGATCTGGTAAAAATAGATCCAGAGAGAGAGACAGATATACTGTGTATGTACAGACGGAGAAATAGAGATACGTGAGAATATGCTGGGATAATTTGCATTTAAAGCAATCAGTTATACATGCAGAAGCAAGCATACAACATGAAATAACTGTAAAGAGAAGTGAAGTAAAAATGAACTTTGTGCGTTGCTTCCAGTCTAATAGCCTGACAGAACAACTGGATCTGAACTCAACACATCTTTATAAACAAACAACATCCTTAACAGCTCAACACCCTTCATGATCTCTGACACCCTCGTCCAAAACAGTTTGTTCTTACTGATCAGCTGGTGCTGGTATTACATTGTGAAACACAATCTGCAGGCTGTACTGGGCATCAGCACATCTTGTACAGTACTAGCTCCCATTTCCTCAACTCAGCTTGTTCTCAGAGGACAGAGTGTAACTGTGGCAGGTAGGCAGATAAGTATTTTAAAATGTTTGGAGAAATTAAAAAGTTTTCTGAGAGTTACATCATCTAAAATGTCAATTTTACCAGCAGTGGTGTATTTTGTATATTAATTGTAGGGGCAGACATCACCTTTTTAAAAATAGTGCTGCACTGCATGACAACGTGCTTTGGTTTGACTAAAAAGTGGGTGTACTCTATACCAGCATACAGCTACACATACAGTCTTCTCAGTTTGGTCACGCAGTGTCATTCTAACATTAGACTCAACATCACACCGTCTTCACATCTCCACTATCTCACACTCAGGCTGACTCATCTGTGTGTGTGTGTGTGTGTGTGTGCCTTATTCCAGATGGTAAGGACTTGTACATCGGTAAGGCAGTGCAGAAGGCCTACCTGGAGGTGACTGAGGAGGGAGCAGAGGGAGCCGTTGGATCAGGTAGACTAAATCTTCATCATCATCTTAATCATCATGATAATTACTGGTTGTAGAATGGTCATTACTGCAGTTTTGTTTTAATGAGTATTTTCTCCCCCCTCTCTTAATCTCTCTTTCAGGAATGATCGCCCTGACCAGGACTCTGGTGCTGTACCCACAGGTCATGGCCGATCACCCGTTCTTCTTTGTCATCAGAAACCGGAGGACAGGTGTGTGTGTGTGTGTGTGTGTGTGTGTGTGTGTGTGTGTGTGATAAATGTGAATTCACAAGTATTTTAAGGGTTGTGGGTGTATTCAGCAGCTTCGAATGCATGCATCAAGCAGCCCTGCATTAATGATAAGCTTTCATAAAAATGTACGTGTCATGCACGTCTACCTGTCTCTTCTCCTTCCAGGATCCATCCTCTTCATGGGAAGGGTCATGACCCCTGAAGTCATCGAGCCCAACGACCACGACTTTGACTCCATGTAACCCACGATGTGAGGTCACTCACTCTCAGCCAATCAGACCCTGACGTCATAAACGCTACCTATCCTCTATCGCCATCTTCAGCTGTGTTTTATACTCTTTATGGGGAAAAAAAAAAAAGATACAAACCGAATATTATATGATATATTATATATTGAAATATGACATACGACATAAAATGTGACTGTGTTTTGATACTGGAAGCTTTAAACACTTGGATACAGACATGCGGAAAGGAGGAAGTTGTAAATATTCTCTGGTAAAGGCTGGTTTGTATATGAGTGAGAAGAACACATGATGTGTAATTCACGCACAACCCCTTTAAGTTCAGCAGCTTCACTTGGCCCACTCACACAATGCACAACAACAGTTTTCTCTCTCCTTCTTCTTCTTCTTCTTCTTCAAAAATATTTGCTCTTTCTTACTCCAGCTATGTGCACACTGTAAGTTTCACACTTTAATTATCCCCCTGTACATTTGAAATTGTGTTCTATATATTACATATATAAGCTCAGTATTTATTGCAGAATAAACATGTGCAAACACTTTGTCCTTATACAATGGATCTTAGTAATATATCTCTTCCAGACAGTATTCTAGTCATTTTTTACACTGTAGGCACATGGCTAAACTGCTGATGAACTAATATGCCTTATCACATCTGAGTGGTTGATTAAGCCCCAGCTGGGCATATCACAGGTGAGCAAAGGGGACTGCGTAACTAAGGCGGGTTGCTATAGAGACGGACTGGAGCATGCAGGCGCACTGAAAAAGATCTGCTGCACCGTTTTGGATGTACATACAGGGAGAAACAGTAACACCAGCTGTATTCAGTCTTTTACTCAATAAAAACATGAATGTGTTCCCATTAAAAAAAAAATTGAGTTGTTGTCTGTGCACGGAGGTTTTTTTATCTGGTCAAAGGTATTTTTAGATGTAAGCTGTATTTTCAAGGGCAGAACAGCTTATGTGGAGCATCCGAAGGATTTAGGATATCATTAATCTAACAGTTAACACAGCTTTTGGGTTTTTTTTAAATGAAGGATTTGGTGCGACTGATGAACATGCAACGCTTCGGGAGTTTATGAAGCCTTTTGATAAAAGTCCTTTTTATATTCAGTGCCTGAATAATACAAGACAGGGGCAAGGCAGACGTTGGCTGTTCAGCCGTTACTCAGCTACCCAGGGCAGGCAATATCTTGCCAAGGCATTTTGGAGTAGTTTCAGACCTGTGGCATCACCTAGCTACCACACACACACACACACACAAGGAAACAGATCATATCACTGGGCAAGGCAAGGATATACTGTGACCAAGGACGAATGAGACCAGCATGTTGATTCTGATAAATGTCAATTCATGAGGAATTTATTCAACAATAAGAGTCAGTATGTTTGTGAAGTACCAACATTTAATTCTTTCTAATAAAGAAATGTTCTGACTATGTGCATTCTCAGTGGTAATAAAAGATAATAACAAATATGCAATAACTTCAATTGATGGGTTTAATAAACCCAATAGCAAACTTAAACTAATGGTTAGGACCTAAAATGAGGTTATATATCTATTTGGAGGTTCCAAATATGAATATTATGTTTTAATTACTTATTCAATAAAGTACATTTTATAAATTTGTATGTTTAAAAGCACCGTTTGACACAATATACACAGTGATCCTACTAACTGTGCTATAGTTAGAATCAGATCTCATAATAATAGTGGCTGTAGCAGTAACATTGATGCTAAATCTGAGCCGGCATTACTCAGCAAAACAAGTCCTTAACATTAAAGAGTCATCCCATGAAGGAAACGGGTGCCGCACCGTTAATTAATTAAACATTCCTATCACAGCTACTTCACATTTCTGCCTGCGTGGCACTGGCACTGATAACAATAGATCAGGAAATAAACCTTGATAATTACATTCCCAACAGATGTTCCCTGCCATTAATGAGTGGTTGTGCGGTGTGATAAACATAAAGATCACAACAACAACAAAAAAGACCCAAAAAGACGCTTTGATGAGACAACTGTCATCCTTAGATGGAATACCACTTATCTGTGATGAGTGAAACCATTTGAATAATAAAAAGCATTAGCAGCATATAGTTGACTTCTGCAAATTATGTCTCAGTTTTGTATATAATAATCAGCA
Source organism: Scomberomorus guttatus (assembly GCA_038419695.1). NCBI lineage: Eukaryota > Metazoa > Chordata > Actinopteri > Scombriformes > Scombridae > Scomberomorus > Scomberomorus guttatus. The sequence continues at coordinate 21,317,363 of CM076451.1, forward strand.
AATGCAATAAATCTGCCAAACAGAAGTTGGTGTTCTGTACAGTACAAAGTCAGAGGGAATGATTTCCACAGTCTCTATGAAGTATCTAATAGGTTTGTTATCTCTTCAGAGTTTACAGTGTGTTTTTAGTGCTGCAATATGTTAAACACAATGAGCTGCATTGTTAAGGAACAATAGCCCCATGAGTGTAGGAAGTTATTTTTAATCTAAATTACATACACTAGCTGGTATGATAGCTGCGCCTTATGTCTTCATTGTGTACCACTGAAAATCTAAACCAAGTTTATTTCTCTTCCTACTCACGACAACATCCAAAGAGACAGAAACAACAAGAAAAGAGAGGTTTTCCTAATAACTACGTACAGTACTTTTACTCAGGGACTGTCTAAGTTTAATTTTGAGAACTTGTAGTATTTCATTTTTGTGACACTTTATAGTTTTACTCCATTACATTCACCCGACAGCTGTTGTTTTTATTTCAGTTTTTTTTTTTTTTTGCATTAGGAACATTTACTGCACACATGCTAAGTTTAATAATGTTATTTTCAGGCCCCATTTAGTGTTTTGCAAAAAATATAAGACTTAAATAAAATTCCAGCAGGATAAACAAAGGACATTATTCAGCAAAGCAGAAGGAAGAAATTTCTGATCAAATAAAACACACCATGTATTTTTCGGGTCAGATTTTGTTCTAAGATTTTCGTGTTGTGAGTTAAAGAGATAATCACTCTCTATGTGAAAGACAGAAAGCCTGAGTTTTTGAAAATGTCTCGGGTTTCTTTTGTTTAAGGTAATTAAGCTGACACAATTAATTGAAAAGCTGAGTATTAACTTTCACTCCGTAGAGGCTGAGAGCCCCTGTTTCTACCTCTCTTGTGTGACACACCTGAACACTGCTGCTGCCAGGCAACAAGCAGCTTAGTGATCGGTCGGTGTCCTGCAGTTCAGGAGCGTCTCACCTACAGCAGAGGGCCAACACTGGTGTCAGTCTCCCGAGCCAGCAGACCGGACGCTGAACTTTCTCTCGGTGAATACTAACAGAACCACCGGCCTCCATGGGTAACAGCTGCAGGTCTACAGGGCTAAACCGAGCCGCTCACAATGCGTTAAAGGTCAGGAGAATTTACCAGAAGAAGATTGGGACATGTCAGAAAGGTAAGCCAAATCCAACAAGGTGTGTTTGCATGATTTAGATATGGTGTTCAGTTTGTGAAGATGCCAATTTAATTACATGATCTGTCTCAAGTGACTTTATATCTTCCATAACTGAAGCTAAATTGAAGTCAAACTAGGGCTCAAGCTTAAAATAATACGTTTAAAATTACATCATTGTATATTAAACTCTGTGATACCATAGCAAACTATTAAAGAACAAGCAGTATCAATTATAGAGGCAGTGGTGTCCAGCTATCCCCTGCATACAGCGACTGTTATAAACTAATGGCACCCGCTCAGGTGTCCCTTGCTGCTATGGCAACAGGCCCTAATCTGCACTGTCAGGCCCAGTTCACTGTAACTCTAACCACTCGGCCGGTGGTCAGGGTTTCAGCACACACCAGGGCTTCCGTTACAGACAAGACAGCTCCCCTTTAAACAGGGACCAAAGACAGTGTACAGGGTGACCATATCTCTCTTTTTTCCCCCTTTTTTTGTCTCTCAGTTCTTCGGGTGTGAACACTCTCAGTGGCAGCTTTCCCAAATCCCACTCATCCCAGTACTCTGACCTCGGCATCACTCACACACCTCTCTCTGTGGACCAGAGTCCTGATTCTGGACTAGAATCTACACCTGTAAGTGGCACGCATACACAACAGGCCAGTTATCATTCAGGGGCTCCTTATCTCTCCCTTCACATCTGTAGCTTTGACCCTTCCATCTTCACACCTCTTCTGTGTCCTCCCCTTTTCTCCTTTCATCCTTTCATCTTGTATCTTCTTCCCTCTTCACTTTACCCCCTGAACTGAGTCTACAGTAATATTCTCAGCCTCTTCTTTGCACTCTCTATATTATCCTCAGGTCACTGGCCTCTCACCTAGTCTGCTATGCAGAACGTTTTTCACCCTCTTGACTATTTGAATAAAGAAAGATGAAAAATGGCCTCTTACAAAATCCTCCCTATGTTCCATGCAGAGTTCTCCATTTGGGGTGAAAAATAGTCTATGTGTGTACTAATGACTTCAAGGTGCATTGCAAATCTTGCTGCAAAATGGCCTTTCTAAAGAATTTCATTCCAAAGTGGAAAAAAGCGTGCTTATTGCAGGTTATTCTTATTGCTTGTGTACATGATGGATGCTTCTGTTTTAGTACTGAACCTACACATCTCATCTTGAGATGTAATATAAATTCATTCAATGCATTAATTTATTCATGAATATATGTAGACATTCATTCTTTAAGTGCTAGCGCACAATTATAATGTAAAAATTGTAGCGTATTTAAGACATTGCTTCATATATCCGTTAAATTAAACAGATTCAAAGTGTGTAATAGACTCATCCACACTTGTTTTAATAATTTCATCATCTCAGTCATCTGTATATTTGACTTAATGGAGTTAATTGGACTTAAATACCAAAACATTTAGATCTGAGAGTTTGCCTCGTTCTTTCAAGTCATTATTTTATTATTTGCTTTATTTATGTATTTATTTATGCAACAATTAATCAATTAATTGATTAGTTGTCAACTATTAAGTTAATCGTCAACTATTTTGATAATTGCTTAATCGTTTGGAGTTATTTTTTAAGAAATTTAAAAATCCAAATTCTCTGATTCCAGCTTCTCAAATGTGAATATTTTCTGGTTTCTTTAGTCCTCTATGATAGTAAACTGAATATCTTTGGGTTGTGGACAAAATAAAACATTTGAGGATGTCAACTTGGGCTTTGAGCAACAGTGATCGACTTGTTTCACCATTTTCTGACATTTTATAAGTAAAGTAAGTAAGTAAAGTTTATTTAGTGTAGAACCTTTCACAGAGCGAAGTCACAAAGTGCTTCACAGGAGTAAAATTATTAAAAATAAGAATAAAAAGCAGTAAAGAAAGAAACAGACAATAAAATATATGCAACAGAAAGACATTAAAACACACACAATTGCAAACACTAGACTGCACAAGGCGAGACAAAGGCCAGTTTGAATAAATGAGTCTTCAGCTGCTTTTTAAAGGCGCCAACAGAGACTGCAGAATGTATATATATGGGAAGAGCGTTCCACAGTGTCGAAGCCACCCCCTTCAGAGGCACAATCATCTTTTGTTTTTAGTCGAGAGTGAGGGACAACCAGTAAGAACTGGTCAGAAGACCTAAGTGACCTACTGGTGATATTAGGATGGAGCAGGTCAGAGATGTACACAGGTGCCTGACCATGCAGGCCTCTATACATGAAAACAAGAACCTTAAAATGAATTCTAAACTTAATGGGAAGCCACTGTAAAGGTGATAAGATTGGTGTGATGTGAGTCGTCCTGCTGGACCTGGTCAACAGCCTTGCAGCACCGTTCTGGACCATTTGTAGACGGTCCAGGGACGACTTGCTGAGACAGGTGAAAAGGAAATTGCAGAAGTCTAGCTGGGATGATATAAAAGCGTGAATAATCATCTCTAGCTCAGATTGTGATACAACAGACCTGAGTTTGGCAATGTTTCTTAAATGGAAGAAATATGTACAGGTTAACGATTTGATATGTTGATTGAAGTGCATAGCCTGATCAAATGTGACACAGAGATTTCTAAGATTAGACTGTACAGCTGAAGAAAGGGACCCAATACATTGAGCAACCTTGGAAGCTATGCTATCCGAAGCAATGATAAGGACATCAGTCTTACCTGAGTTCAGTTGTAAAAAGTTATTAGCCATCCAGTCCTTTATGGCAGTCAGACAACTGTGCAAAACAGATCAATCCCATCAGGTTTAAAAGAGACATATAGCTGAATATCATCAGCATAACATATAAGAGATGCCTTTAAATTTGCTAATAATATGACTTATAGGGAAGCATATACAGAGCAAATAGTATAGGACCCAAGACAGAACCCTGGGGCAAAGAGCAGCAGTTTCAGACATGTAGGGACCAAGTGACACAGAAAAACTCTTATCCGAGAGATAGGAGGAGAACCAGCCCAGGGCATTCCCAGAGACATCCACCCACTGCCTAAGCCTTTCAGTCAGGATGATGTGATCTACAGTGTCAAAAGCTGCACTAAGATTCAGCAGTACCGAAACAGAGCATTCACCCACATCAGAAGACATCATTATGTCATTTGAGACTCTAAAAAGAGCAGTTTCAGTGGAAGGCTTCTGACGGAAACCAGATTGGAATTTATCTAAAATGTTGTGTGCAGTCAAGACAGCAGTGAGCTGCAAATATATATTATAGACCAAACAACTAATTAATCAAAAAAAGAATTGACAGATTAATCAATATGAAAAGAAAATAATCGTTAGTTGTAGCCCTAAATGTATTTCATATGATTTAAAAACGTGACTGGGGGCTGTTATGTGAGTGTCCCGTCAATGAGGAGCAGTAGTCAAGAGGAGTGGGGTCATTCCTATGTCTAAAGTAACAGAGAGGGGTGTACAGTTACATAGACAAAGTAAGGGTGAACAAGGTGGGTGCAAGGGGGTTGAAAAGGTCAAGTAGGGAGAAGAATTTTGTAACGTATTCACTGCCACATTGCACTGGAGTAACAAATACACTGAACAGTACAAATTGTACTTTTCTGTGGCATTTTTATTCATTAGTAAGATATGAAGAATGTAATATTTTCTTAGTGTAGACTTGAGAATTGCAGGAAGAAAAGAAATACGCAGATGGAAAAAGAGTTGTTTTCATAATGTAGTTGGTGGAAAGATCAATATTGGCAAAAATAACATGTATGAAGGAAAGAGAGATGCGGGTTGAAATAGGAGGAGGGTGATAATGTCTCAGGGGAGGTTAGTCCATGATGAGTATATTGTGTGCCTGCAGAGTTTGATAATTCCTCAGTTAGCAGAAAATGAAGCAATAATTATTCTTGTCGACCATCAGCCAATCTGAAGGAGTTTGAGTAATAACTGAATGGTTCCACCTTGTTAACACATGTAGCAGTACTGTTTAATGGCCTAAAAAAATGACCCATTGATTTTGGCTACATACTAAACTGCATGCCAGGTAATAGAGTTTATGTTGCACTAATGGGGAGCCATGGTAGATTAAACTTTATATATGGCTATATCCATGTACATCTCTCTTTTTATCCACCATTCTGACATTTATTTGACTGTTTCGGCTGCAATGATTTTGACTATCAGTGGGTGAATTTTGATTACATTCAGGGGAAGGATATGACTCATCTCTCGTGTGTTCAGCATTACACTGAATGGGCCTGTTCTCCTCTTTCTTCCATTAAGCTTCCATCCAGTCGGTTCCGGTTTGTGTCATGGCATCGCCTGGAGCAGTGTGATGTCACAGGTGACCAGCTGACCTGCCCCAGGGTCAGAGAAGGTCTGGATCGAAATGTGAAAACCACCACTGTGACTTTTGCACTTTGATTTTATGCACTATTTGCTGCAGTATGATGAAATTAAACTGAAGGAAGGGAAATGTGATCTGGTGTACTCTGAATCATGCACTGCTGCTAAAATGTGGGTTCTCAGTTTGAGAGAATTTCTCCAGAAAATTCAACATTATTTTCCCTGTAGGCCTGAAAAGAAACAAGAAATCAGGCGACCAGTTATCTGAAAGTGGGCTTTGTGTCATGCTGCAATGACCTGCACTACTAATGTTGAATTTTAAATAAAGCTCTGCAAATGCTGCTACTTAAATTTAATAGACTTTAATAGACATTTTTTAAAATTTCTTTGTTGTTGTTTTTGTTTTTTTGAGAGTTTCATTTAATTTAGAAAAAGTAGATGTACTAAATATACCAATAACTGTTAAAACTGCAAGCAAGTAAAATGAGGATTAGGATCCTTTTTTTTGTTTGTCAGATGGTGATGATATGAAGATTGTTACAGACTTTTTGTTTTGACAATGTCATCAAAAGGGCCATCTGAAGAGGAGCTGTTTCAAAGAGAGGGGGATGAAGTCTGTTTGGAGAGGAGGAGGGGGAGGAGGAGGAGGGAGGAGGAGGAAGGGCAAAGTTGGGAGGAGAGACTACAAGAGAATTGGGAAAACTGTCAGGTAAGTCAGCAAGCTTTTTGGTGTTTGTGTGATGTTAGAGATATACAGGAGAAGAGATGGGGGCGTATGAAGTGAAGGAGAAAAAGGAGAGAGATAAGAAGGCAGAGAGATGAATATCCTAACTATCAACCATCTCTTCTCAGGAGTTAAATCTGTCCTACCAGGACTTGGGTGATCCCTTCCAGCAAGAGAATTTCATCAGGATCCTCCGCCGGTTGATCCGTGTGGAGAAACTACAACTGGCTGACAACTCTCTCACCAACCTGAGTTCTGTACGTCTGCCAAGGTACTGTATGTACTATACTACCCAGACTGTACGAATAAATCTTCCCAGAAGGAAAGCCTCCAATGATTTCTATGATATAGAAATCCATACATCTTCTTGACATTGTTCTGGTGTTTGTGATACCTCTATTAAATTTGTTCAGCAGTGTGCATGAGGCTCCAGACGCATGCTAATACAGTTAAAAGGGTGAAAAATGTCTTAGTCCTGCAATACTATGTTTTTAAGTTGCTCATGAATCCAGTTTTGTGCTCCTTACACCAGACTCTGTGTGCTCAGCTTTGATATAAACATTTTTCCAAGTGGCAGCTCTCCCAACGATACCAGCTTTTTTGAAACTAACATCATGCTGTTTTTAAATAGTTTAATATGGAGGTCAAATTTAATATTATAGTTAAGTGCCTCTGAGCAGCTATCTTGTTAATAACTCCCAAACATCCAAACATCCCTGCTGAATTCAGATGTGTGAGCTGTTCCTTTTAAAGATGATGCTATTCTGTGTTTGGTATATTTTGTCCTGATTTTGTACTATCTCCCTTGCCACATGACATGATTTTGCATTTTTTGCAGTTTCCCATTATTATGTACCTCTTGAGTGCCCTTTACTGACTCGTGTAAACGTGGGGATTGTCAGACTTTCCTTAAACCTTAAACCTTAAACCTGATACCATATATATGCTAATATTCATTATAGGATGATATATTTGCATGATAACTTGTGTTTTCCTTGTTATAATTTTTATGAACATGATTTATTTATTCATGTTATGTTTTTCTGTTATTTTGTCTACTACTGTATATGCCTGTCTATTCAGAGAGAAGTCCCATTACCATTACCGTCTTTTTTGGTACTTTTATGTCTCCCTCATCCAATATAATAGATGATAATAACAATCACAAAAGAAAGCTAAGCCGTATTTGTGCCTCCTTTGGGCAGGTGCAGGATGCTAAACCTGCACCGTAACCACCTGGTGTGTCTGCGTCAGCTGCCAAAGCTCCCAGCAGTGGAGCATCTTTGTCTGTCTGAGAACGCCATCAGCTCCCTGGTGGGACTGGGAGCTCTGGGGAACAGCCCACTGCGCTCCCTAAACCTGACCCGCAACCCAGTGACTTTCACTCAGGACTACCGTGCACGGTGAGAAGGCAACGATGGTAAAGGGTGAAAGTGCATGAAAGGAGGTGACAAAGGCTTTAAAAAGTGGAAGCGTTGGGTTATCATCTCTCATTCTCTGTCTCTCTGCTTTTGTCTGTGCAGCGTTTTCTCCTGTTTGCCAAAGCTAGAGGTCCTGGATGGAATCCCCAGGCTGCCAGAAGACTTATCGCCCACCAGACTACAGTTCCCAGAAACCACCAGGATGTGCAACATTTTGTGAGATGGTTCCCACGGATGTGATGTGTACTGACTCAGATCTCCCAATCCTGTTTGCATCTGTCACCAAAGCTAATGGGCAAGGCTTTAGCAAAGTACTCCACACTTTGAAGTCACGCTGAAGGTTTTTACACAGCGGATCTTTTCAGAGGAAAGCCAACTGGTATTCAATTATTTACACAAACCGTGTCACAACTGTTGCCGAAAAACACTTTTTAGGCCACGCTGAAAATACAGTCACAGACATTGTTATGATAATGTGTTCCATGGCCACATAGAATGCTTTTTATATAATATAATAAAATAATCCTATTTTTTTAAACAGAGATTTCTTTTTTATATATATAGAAACTTGGATAATAAATTGAAACTCCACACATTATTTTAGTTGTATTCAGTTTTTGACTCTGCAGAAATAAATTGAATGGTTATGACAAACTTTGGCTGATGGAGGGAAAGTGAGAGCAGCCTAATCAGATTGCTACATGACTCATCTCTATCAACCCGACATCTCTCAGGACCTTGCTGAGCCAACACATTCACACTCCTTCAGTCTGCTACATACTGCAGACACGCACAGGAGATTTTTACTCCCAGTCAACTAAAGTGTAGCTTCTTTTATACGTGTACGTTTCTGTGTTGTTTTTTTTTAAATTGCCAACTGGGTCTTTAATGTACATCTGTATTATATGAGAAGAGAAACAGGACGTCCGCTTTTGAGGCTTATCAAACATTTAGTGTCCAGACTCCCCAGGATAATGGCTTCTTGTGTCCTCTGACTGACTGGGTAATGACCCATGGGCCTCATGTGGCAGGTCACACAGACACACGCACGAACACACACAAACCATGTCCACAAAGAGTAATCCTTGCTAGCTTGCAAAGCACTCACAATGCAAGGGTTATAGATTTTAATACCCACTAAAAGTGTGTGCACTCTTGCTGCTGTAATGTGCCTCGGATAAAAGAATAAAACAAATGGCACGCATGCTGTCGTATATAAAGTAGTGTTGCAGGGGTTACACAGAGACATTGTCTCCTCCTGTAAGCTGGAGTTGATTTATTCATACATTGCAGCTGTGTATTCTCCTTTACTAATGGTTTCATTTTCACCCTGCACCTGAAACATAAACACACTTTGTTATATGATATTGCGGTATGAATAGCCTACTGCCGCGTGCACCCTGCCAGCACCCAAACAAGCACCCATGCATACACATATGTATCAAGTATGGGGCACACACAAACAGCGCGTACCTTCTCCTCCCTCACAGTAATGCAGAGAAACACAATTGAAGCAGCTGATATCTCTCTAACAAGCATACAGCCAGGCACAAACTACCAGTTACATGCCTCATTGGGATTCGTTTAAGTGTGGAAGATTGTTTGTGCAATTGCGTGTTGTATGTGTGTGTGTGTGTGTGTGTGTGTGTGTGTGTGTGTGTGTGTGTGTGGAGATAGTCTCCAGCTGATGAATGAGAGATCATTACTGCTGCAGAGAAGCGGCATAATGAGCTCACTGGATCCTTATGTACTGCAAACAGGATCCAGGTCAAGAAGTGAAGCTAGTATCTGAGTGATGGTTTTATAATGTTATCAGTAATCTGTGCAGCTCATTTTGATACTATTGCTCACGACATGGGTGTAAAATAGGAGAGGGGTTTGAGATGATTTTCCAAAAATCGTGGGTGAAAAAAAACAACAAAAAGAACATTTTCATAGCTTGGAGCGTCATCGTTCCAGTAAATCTTGCACTGGTGTTAAATGGAAGGTTTGAGAATTTGTGGCAGTCGTGTAGGCATGCATCTTAAGATAGACCCCGGCTCTAGGTGATCGACACGTTAAAAAGTATTCATGCCTGGTAATTCACCCATGAAATGATGACTGAGAGAGCGTGAGAATGTGAGGAATGTGGAGGAGTTATCATCGCTGCCATTGCTTGTCATTGTAAAAAATGTGTGTATGTGTGTGTGTGTGTCTGTGTGTGTGCGTCTCCCTGTGGCCTGCTATTAGCACAGTAATGAGACACACTCTCGTACTCCTCCAGCATCCCATAGTCCCTCTGGGGAGATCAACAATCTCACAACAGCAGAGGGATGATGACAGGAAGAGGGAGGGAGGTTGGGGGGTGGAGGGGGGGGAGACAGAAATAGAGAGAGGGAGGGAGGGAGGGAGGGAGGGAGGGAAGAGATGGGGAGAAAGCACAGGGATGATGACGACCTGAGAGGTAGAGCAGAAATAGAGGATGAGAGGAGGAGGGCTGATTTGATTGAGGCTGTGTTCTGGGGACAAATGTTGTTCATTAGATGTAATTGCCTTTCTCAGTCAACCCCCTCTCGTTTGATTTTCATTTCATCCTGATTTGTCGGTTCATTTCCCATGTGAGCGAGTTCACACACAATCCCCTCACCTCTCCGCTCAGGACCAGAAAGGGTAGATAAGGAAAAGAGTTGGCAGGATTTATACTTCAGAACGTTTGTGGCTTGCAGTCCTGACACGAACTGAGCACCCGTGATGTAAACTCAACAATGAATATTTATGATTTTTTTCCCCTTCTGCTTGATACATATTTATGATCATCTTGTTTCTATTTAAAAACAGACTTGGCTGAGGAATTGCACACAGCTTATAAGTCAAGCTCTGAACCTACTGCCAGTCAAGAATACATCCATCTATCTTATTTTATTTGCAGTGTCAGGCAACGGGACAACCACAACCTGTCAACATGTCCCATCAACCCATACTGTTCAGTGCAGGCTGCAGGGTTACCTGTTGGTTAGATCAATGGTTCTCAAACCTTTTCACATCAAGGACCCCTAAACTATCCCCTAAAGGACATATTAGACCATTCTGTCATTGTGTTACTTATGGATGGATAAGCCCCGGACCCCACTTTGAGAAGCACTGGGTTAGATAGTGCTAACAGAGAAACGCAGTTTATCTGAATAGTAAACGTATGTCCTTTTTTCTCTCCTAACAACATGTCCTGACCTTGATGGAACATGTCAAAAGAGAAACCATCAGACTTCAGACATTAGACAACAACACTGTTAAGAGAATCAACTCGAAGCTTCACTGGGCTTCATTGACATTACAGCAAAAGTGAGAAACACCTGATTTGTGTAGTTAAAGATTCCTTCCAGACATGTATTAATGTTTATTAATAATGTGTGTGTGATATGTTTTTTGCACAAAAAAAGTATAATTACCATGTTAAAATCTTTAAAATGGCATCGACTTCTTCTCCCTCAATAAAAATTGCAGAATTTGCAATTTTTCCACAACCTCCGTGGCTGTTGTTTTGCAGCCCTGCACTCACAGTCGGGTGTCACATTATTATTGCTGATCTGTGGGAAGTTTTATTTTTGCATCTCAGGTTTCTCCCACAGGCAGGATGGACATGTAAAGACAGCGCACAACCAGTTATCCGCCCGCAGGAAAGAGGTACGTACCTCAACAACTTCCTAAAGACTGAAATGACCTAAAGGCTTTGAGTTAAAATAAAATTATACTGTTGCTGCATTCATATTTTGGATTTTCCGAGCCGCGCTAAAACTCCACTGAATACTTTATGTAGCTTCAAAAAGCTGAAAGTACAGAATTAGACAACACCAAGAAAATGACCTGAAATCCTTCAACGTCTTTATTCCACACGCACCATTCAGGTGACAAACGTGCTTCTATACAATCAAAATCCCACTTTTTTTGTCTAAAATATGGTGAAAAATGTACAAATTGACAGCATTTATTTTACTGTACACTGTACAGCAGAGTGAAATGTTGGCAGAAAATTGCATTACGTTTGTGAATTTAATTCACACCAGCAGTCGACTTGTAACAGCCCTCTATTTAAGGCTACGCCGAAGCAATATGCTAGAGTTTCAGCACTAACTGGCATGCTCTTATCTCTCCTATTGAAATGCATTTCCAAATGTAAAATGACTAAGACCTAGAAGAGGTTTCTAAGAATGGAAAGGCACGTGTCAGTGTGACACTTCCAGCACAGAACGGCTTCACCAGAAATGTCTTTTTGATTGGCATTTGCAGAAATATCCGGTGAGAATGCTCCTGTAGATCCGCTTCAAGAAAGCTGGTAAAAGCCATTATGAAACAACAGTCAGGGCAAAAAAAAAAAAAAAAATGGAAATGTTGCACCTTTTTACGATTGTCAGAGTTACAATTAACAATAAATAACAGAAAACGACTTGATCGATTGGAATGCAAGATGTAAATTTGAGCACTACAAAGAATACAGCTGTTTGCATAAAACATACATATAAAGGCCTGAACATGAGGACATTTGAATAACATAATTTATCTTTGCTTTCTTTATACATACTCAAAGACAGCACATGATAAAAATACATTCTCTGCTTGTCTGCTTTCAGAAAAACAGAACCAGACAGGCCATCAGGCAGACGTGCAAGTAGACAGAGAGGCAGTTGAATAAAAAAATATACAGTATATATCCCATCTCCACCCTACAAATTCTGTCCGTTTCCACAGTGTAAGCTGATCAGTTCCAACCCCAGTGTTTGCTTCCTATCTCCAGGCGTAACATCCCAATTTTCCTACTTGGAATTGTGAGTGGATGGCTGGTTTTATTCCTTTGGGAAACAAGGGGAAAGAGGGACCTGATAGGCTCTACGGGCAGCCGAAAAAGGCACTGTAACTGGTCAATGTCTGCGTCCGTCTTACATCTCTGCCCTCCGATTGGTTCCCTTGTCTCGACCAGCCCTGTCCTCCTCTGCTTCCTCGTCCTCCTCTTCGTAATTCTCTTCCTCATTATTCTCTGCCTCGTTTCGGTGATCCTCTTCTTTCCGTGGTCCCTCCTGGTTTTTTACTTCATCCTTGACAAAAATCACAATCAGACAATACTACTTAATGGCCATTATGTTTCTGGCATTTTTTTTTCTAGGTGACAATGTCAGGCATACAATAATGACACAGATTCAGAGTAGAAACAGCCATCTATGTAGGCTTAACAATAACATAACTGGCATCATTACAGAGTGGAAAAAAGTTTAGATTTGCATTACAAAAGAAATCTGCAGTTTGTGAATATGTGACAGGGGAAACAGTGTTTAGATACTAGCATGTGTTATCTTCTCATCTATTTACAGCATAACACTAAGGATCTTAATTCTATTCTAAGTAAATGGGAGCAGAGACATTTATGCAGATGTTAAACAGGGAAATGTCAGCATTCAGTGAATGAAGAAAATTATTTGTTAAACTCATCTGAGCTTGTAAAATCTTTTGCAATAACCACAAACCGACTGTATGTATAAATTATTACAAGTTGAAGGTAAAGAAGTCTGGGCAAAAACTGGGGATTATAAATAAATGATTGTTGCTCTCCGAGGAGAGAGGACAGAACAGTGCTCCTTAAACTAGCAGGGAGTCAAGTTTGCTGCTTAAGTGCACTTCAGCAGGGCTGAATGTCTCCTTAAAATTGAAACTTATTAGAAATATCAAAACCAACCCAATGGACATAACCCCTTTGGATCATTATGTAAACAAGAGTAATGAATATACTGTATTAATTTTGTTTGTTTTTTTAAAGTTAGAAAATATGTGTGAGCTTCTCCATTTAAACAGAATTCCTTTGAAGATGAATTAAACAAACCGAGCCCTGGTGGTGACCCGACACTCTGAGAGACTCAACACCTGATCTCCCTCATTTATCAGGATACACACTGACCAGTTCATGTTACAGGGACGAAACGCAGGCGCGCGCACACACCCACGCTAACACAACAGACTCCTCATGTAGCCGATACGTCAGTACTGTGAATATTACTTTCCGGATATGATACCAAAATATTCTACGTACAACAGGTGTCCTCTGCAGGAACTGTGTCAGGGTGTGATGTTACTCCGGATGCTGGTTCCAAGAAAACTGAATATATATTGTACAGGCTGGAAAACATATGGTTATTGTTTAAATAAGTACTTGACTTCTGCTGGTTAGTCTGTCTTTGTCACATTTTATTAAGTTATTGTTCCACTGAAGCCACCATGTGCTTACAGCATCTCTCAAATTATTCTGATTGTACAAGTTTTTCTTTGTAGGAAAATGCTGGAAAATCTCACGGTCGCTGGCTCAGATCTGTGCTGTGTGTGTCATCATACCAGTGTCTTTTTTGATAAAACTGCTTGACATGGTGGCTCAAAATAAAAATTTCGAGTCCTACACATAGTGGCCAGTGGCATACGTCTGAAAGCTTCAGGAATAGCTAAGTAAGTTAACCTGAATTTGGAATTTTGGCCACATTATGCGTTTTCCCAAGGTCAAGAATTAACCTCCACGCTCAACCTCTGACTCTGGTTTCCCTCAGAACCCACCTGTTCTATGTTCTCCTCGTTATATGGATCCTCTCCTTCCTCCTCCACGTCCTCCTCTCTCTTCTGCCCACCAGCTATGTCCTCCTGAGCCTTCGGGACAACAAGAACAAGAGAGAAGAATTACATAACAGACTGATTTAGAAATAAAATCTAAATAAAAGTAGTTATTTGTCATTATGGTGTGAAAAATTACATCAGAATTAATGTACAATTAATAAACATATTTGTCAAGTCTTCAGTGTGTATCTGCTGCAGCCTTTTGCTGCCATTTTCTCTCCGCCATCTTTTGCATTACTGCACTCAGTATGTCATGCGTGCGTCTAAACATATGTGTCACACACCTCATCCTCTGTTTCTTCCTGGTACTGGTCATCCAGAGTGTCTTCCTGTTGATCTGGGTTTCCAGCCATCTAAACACATAGAAAGAACAAGTCAAAACACTACTTACAGATCATTTCTGTTTATTCTGTCAGTTACAGGTTGTGTTTGATTCTTCCTCCCACTGTAATCTCTGCATTTGGTTTTGTTTCACCCATCTTTCTCTTTTCACTGCTCTCTCATTCTTCCCTGGCCTCATGCTCACCACCAGTTCCTCCTCCACAGCAGGTTGTTCGGGGCCCGGGCGCGTGTCCACGTGGTGGGCCGGCGCTGCCCGCTCCTCTCCCTCCTCTACCCCATCCTCTTCCTCCCCGGCGATCCTGTGTTGTGGCCGCTCATCCTCAGCCTCCTCGAACTCGTCCTCTCCCTGGTTGTTGGGGTCGTCCTCGGGGTCCAGCTCACCCTCGACAGCACCCTGCGGGAGAAGAGAAAGAGATACGACATCTCGGTTTGTAGCTCAAACAGAAGAGTGTGTTAATAACGTTCAGTGTACTGGACTCTAATATTGTATTAATTGACGTGTTGGTATTCAGAAGAATTAGTAGGCAGATGGAAAGAATCAATTTCTGGATAGACGGCTGAATGGATGCACGACACTGATACACTGGTGTGAATGTTAAGTGAGTGAATGAGCTGAAAGGACAGACGGACGATGAGGACGCATGAGTTAACAGATGGAGTGAGCAGGAAGGATGGATGGACAGACGGTCACCTGCTGATGTGGTGGCACTCTGTGATCCGCTTCTTGTTTCTCCTCCTCATGTAACATATGAGGATCTAACACAACAAAAACAAACACACACACACACACACACTATGAAGCAACTGCTACTGTGAACTCTTCTAAAAGCACAAGAGAAACATTAATTCAGAAAATATTTTAGGGTGTAATGATTTGATCTGGAATTGTGGGTGTTTCTGTCTCACCTTCTTCATCCTCAGTGTGATGCTCCTCTTCTCCTTGGACAATATCATTGTCAATGTTTTCATACTCTGTCCTCTTCCTAATAACCACAATGATAGTGCACGGCAGTTAGAAGGGCACAGGCTGTAAAAATATGTTCATAATATTCTAGTTTGTCCTTAAGTGGACACATTTGTATACACAGACCCATAGAATTTTCCCTTTAATGCTGCTCTCCTCCTTGTACAAATTTAATTAAATGGCTGGACGTGTCATTTAACCAAGGTAAATGCTTTGTGCACCTGACTTTAAGTGATTTCCAACTCTGATTTCCTGTAAATCTGACCTTTGGTGCTCCTCTCTCAGCAGCTGCTCCCGTCTGTCGGCCTCCCTGTGCTGCTGCTCCTCTCTCTCCTGCTCCTGCTTCAGCCTCTGCTCCCTCTCCTTCAGCACCCTCTCCCTCTGGGCCTGCAGGGCGTCCTGTCGCATCTGGATCTGCCTGCGCTCCTCGGCCCTCTGAGCCTCCAGGCGCTGCTGCTCCTGCTGCTGCTCGTAGGCCGACTTCACGCGCTCCACCTGGCCGTGGGCCTCCTGATGCAGCGCCGGGTGGGGACCCTTTCAGGAGACGAATGGATGTGAAAGGAAAGGACGTGTTGAGCGAGGACGAGAAATTAGAGCAAATCAAATGCACTAAGTTGCTAAATTGAGACATAAACATAGAGGTTGGTACATTTCCCTGTGGGAAAGTTAGATAGATTAATAGTTCATAGATTGAAGTGGCAGCATAAAACCATGAGCCCAAAACATTATGAGCAAGCTGCCATTAATCAAAGAATTAACCACTGAGGAAAGGCTGTAATTTATTCCTTTTTCCTCTGGGATTAAAACTAAATGAATACTACTTCAATTTGTGCAGTAGCACAAATGTCTCAGGTATTGAAAAGGACACACGTGACTAATAGAGTCACACAAAAGTCACTTTAATCCAGGACTAGTCAAACAAGTTCTGACGCTGTTCTGATGAGACTGCGTAGAGTAAAACCTGTAAACTAGTTCTGACCGGCTGATGTACGTGGCTGTCCAAGGCGTTTTCATCCGGCTGTTCCTGTCCTTGCTCCCCTTCCTCCTCCTCCTCCTCCTGCTGCTGCTGCTCATCCTGCGGTTGGTCCGGGTCCTCCTCCAGCTTCTGAGGCTGTCCTGCTTGGGCCATCTCCTCCTCTGCCAGCTCCCTCCTCCTCTCTGCCTCTCCCTCTCTGTCCTCCTCTTTCTCGGACAAGGTGTGCTGGGATACGGTGGGGTGAGACTTGACCTCGGAGTGAGCATGCGCCTCCTTCTCTTGGTGGCCCAACTGAGAAGAAAACAACAGTCTCATCCGAGGTAAAAATAGATTCGTTTATTCATGCTAACTGCTAAAACAACAAACTCCCACATTACCCTGGACTCTGGATCTTCCTCGTGGGCGGGCTCGTCTCTGTGTGGCTGCTCCAATACTATGGCCTGCCGGGTATCATGGATATGGGACGCACCTGCTGGTGGCTGCTGGGGGTCGGGGTTTTGCGCAGCCTCTCTCGGGTTGGGTGCCCTGTGCAGGGAGTCCCTGAGCTGTTTGTACTCATCCACCTGCACCTATGAGGACAGACACACAATCACAGAAGGGCTAAGATGGAAAATCATATGAATTGTGTCATGTTCCAACAATAAATGACTATAATTAACTGCTATAGAGCTCCATTTTTGTCGAAAATTAAAAACAAATCAGTGAACCACACTGTGACACTGTAGTTTATTTCCAGTCAATCCCACGTGCACCGTCCTGCTCCAACAAATAACTCACTAGAACATCAACACCTGCAGCAAGAAGTCCCCCCAAAAGACACTATTTACTCCTGTTTGAGTATTGTTTGTGAAAAACAACTGTGCCCAGCAGGTAAAGGAAATTCCTTCAAATTAAACATATGTTCTTGACTTGTTTTACATCTTCAGTAAAAGCTAATAGGCTTGGGTCTGAGTACCACATGGAGAAAGGTACACACATCCAAAAAAGGTTCCCTACCCAGCCCCAGTAATAGAAGAAGATCTTATTAAATATGAGAAAGTGCCGATTAAAATGTCTTCTAATGTGTGGTGGGTATAAGACAACTATCACGCCATTGTTATTACTCAGCCTGCATTAGAAAGTGACACAGCAATTATTACTATAACTATAACTACTCTGCAGCCAGAACTTAAATCTTCACAAATTCACCTGCATATGGACACAATTTATTTAGCAGAAAATCTTAACACTTGCCTACTTCCTGAGGTGAGAAAGACAGTTTTTTTTTTTTTTTTTTTTTTTTTTTACAAACTGGCCAGTAAACTATCAAATGACACCATATTTCAAAACACACAAACATATCTTCTCATCAGACCAGGGGGTTAAATTCCTCTCTATTTTTCTCACTCCAGTCCTTCCATTATATCTTTCTGGATGATTGGCTGCAACGTGCCTTAGATGTACTGCTCTGACAGCCCTGACTAAACCAAACCCCCTGGAGTGAAAGAAAGTGTGTGTGTGTGTGTGTGTGTACGTGTGTGTGTGTGCGTGCGTGCGCGTGTCGTTCAACCAGAAGGACTGATGGAAAGCAGGGCAGGCTTTAAAACAAATTAGCAAGTGCAGACAGACAGAAAGAGAGAGAGAGAGAGAGAGAATATCCATCAGTACAGACGGAAAGGAGGGAAGCCTTTCAAACAAATCAGCAGAGTACTGTATATTCAATAAACCATTCAGACATTTCAAAAGGTCACTCTCAAGGAGAAACAACAACGTCTGATCTAATTACCCAAAAACACCTCGGGCATCTTTGTTTCTCCTCTCGTGGGGATTATACAGTCTGCTGCAATAAACATTTTTACTTCTTTATTGGACAAGTTAAAGTAAAGGTTTTAGCACTTCATCATAACTGCAGCATTCACAGTACTGTAGAAAAACATCAGGAATTAACTACAACATAATCTATATGAGCATGTCTTTCAGTAGCCCATTAATTACTCATCAATTTTGACAAATAAAGGCGTATTCATTCAGATTAGTGACACTGTAGTGACAGAAGAACAGAACCTCCTTATCACCTGGTGCATTTTCTCCAATTAATACTGTCCTAGTGTCTCTAATTTATCTGCAAAAAACTGAACTGTAAATCTCCCGTCTCTCCTTTAACTAGATGTCAAATTCTGTCCTAAAGCCTCTCAATACTCCAGGAAATAAAATTTTCAATGCTTGAAAAAAAATTGTGACCAATTGTGACCTGTGATGCAGCAATTCAGCCTCAATCAGCTGTTGTATTGGGTGAATGCAGCTCAGAGTGAGACTGCATCTCTATGCTGCTGTCCTACCTGAGCTGCAGCCAGCGCACTCTTGTGGTCTTCCAGTGTCAGTACAAGCTGGTCGTGAGCTGACTTCAGGTCCTGATGCTGAACCTGAACACACAAGAGCAGCCAAAGATATGCAATTAACCATTCACGTTAATGTAGGGCGAACACTTTACCGCCCGCAACATTTTATCTAAAGTAATTTCCAAATGAAGACGCTGACTTGTCGATAACGACCACTGTACAAAACATGTATCTCCATTTTGCTGAAACATTTTAATTAATCATTTAATCAATCAATAATTGAAAATATATCAATATTGTGAATGTGAAAAAAATTAATTGCTAACAGTTTTTTTTGCTTGCACCTGTTAGATAGCTCATAATTTCTTTCTTCATACTTTTTAAAAATAAAACAAATGAAAGACTTTGGCAGACATGTGTGACAAAGAAATGAAAAACAAATTTGAAAAGAAAAGTTCTCTTCTCACCTGTGCATCCTGTAGCTGAATGTGAATGTCATGGTGGGCTTTCCTCAGCTGTTTATTCTCCTCTCTTAGGTTATATACACTGTCTGCAGGTACAAACAGCATACATGTTAACACAGAGCATGAAAATGATGATGTTGTATGTGGTTCCACTTGTCAGTTCTGTTCAAAGTACTGCCCACATACTGAATGTGACATCATCAATCTTAAAGATTGAATTAATCAACTTGAGTTTAATATTACAAGGTGGAATCATTTGCCAATAATACTTTGGGGGAGAATAAATATTGTAAAAATGATGATTTTACCAAAAATTAATTACATGCTTAGAATGATGCCTGCAACTCTATATCAATACAGCACCTGTAAATAAAAGGGGCTTTAATATGCTAAATTTCTACTTTCATTATTTAGCATTTGGGTCACTTCAAATTAATGAGCACAGAGAAATAAGATTGGGTTGTGTTTGAACAGGATATAATGAGTGGTCTAGGTGTGTCTTTACTTTATACTGTCTCATGTCCAAAGATGGATCTGGAATCACCAGTTGTAACTTCATTTAAAAATCATACAAATGTATCATTTTAAACCTTTGCTTAGTTTTGACCAGCCTATATGTCTTAAACCCACATACAAAGTAAATGACAAAACATTAAATTGGGAGATTTGGAAACAAGCAGAAATTGAACGTATAAAAAGACATAATGAAGGATGGTGGGAAGGCTTCATTTAATGAACTGATACAAAAAAATCAATTTGTCTAAAAAGAAATTCCTGAATTGCAAATCTTTAAAACATTATTAAGGAATCTACTCCTCTTAATAATCTTAGAGAACAAATGAATGTGATGCAATATTTAGTGATAATGAGGAAAAGAATAAAAGACAGAAACTGTCTAATCTGTAAAACATAGAAACGCATAATGCTTTCAACAAATGTACAAATCAGTGGGTATTACAGGTATGTGCAGATGATATATTCTTAATTATCTGAGTATAAAAGTGCCCTTAAAGATCTTACAAATTATGATCTCTCTTTACCTTACGAGGCAGCTGTATTCGCGAGATCACGCCATCACGAGATCATGCGAGAATCCATCTTGTCAGGCTTCAAGTTATGCGCTTGTGTCGTCCTATGAGGATTCTCGCGTGATCTTGTGAATCCAGCTGCCTCGCAAGGTACGACGGTGACAGACAGACAGGTTCCTCGCAGTGTATTTTTTGAAAATGCCTGCCCTTTTCCAAACAGTTTCCAAGGACGACTTCTCAGATGGTTCTGTGTAACAAACCATCTGGCACGTCAGGTTAGATCTCTCTGCCTGGCAAAAGCATTTGTTTCTTATTTTGTGTATTATTATACTCAAAAAATGGGTTGAAAGTAGTGCGCCATCCATTCAGGAGTGGGTTAATGAGGCAAGAAGATGGAAAAAATGGCACATAGATTAGACAACAGGTTCGGTGAATACCAGAGGATGTGGGGCCCACTTTTAGTATTTATTTAATATAAGTGGGAACATTCAATGAATTCCTTTGTTTGTCTTAATGTTGAATAGACAACTTTTATTTATTTATTTGGACCTTAGACTTTTTCCTTTTTCTCTTTTTATATTAGAAAAATAATGTCCCCTAGTGTGGGGGTGGTGGTGGGTTCAGAGAAAAATGATAATGAATGCCCACATCCTGAAGTGTAAACATATCTAAAAACAACATGGCAAATTACAAGTTTAAAGGAAAAATGCTTGTAGCAAAGAATAGTTTCAACCACATATGGAATGATGAAATATGACAAAACTATTTTCTAATCTAGATGTAGAAATCTGCACATAAAGCACTTCAGACATGCAGTATTTCATGAAGTCAGAAGATGGAGACAAAGTAGGAGCGTTCAGTGACGACACCACTACATAAAGCTATAAACTGTATTAATACACTATGTATGGTGCTTAAACACAGTACAAACTGTGCACGCATGCATGTTTTCATTTATCCCGAGATATGATCACAACAAACCCACAGAGCAGAAAAATCTGAAAAAAAAGATATCTGCCGCAAAATAAATAATAGTAATAAATGTGAATGTGTTTCTGTGTGTGACCGTCCGTACCTTTGAGCTGGGAGACTTCAACATCTTTGGCTTGCTGCAGTTTATCGAAGCGATCTTTGTGTTCATTCAGGAGCTGGCTGTGCTGCTCGCCCTGGGCTTGATGCTGCTCGTGCAGCTCGTAATACTGCTTCTTCAGGTCCTCGTGCTGGTTCTGAAAGAGGAGAAAGACTGCTGCCATCGTACGGTTTTCTCTGCTGATTATCAAAGAACAACTAAAACCCTACAGGATAAGCTTGAGTGTGCGTCTGCATGTGTTGGGATTAAACTGATCCATACCTTTAGCATCTGATGCTGCACTTGTAAAGAGTTGAATCTGCTGTTGGAGTCTTGCTGCGTGAGCATAAAAACAAAGGTTACAAAGGCACCTGAAAGCCAGTGTCTTTGTTGTCCGGGCTTACTGTTATTGTTACAAGAGATACTGGTGAAGAGATTTACAGCTGGTAGTGGAAGATCTAGCAGCAGTATTTGCACAGCACTTTTCAAAACTCAAAGGTAACGCCACAAAGTACTCAGCAAACATTTAACAAAGCAGTGCAAACAGACAGAAAAACAGCTGATAAGGGAAAATAAGTTTATATAAAATATATATATTTAAAGATGATTCTTAATCACAGTAGAGTCATAGTGTGTATAAAACATACCTTCTCCTTGTTCAGTGACTGTTGTGCTTCCAGTTTATAAACCAGATAATCTATAAAACAGAGACCACACAGATAAATCTTATTTTTTACAAAATGAAGATAATTCCCCAAATGACTGAAAATAAATGAAAATGATAGTAAACTTAAGAAATGTATTATTTTTAAGAAAAAATGCAACACCATGACAATAACTTAGGGTTCATACAGATGTCCCTTAAACTCCATAATCAGCATTTTTTTACAAACACTTGAAACCACTCATAGAATTACAGATCAGATGTACAATACTTCTGTTGTTGCATAACTAATATTTTCTTTTCCCCAGACATTGGGGTCCCTGTGTCAGTGTGAGATACAAATTTCCCGAAGCTCCTCTGAATGCAGAATTGAACGTACATGTTAGTTTTCTCACCTTCTTTGGCCTTTTTGTGCTCTAACCTCTCCTTCTGAAGAGACTTCTCCAACCTGGAGCGATGCTCATACACCACTGAACATATAAAGCGCAGATGGAAAGAGGGAAGGAGAGGGGATGAATTGAGGGATGGAGACAGAGAGAGAGAGAGAGAGAGAGAACACAGAGGGTTAGTGAGCGGTTTGAACTCTCTTGGGACCAGGTAGGAAGCTAAACTAAACAGAAAAAGTGCTGTAATATAAATATATATGCTGCAGAAAACATATTAACTCACAAACATTCATTTTTATAAAAGGCAGACAGAGAGGACGTGCATTTTGTAGCCGATATAAGCTAAACATGATATTTATTCAACTACAGTAGGCTGTGATCTCGGGACACGACAGCTCCTCAATCAGCAGACAGCTGTGGCGTTCCTCACAAGACTGGTGGTCTCAAGGTATTTACAAACACTTCTAGTTTGGTTCAGGCTGCTTACTGTATGTTCCTAGCGGGTGGTGTGTGCCAAAAGCAATAGAAAGATGGAGGAAGTACAGGTGATGATTACAGGAAAGTTCTTGAAAAGTAGACCAAGTATGCTTCGCCTTGATTAACAACTTTTTGTCTTAATTAAGACAGGTGAGTGTAATTCTTAGTAAAATAGTCCCCAAAGCTCCTTCATAATCTTTAAGTTCTTGTATAGCTCTTTATTGGCACTACTGAGATCCTGCTTTAGCTCTTAGATTCACTTCTAATCTCTCCAGCCGCCCTCCTCTACACTCCACACACACTCACTCTCTCAGACAGACTCTTTCCATCTTTCACCTTCATTACATTCAAGATTAAAACAACATTGAAATAATGAGTAAGAAATGGCAGGTTACAGGTTACAGGTTCTTTTTTGTCTACTTCCTACATCCACCTGCTCTACCCATCGTTGGTTTAAGTCTTTCCCATGAAGCCCTGATGATCTTGAGGTATCCAGAAAGACCTGTGAGCTTGGGCAGTCAGTAAAAATAGTCTGTTCAGGCTGTATGTGTGTGTGTGTGCGTGTGTGTGTACATATTCTGTCAGAATGGAGGCAATAGGACGTAACAACCACCAAGAATGACACAAAAGAGGAAGGATAGAAAGAAGATCAAAGAGGAAAAGCACTTTGGATGACATTGCATTTAAACATCTAAGTATGACTTCCTCATACTCAACAAAATCACTAAATGAATTGGATGAATAGAATATTTTTTAAAAACTCTAACTACTACCCCAGATTTGCATTGTAGCTGTTTCTACTCAGAACAGATACATCCTCATTTTAATCCAATCTCTAGACCTGGTCTGCACAGGATTACAACACAGCACTGTTGTACATGTGCTTCCAGTGTTTCTGCTAGGATTTCTTTCAGGAGGGGTGGTAGACCCCTGAAAATACTAGTGTTGCCATGGTGGGGGGACAGGGGGCGGGGTGTCTTGGATTGTTTGTATCAGTTTATTTCTCTACGCTGAGCTGAAATGAATGCACATGAATTAGGTAAATAATATTAACAATATTGTTTATGCTCTAATACAACACATAAATAAATGCATTTACAATTATATATGAACTATTTACAATACAGGGAGGCACATACACACTACATTGTATCCTAGGAGGAGTAGCTGTTGCCTCGGTAACAACTAATAGTGATCCAAATAAACAATACAAGACCTGTATAACTATTTACATGAACTATTCCCCCTTTACATGATTTTGCTGAAAAAAACATTTCAAGGGCCTTCTGGCAGTGCCGTGCATTTCAGAGGAAAACACCATAGATGGTCATATCTCCATTATATCAGCACAGAAGCACTATATTAAATGCCAGAGGATCTTCACTGTTGTTGTTGATTAATTCATCTTCACTGGTGCAAGTTTTAAATGCAAGACCTAGATCTAAGTCTCATAGGCTTTCCTGATTATTGCCACACAAGTCACAAGTCTCTTGCAGAAAAAAAAACAAACAGTTTGTGAAGAAAGGGAGGAATTAAGAAAATGGAAGACATAAAGTTTATCCCTGATGGGGAAAAATACAGCCAGCTGTCAGCATTGTTTCTACACAATAACAGTGAACAGATGAAGCTTTGGTGGCTATTGGAGCACAAGCAGTCTACAGCTGTTTCCACAGGGTTTCCTCCTCCTGTAGAGCAGGAGAGCTGCTGGCCAGCGCAGAGAAATATACTTTTGGTATCAACAACCAAACTGCGACTTGCACGCGGTACTTGGACGCTTACCGTGCTGTGTGACTCTTCGGTCAGAGTGTCCAGTGTGCACTCTTGACGCTAGGTTCACAGAGCACTGTCTCTTTAAAATGGCAATAAATTAAATCTTGAATCTTGAAGCCCACTCTGTTCTGACTGGTTAGCTTCCAGAAGATGCCCCTCGGCAGCTACAAAAACAAACAGAAGTAGTCGGATTTCAATTTTTTTTCTAGTTCTTTACTTGAAATGTAAAATACATCCGTACATGTTCGAGACCGAATCTGATCCGAAATATGCGATCCGAAACAAAGGCTACCAACAGACGGCAATTTGTGGGCACGTGAGAACAATCTGATGTCATCACAAGGAGGAAGAAGAGGTAACATTTGAAACAAAGCGTTCAGAGCAGACTGACGCAGTGGCTTTTGACTTTCAGGGAGCACTTTTACATACGTTCACCTCAAGTTTTAGACCTTTGACCATGTTTAACATAGACATCAGACATCATAACAGTATAAAAAAATAAGGAAATCACAAAAAGCATGATATGTCCCCTCACAGAATACATGTATTTAGTAGATAACAGCACCTCATATCATTACCCTACTTTGTTTGGTGTGTAATTTTACTAATGTATTAGTATCATATTGCCATGCATTTGTAAAAGTTATTTCCTTATAATCCTGATTTATGTTTATCTTGGTGGATCTTTGAAAGCTTTTGAGTGATAACAGGGTTTTCATATGTATCAAAAGGAGAAAATCTACTTTGTACAATTATCAAGTACTTTAAAAAGTACATAAGATAGTTATTAACTTTATCTATTCAAAATTGGCTAGTGGCTGTCACATTTAAACAGAAACTTGTGAACTATTATTGTTAACAAATGCATGAGATCTCAAATATGCTTGATCTATGGCGGGGGTCAGCAGTTAGGGTCTAATTAAAATAAAACCTATAAAACCTTGTACTGCACTACAATATGTCTGTTCAACAGTGTAAGCTCTGTTCAAGGTAACAAGCTTTATACAACAAGTACTAGTTGCAATTCATTCACTAAGTAGGGAGAATAAAGTTTTTTGAGCACATGATTTATGAGTTAAGTGACTAATAACTTGTTTTTTTTTACGTTTTATGTGAAGCATTATTGTTTTGATAGTAATGCTTCACATATAAAGAAGTGACACTACACTTTGGCAATAAACAGGCTCTTTGCCTCTGACTAACCCATCTTATAAAATAACAACATGAACAACCAGGTCTGTGAATGAAACGTCATCTCTTCCTTCAGTTTCTAACTTGTTCTCTCTCTGACTCTCCTGCCTTCGGGGCACTGGGCTGTCAAACTGATGATGTGGCTCTTCTTCTTCTTCTTCTTCAGCGCCAACTCAACAGATTTCAGGATTAATTTGTTAGCTATATAATCTTGTACTAATTTCATGAGGACAAAAAAAAAAAAAAACTGAAATGGAGAGCAGGACAGGAAAGAGAAGTAGGTGTGGTGAGAGTGAGTGAGACAGAGACTTAGTATAAAGGGGTAAAAAGGTAATAAATAACTGAACCTGTGGTATATGGTAAGATTATATTCACTTAAAAGGTTACATAAATGTGTTAGAGAAGGATACAATTCAAACATATTTACTAAGTAGCTTGGCTGTTACTTAAAGGATCCATTTTAGCTGAAAAAGTAGAAAATTTCTTTCTCTTTTCATTTGCTAGAAAACTACGAGTTCTGTTCTACAGTCGGACCGTCTAATAAAGAGGTTTTGTTAAACAAATAGCTGCCTTAACTGCTGGCACAGTTCTTCTATCTTTGCTATAAAGAGCTTTTTCTACTGCTCTCTAAGTTGTCTTGATGTGCATGTGTTTTACACACGTGGACAAAATTGTTGGTACCCCTCAGTTAATGAAAGAAAAACCCACAATTCTCACTGAAATCATTTGAAATGTACAAAAGTAACCATGAATAAAAATTTATTGAAAATTAAACAATCAAAATCAGCCATTACTTTTGAATTGTTGATTAACATAATTATTTAAAAAAATGAAACTAATGAAACAGGCCTGGACAAAAATGATGGTACCCATAATTTAATATTTTGTTGCACCACCTTTTGAGGCAATCACTGCAATTAAACGATTTCTATATTTGTCAATGAGCCTTCTAGATCTATCAACAGGTATTTTGGCCCACTCCTCGTGAGCAAACTGCTCCAGTTGTGTCAAGTTTGATGGGTGTCTTCTCCAGATGGCATGTTTCAGCTCCTTCCACAGATGTTCAATGGGATTCAGATCTGGGCTCATAGAAGGCCACTTCAGAATAGTCCAACGCTTTTCTCTTAGCCATTCTTGGGTGTTTTTGGCTGTGTGTTTTGGATCGTTGTCCTGTTGGAAGACCCATGACCTGCGACTGAGACCTAGCTTTCTGACACTAGGCAGCACATTTCTCTCCAGAATGCCTTGATAGTCTTGAGATTTCATTGTACCTCGCACAGATTCAAGACATCCTGTGCCAGATGCAGCAAAGCAGCCCCAAAACATAACTGAGCCTCCTCCATGTTTCACCGTAGGGACAGTGTTCTTTTCTTCATACGCTTGATTTTTGAGTCTATGAACATAGAGTTGATGTGCTTTACCAAAAAGCTCCAGTTTTGTCTCATCTGTCCAAAGGACATTCTCCCAGAAGCTTTGTGGCTTGTCAACATGCATTTTTGCAAATTCCAGTCTCGCTTTTTTATGATTTGCTTTCAACAGTGGTGTCCTCCTTGGTCGTCTCCCATGAAGTCCACTTTGGCTCAAACGACGAATGGTGCGATCTGACACTGATGTACCTTGGCCTTGGAGTTCACCTTTAATATCTTTGGAGGTTGTTCTGGGCTCTTTGGTTACAATTCGAACTATCCGTCTCTTCAACTTGTCATCAATTTTCTTCTTGCGGCCACGTCCAGGGAGGTTGGCTACTGTCCCGTGGATCTTAAACTTCTGAATAATATGTGCCACTGTTGTCACAGGAACTTCAAGCTGCTTAGAGATGGTCTTATAGCCTTTACCTTTAAGATGTTTGTCTATAATTTTGTTTCGAATGTCCTGGGACAATTCTCTCCTTTGCTTTCTGTTGTCCATGTTCAGTGTGGTACACACCTTGTCACCAAACAGCACAGTGACTATTTCTCACCCTTTAATTAGGCAGACTGACTGATTATGAGCTTGAAGACACCTGTGATGTCAATTAAAGGACACACCTGAGTTAAACATGTCCCTCTGGTCAAATTATTTTCAATCTTTTATAGGGGTACCATCATTTTTGTCCAGGCCTGTTTCATTAGTTTGTTTTTTTAAATAATTATGTTAATCAACAATTCAAAAGTAATGGCTGATTTTGATTGTTTAATTTTCAATAAATTTTTATTTATTATTACTTTTGTACATTTCAAATGATTTCAGTGAGAATTGTGGGTTTTTCTTTCATTAACTGAGGGGTACCAACAATTTTGTCCACGTGTGTATGTCAATGTCTGTCCTTCTGTACATAGGTTAGGTACTGCCACAGTTTATTCCTTTCAGTGACATCTTACACAGTTAGTTGTGACTTATTTGCTGAAGTTCCTGTTGCACCACTTGCTGTTTTTGCACATTGTGTTGTGTAGCAGGTAGAAGTAATGTCATCTGATTCATACCAAACTGGCTCTCCAAGTTGTTAACTGGTCAAAGGTTGGAAATTAACGTGTTTAACTTAAAATTTGTCGCTATCAGCTATTATACACTGCAATCGGTGAGCCATTAACGGACACTGCCCTGGCCAGTTTTTACAAGATGATGTTTAACGCTCATTATTTCACATCATAAGACTGCTGATCTGTGTATATACTTCTAAAATCTTTAAATATCATCACAAAGCACAATATTTATTGAATTCCTCCTGGCCTCTCTGAGCGTGATCAGATGAATGTTTGGTTACATGAGATTAAGAAGTCTTTAGTCTGCTCATTGGAGGCTCTGTACCTTCTCAGTAGTGCCAAAGATGAGGCCATGTTGCTCTTAGCTCAGCTCAATTCAGGCCACGCCACACACACACACACGCACACACACACACGCACACACACACCCTCTCTCCGGGGGACAGAGCGTAGACGAGCAGGGCAGCAGCTACAAAGAAGTTACAGTCTAAAAAAGGATGCTGTTCGAATGTGCATTACTACAACCCAGTAATAGCACCACTAGGCTAAGTAATACTATTTATAAAGCATAACAGGACATGGTTAAAGATTAAAAGAGAAAAATTAAATGAAAATGTACTTACTCATTTTTCTTTGCATTTCAAAGCATTCCAATGAAACATCACAAACTACAACCTCAAAAATTAGCTTAGAGTCGAATCATTTGAATATACTACAAATATCCAGAACTTTACTGCTACATGCTAGTGATTCAGGGTCCACCAGTCATTAATGAATGCTCTCACTGTAAAATGAGTGACATAGCGCTCACTACTATTCCTAAAAACATGCAGAAACATTCCCTGGAGCTCCCAAACACACATCTACTCACTGATTCATTTTACACCCGCCTTTATCTCGTTCAAACCTCATCGAGCATGGGAATGAACATTTATTGTCTGAGGGTTTCCCCGAAGACCGGCGAAACATTTCCCTTAAGGTGTAGTTTAAGTGCATCAGCAGAGCGAGAACAGGGAGCTCTCTATGACGGTGACCTTTACTGGCCTTCTGGTTTAGATGTGGAGACGATTGGATTGGTTGAGTTGGCTGGTGGCGAACACCATGAATACTATCAGTGGCAGAGGGGAAACAGACTGCAGAGTTTTGTCTGTGGTGTGTTTGTGTTCACACTCCCGCCCTGGCACAAACACACACACACACACACACACACTGAAGACTGCATCCACCCAGAACTCTTGATCCAGGAACACATATCCGCTCAAAAAAATACTGTAATACTCTGTTAAAAAATTGCTAAATTTCCCATGTCCTCACAGCAAGATGTTTAAATTTGCAAGCCAGTGTTTACTTCACAGCTTTCATTGCAGCATCTTGAACATGTACTACAACAAATATACAAATCCTAGTCATTGTTCTTAAAGACCCAATCCAGGCAAGTTTTAAAACATTTAAAATATTATGCTTTGAGTAATAATTTGTGTCTGATATGGTTTTTCCACAAAAAAAAAGTTGAATTAACAGCTTATAAATTATTAAAATGACATCTCCTCCTTCTCTCTTATTGAGAAATCCAGAATCAATATTCTTCATTTCAAAAGTTTAACTACTAGAAACAAGATGCCTCCTACTTCACAGTAAAGTCCACCTTTTTGGCTCCAAACTACTTGTGATGTCACAAATCATCCTCGTAGGTACACAACTTAAACTGAGTTTGAAGGTGAGCTCGGAGAAACTTTCCACTTTCAGCAGATGAATGTGAAAACAGCCTTCTAGTGTCAAACTCTGCACATACATCAGTCTGCACAGTGAAGCTCAAACATCCAGCTGAAGGAACAAGAAGAAAAAAAACACATTTTTGAGTGGAGGGGGACTTTAAGTTCGCCGCTGTAATCGCATGAGTTTGTTTCAGTTACATTTATTTTTAGCCTTCTCTCATTGGACCCGGCAGAGCAAAATTGTGCAAAGCTTTAACCGAAACAATATTGTGGGTTTCAAACTTCCTCCTGCCACTTTCTTTCACCCTCCCACTGGTAAATATAACCCACACCTTTCAACCATGTACCCACAAATTTCAACATAGACATAAAAATAGACAAAAAATAATAATAATGGACTTCAAGATGAAGGCTGAAGGGCAGAGAAGTTTGGACATCTTAGACCCCACATGCATTTTACTTTTACTAATGTCTTAATATTCTCCAGAGCTGCTAGTTTATCTTCTGACTGTAGACAGACTTATTATTGTTTCAAGTCATCCCTGACATTTGTACTGTTTATTTCTTGGGCATTATTGTTGTATGCAATCTGAACTTTTTCCATTGCTGTCAGAAAATACAAAAAAAATCCAAGAAGGAAGTACATCTTTAACTGAAAGAACCACGGACAAAAACAAACCATCCCATCTGTCGAGAAGAGAGCGTTCATCAGAACAAACAGTAGGCAACAACAGTGTTGGTGATGTTAAAAAAAAAAAAAAAAAAAAAAACCACACTCATTTAAAGACAGCTGCAATTACTCCCTTTGATTAATGTTTTGCAAATGACAGAGACGATGATGCGAGTGTGTGAGGGAGTGACGGGGTGTTAAATCACAGGGGCGCATTTGCCAGACTGCATGCGTAACCACAAAGTGCCAGTTGATCTTTTTAAATGACTGACAACTGCCAGCCTGTGGTAATAGTGGGTAACAGTGAATCAATATGGCTGGCTCACAACCCCCGAGCTATGGCCCACCTCTAAATATAGGACACGAAAAACAGCAATCAGCAGTCGGCCATGGGTATCAAGTGGCCTGGGCCTTGTGATCGACTGATCCATCGCTTCACAATGGAAGTGTGGGTGTGGTACACAAGTTATGCAATGCAAAGGCAGTTGTATGATACTCTTTTTCTGGATATATCAGCTTTACTACAGTCCTTCAGAAATGAAATAGGAGCCATTTTTGTAACGCAGATCCGAATCTAACTAAAAGTAGCTGCTTAGCTCAAGAAAAACAGGGAGGTGGGATTTAAGCACCGCTTAACGTGAGGCAATTAAGTTCTTTTAGCTTGTTAAATGTGGGACAGCTTCCCACCCTCTCCACACTACATTTGTCTCATAAATGGACACAATGAAAAGTATTGTATAGAGTTTGGTGTAATAGCTGTAAAAAAAAATAAAATAAATAAAAATGACACAGTTTTTATATAAACCTGCCTACTTGGAAGCCCAAATTGCTATTCACCAACTCATAAGAAGTCAGATTGACCCTTGAAATGACAACAAAACAAACACAAGCGTATCTGTGTTTGTGTACACACATTCTTTTACACACATGTGATATGTAAGAGCTTAAGGGCAACATCACGGTAGGTGTGCCGGACCAAGCTGTGGACGGTGGGGAGAGACAACTGCTAGTTATGTGGATCAAAGGCTGCGTTAAATGATTCAAGTCCAGCCCCCAGGCTAAAACTCTGACACACTACTTCCATCCCTGATGTGGGGGGGGAAAAAGCTTGTTCTGAATAGATGAAGCAATGTAGGAGCGGGCTCTCTGCCCAGCTGTTAATTTTAAACTCCTAGCGTAATGGCGTGGCACAAAACCCCACATCCTGTAAGCACAGCGGAGGCGAGTAAATCAGTGATGTTACTGTAGGGCAAGACTGTTTAATCCCTTGTAGAAGTGGTGCGTGTGAGGATTTCCTGAAGTTAGATCTTTAATAGAAATATTCTGCTCGTAGCGCAGGCAGGCATGATGTGGGTCTACTGACGTATGCGTCACCACTTTCCATATCTACTGATTTTCCATGTTGCCCCTTTCACTTGTAGTTATATCGTTAAATGACTGATAGCTCAATGCCAAAAGACTTTAACCATGCTGGCATCTCATAAGTTAAAAGGGGCAAATATTGATTCAACTGCAGACAAACGTCAGCATTTAAAACACATGACTGGAAACTAGGGCTGCAACTAACAATTATTTTCATTATCTATTAATTTGTCTATTTTTCTCTCGATTAATTGATTAGTTGTGTCCAAAAAATGGTGAAAAATGTAAATCACTGTTTCCCAAAGCCCAAAATGACATCCTAAAATGTCCTGACCACTAGTCCACAGCTCAAAGATATTTGGTTTACTATCATATAAGACTAAAGAAACCTGGAATCAGAGAATTTGGACATTTTTTTCTTAAAAAAAAAAAACTCCAAACGATTAATTGATTATGAAAATAGTTGCCAATTAATTTCATAGTTGGCAACTAATCGATTAACTAATCATTGCAGCTCTACTCCAACAGGTCTTTTATACATAGATGTTTTATAATGCTGTAATAGGTCTGTTGTAAACACAGAATAAAATAGGATTACATTCAAATTCTTAAATTATGCAATTATTAGTGGGTCATTTATATGGCAAAGCACTGAAAAGCGATGTAAACAGTACTATCCTCAGTGGGGATATGACAGTATGTGAGACAACTCACAATATAAGGCTGGTACAGCACCCAGCTGTCTGACCCATAAAATGGTTTGAAAAGGTTTAAAATGTGTGTCACACTGTGCTTAATAACCTTTGCTTGCAACCAAAGTGACCATGCTTCCCTTTCCTACTCTGTTCCTCCAGCTGTGGCTGGCAGAAGCAGATGTTGTGGCTGACCTCATGACATCTGTGTACTGCTGAGGTGAGCCTGGGGACACAGTGACTATACAACCAGGTGTGTGCGTCTGTGTGTGTGCGCGCGCAGTGGCCTGTAGTCAGTAATAAACCTCACGTCTGGGGAGAGTTGAGTCTAATTTCACTCTTACAGTTATAAGTCTATGCAAAAGACAGAGTTGTCCGACCAAATGAACTCTCTGATGGACTTTAAGGCCCAGTCTGCTCAGACTGTGTATAGAACATATTAAACCTCCACTCTGTCCTGGAGCTGGGCTTTATGCTGTATGCAGACATGTTTGTGGTACAGTGCATAATGGCTGTGATACAACTTGAGATGGTGTCTCTTAGTGGCCTTCACACAACCAGCAGAGGGCATCCAAATTCAAATAAACCCTTATAACAGTTTTTTTTTTTTTTTTTTTTTAAACTGCAGCATCATCGAAATGATTGAAAGCTAAGCAGCACAGCTCAACTGTGGGGTTGATTTATCACAAGATTAGAAGGCCAACGAAGATCAAAAAGGTCAAAGACTGGCTTTCAGTAAACCAACACTAGCCTACAGTATAATTACAGTCTACTTAGGTCAGTCGGCAGACAAACACTTGCAGTGGACTCTTTCTCTTGTAGTGGGACATCTGATATGCACGTCTGAGTGTTTATTTCCATGCAAAGCATTAGCATTGCACGCTGCTACCACCCACTGCGTATTTTGGTGGAAGGAAGTTGTGTGACTGAAGGAAACTTTCAGTAGATAAATAAACTTTGTTTGGCTGGAAGTTTGTGTAGGCTGCACGCCGAACTGAACCACGGTTTGTAATGAATCTTACAAAAGGTCTAAAGTTTGTTTTAATAGGTGTTAGCAGTTGCCATCAAGCACGACAATAATAAAAGTGCTTTTTTTTAATGGAGTTTGGCGCTCGCGCAGCGTTCAATCACATCACCGTGTTTACCTTGGAGCTGCGCCGAGAGGGACTCTTGGTGTTGCTGGTACTTGAGTGCCATGGCCTCCGTCCTCTTCAGCTGTTTGTGTATCTCATACGATATCATCCCCCCGTACATCATCCCGCACACCACGGTGACCAGCAGGAGACACTGGAAGATCCTCCGCTGCCTCCGAGAGCACACCCCGTTTCCCATGTTGGACCCGCACCCCTCCCCGCTGTCTGCGCGAGTAAGCCCCGTCTCTGCTGCTGGAAACTTCCCGAGTCAACTTTCTACCTCCCGGTGAAGACTGAAGAGGCACCCCCCACCCGTCAGCCCCCGAGCATTTCCACGCAGACGACACGAGTTTTAAGGGCTGAGACTTGCTGATGAATGCATTATTTTTAGCATTGCCACATCCACTCACGACTTTCTCCTGATACTTCAAAGTAGCCGCTCAGATTTTCGCTTGACTTCACGTCAAACTCCTGCTCTGCGTCGCTGAAATGCAAGACAAACCGAGGCTGACGACTTCCGTTTGTGTCTTCTTTTCCACTTGCAAACTTTTGCTTTTCCGACGCACTTCGGACAAGCCTTTAAAAAAAAAAGTAAAAACTCAAGTGCCCGACGAGGCCTCCGCTGCACCTTTAACTTTAGTTACGTGTCAGCCAGCCCGGCAGCTGCCTGCCATCCGACTGCAACTCTAAAGGAAGTCCCTCCTCCGAAAAATCAAAAATTTCCCTATTCCCGCCCTCAGAGGAATACATCTGATCAATTGGTCGCCAGAGAGCTCGATCAAGAAGCAGCTCTGAGCCTGAGGGACTGGACGTTTCTCCATTTCAAAGACCTGTTGAAATACTGTCATAACATTTTGGGATACAAGATAAAGTGTTATCAAAGCTACAAAAATCTCTTATAGACATGATAAATACAGTATGCCACCCTGAAGTAGCTTTGAGTCATGCTGCAGGGAGTCCAGGGCTCACACCCCCTTTAACATTTAATGTAAAATGAACTGTAAATTATATTTACAGGTGTAATTATTGCTGTGTTATTAAGTCAATATAATTACTGACTTTGGAAGAATAAGCAGAACTTTTGCATATGAACTGAACCTTATATGGTTTAAGATCTTTTTTCTGTACATACATTAAAATTTGGAATAAAATCCATTATCACATTAGAAACGCTCCCTCCTTTTTATAATTTAAACATTTACAGATATTTCTTTCTTCTCAATCAAAATTGTATGTTTTCAGCTCTGAAGAATATTCTTTGTCTAACTGGTCAACTTTTATTTTCTGCTCGTCTTGTTTTTGTACTATTTTATTGCTTTTGTCCTCACTGGAAATCTGCTGGAGAACAGTTTCTAAACTGAGTCAAACCCACAGCTGGAAATGTTTTACATTGCTCTGCTGTTTTTTTTTCAGTGAAAAAAGAAATAAAAATGAAATGAAATAATACTCATGGTATTAGGAATGTATTGAAAAGTAACCGTACAACACAGACTACAATGCATTTAATCTAAAGGTCACATTTTTCCCTCCAGAACTACTTTAACAATTTTAATATTAACTTTGGATGAATACAAAACATGAAATTGTAATTATGATAAACTAAACTCACTTACATGTTCAGTACAGATTAATTTTTGTGGAAAGTGTAAATAAAAAAAAACAGTAGCACTAGATATAATTTTGAATATTTGTGTAATTGAGCAGAAGAAGAAGAATCATTACTCATTTTTAGCTCTAAGAAAAGTCGCCACTCATGCCACGACAGAACAGAGCCTACATTCATAACATGAGATTTGATTAATATCCATACAAAAATGATTCCTTCTGCTTGTTAAAATGTCTGATTTAAAGAAACATGCTCTTTTCCTTCTCATCCAAACACACACAAATGTCTTAACTGTGTATATAATGCAGTTTATTCAAGTTCTGTACAATACAATGAATGTTTGGGTTTTACATAAAGTAAATATCTGAGGACACTGTCAACAAACATATCCTGACATAGAGCTCAGAATTACATGTATAAGTGGCCATGTACAGTAAAATATAATACATCTTAGCAATAGTGTCACATTTAAAGTAAAAACTATACAGTCATATAAATACTACATGTTCCACATGTGCAATAAATATGTACGCTAAATGAATTATCTGATGATTTCTGAAATTTTGCGCTGGATTGAAAACGTATCTCCGCCATTTAAAATGAACTAGAAACACCGCCTCGCGGTTGTATGCCTCCGCCAGCCGGTCAAGTTGCAGTTCACGTCCATTGTCTGTCTAAACTCATATAATATTTATAGTGAAGACTTTGAAGGAATTTAATAAAAGGTATTAAGTGTATTTTCTGTGTATGTGTTCACACGCTTGGCCAATGAAGCTGATTCTGATAGAGCACAAAGTTGTAGCCATGACAGTAAATAATGCTTCAGATATGGATGTTGCTGCAGAACTCTATGATGTTACAGTGAAGTTGACCTTTAACCTTTTGGATACAGAATGTCATCACTTCATCATTTTATCCTATTAGACATTTGTGTGAAACTGTGTCATAATTGAGTTATGGCTAAAAATGTGTTTTGTGAGGTTACAGTGACCTTTGACCTTTGACCACCAAATTCTAATCAGTTCATCCTTGCGTCAAAGTGGATGTTTCTGCCAAATTTGAAGAAATTCCCTCAAGGCGTTCCTGAGATATTGTATTCACGAGAATGGGATGTACGGAAAACCCGGAAACACAATGCCTCTGGCCTCAGCTGTCACTGGTGCGGAGGCATAATAAAAAGAGATCAAAATATCAACCATGCAATATAAAAATATTTATAAAATTAAACTTTAATAAAATGCTATTCTAATTGCATATATTCCCTCTTCAGTATCTACTAACTCCACATTATTGCTTATTGGCTAAAAATAGAAGATGATTGGTGTGATTTTGTTCATGTTGTGCTAATAATGACTAACAAATGCATCAACACTTTTTTTTCCCTAAACATTTCTACTTTAGGTGTTACCACATATGTTTTAGATTTGAATTTCCACATTTAAATGCAACACGTACTTGATTCACTTGCCCTCTAAAGTATGTACAGAAATGCTGTTTCCCCACATGAAGCATTGTGCTCCAGTTACAAACTAGGAGAAGTAAATCATGTCCGCGCTATAATGAGGTAGAGAAATCAGAAGCTACCTGCGTGAACAGGACTTCATTATGCAGATGACCAGATTAAACGATGACACCACTCCAAACATACTGAAATGCAACTTAATCTGGCACAAAATTGACCAGCTGTCAGTAGATCTAAACTGTTGTGTAATGTGTTGGAAGTGCTCACCAATAAGACAGATGGTTGTTCTGGTTTTGTTTTCATTTGTTGTCAAGGGAAAAATAAATTTGATTTGACAAAGAGCGTCTTCTCTACTTTAAAACTGACGACTGAACACAAACACATCTTTAAAGTGCAGACTAATTTGAACCTCATTACAAGTCTTAAATAACATCCTATTAATCTTCCTGTTCTTAGATCCATCTGAAAATACATTATCAACCTATCATGTCCTCTCTGTCAGATATCTTTAAATATCAAAACAGGAACCCATTACAAGAAAACTAAAATACTAAAGAAAGAAGAACCACGAAAGAAGAAAAATGCAGTTTGGCAACCTTACATAAATAACATTAGCACTGGCCCCTCTGTTCTTGTGGCCACGCCAATTGTGTATTTTATAGCACTCAAATACTGAATAAAGCAAGAAAAAAAACTTCATCTATGCTTCCTAGTATAATTTGGCAATCCTCTATGGCAGTATTTACCCTGTCAAAAACATACAGACAAAACAGGCACTTAGCTCTTCCCTAAAGCTTGCATTTGTGAAGAAACATCTGACCTGAAGCTTCTTCCTCTGGGTGTGTATGGTCCCCAATGGCAAAAAAAAAAACTACTGTTATTATATTTAAAACAAAACCAAGAGATCTCAGTGGAATAATGAATAAAAAATGACCGTATTGAAAACCAAAAAAAAAAGAGAGTTCAGTGATACTGACTTGCCTGCCTGAAGAGAAACAGACAAAAATGCTACTAAATTGGTTCTTAATTTAAACTAAAGGGCTGATCGTGCTGTTTCTCCTGTTAACAGCAGAAAATCAGAGTACAAAGACACACTGGAAATACCTGCCTGTTCTGGTTCTGTGTTGTCTTTTTTTTTCTTAAGTTAATACAAGACTACACCAATGATCACTGAAAACCTGCAGAAATATCTAAATCAAACTGCAGACTAATCCACTCCTGGTCCACGCTGGTGTCATTTCTGTGTCCTACAACACCGACAGCTCCTCTTCCTCACACAGGAGAGGTTCGACCTCTGGGACACTGAGCAGTGTTCTGCTTTTAGCAGAGTTGTTCTTCCTGTACATGATGAACTGGGCAGTAACCTGACAAGGTTAAGGCTCATAGAGAAACAAACAGAGTTCAACAAGTTATCCTCTGCACAGGCGAGTACTGATCCCTTTTCAAAAACACTCTCTAACCTGAAAATGTAAGTATTACTCTTCATCAGTAAGGCTACTCAATCAAATAGATACACATTTATTAATGCAGCCATTTACTGTAGCCCTTCTTTTCTCCAAAACAATAACAAACCAGCGTTTATAGATTCAATAATAATTAAAAAATATCCAACCCATTAACATGCATGAAGGGGGCAAAATATTAGGAAGACTCCAGTACACCACCACCACCCACTATGACCTCAATAATAAACATAAAGTAGAATTATCACCTTTCTGACAATGTCAACAGAAACTGAAAATATATAAGCTTTGTAAAAGTAGAATTTATGGCATAACTGTTGTACTGGATTAGATTACAGTACTCAGTGAGTGTATATAACCATGCAAAGACAAGAACAACATATTGTAGTGGACATTACATTTATACTATAAGAGTTTAGGATGTCAACAAGCATTCAACACAGCCATGATGTTCCAATAACCTCCTTACAGAACAGAGTTTAACATGCTGTTGTTATCAGAGGACATGACAGATAAACTAAACTTCAATGTTTTACAGCTGACTTGAGTCTAAACTTGTGATTTAAAGGATACAAAGAAGTCGAGGATGAGGACTCCCAGGCTGCCAATGAGCCAGGCCAGATGTTTGATGATGAAGGTATGTCTGGAGCCCCTCAGTGCAGGAAGGACCACTATGACGCTTAACCCATACGTCCCATTGCCCATCATGGCTAGGGCAAACAACAGGTAGGAGGTGCCCTCTGTAGACTGTCGCTGGAACTAGAATAGATAGAGTTTACATAAAGAGGTTATTGTACTTCATTTAGACCAAGCAGCACAGCTCAGGACTGGCTTCACGCATTATTCAGGTTGTCAGCGGGTATCACTTCTTATTTACTTTAGCACTGTGTTATTACTGGAGCCTCGCCTCCTGACGTGAAAACCCACAGTCACTGCAAAAGGAAAAGGTCAGATATTAAATATTAACCTCAAGCTGTTTCATTCACAACAATGAATTTGCTCTCTGTGGACTCCAAACAGATATAAATAACCGTGACTAGATTAAAGGATAAGGCTGGTGTTGTTTTATTATTTTATTGCTTTCAACAAATCCACTGAAGAGACCAACAATGAATTCATTCTACTGACGAGCACAGTTTGTCTGTGTAGGCAAAGCCTGATTTAGCTTACACTTCCTTAAACTGGC
Source organism: Scomberomorus guttatus (assembly GCA_038419695.1). Taxonomy (NCBI): domain Eukaryota; kingdom Metazoa; phylum Chordata; class Actinopteri; order Scombriformes; family Scombridae; genus Scomberomorus; species Scomberomorus guttatus. The sequence continues at coordinate 21,356,983 of CM076451.1, forward strand.
CGTGTTCATTGTAATGCACATTATATGTCACCCGACTCAATGCTTTCATGTGTTTTTGATGACATTAGCGAACAAGGAGTCACATATGCTGCAAAGAGGTGTCAGATATACCAGCCTGTGGCTTCACAGGCAAAAGCTAAATTAATTCAGTTCTTCTTTTCGAGGGAACTGTTGATGAAATTTAAAAAAATACATTTACAGCCTTATTCCTTAAATAACTAGGTCTATACATTTATCTCTTGCATGCAGTATATCAGCCAATTGGTTTATTTTAAATCTTTTATATTCTGTTTTGTCTACTGAGTTCAATCTGTCTCCAAAAAAGTGTGAAATGTTGAAATGTTGCTTGGTAACACAATGAATGCCGAATGCAGATTTTTGTCTGGAATGAACCCAAACAATACTAGACAACCAGCAAATGTTTGCAGCACAACTATTAAGGTGAACTAAGATACCAAACAGGATAAATAACTGAGACCAGGAATGATGAAAAGATGAGCATGTTTGAACATGCAGGAATTCCCACTGGGCAAATGTGACCTAAATGATTTCCATTAGTCAGGGAGAGTGTGTGTGCCCAGAAGTTTCTCTGGCACTGGAAGCCTACTGGGACGATCCCCTCTGGTGATTAATAAGTGCAGTTGAGCAGGGATGTTCCCTCACAACAACAGCGCCATTGTCTTCAATGCCTGTTTCTCATTTTGACACACAAACACACGCGGCCCCTCTTTATGACTTACTGACACATAATAAGTGCAGTTTTCTGTCAACCCCCTCTGATCAAAGCCTGAGAAAGCTGTCCAAGCTCTACCCTCCGGAGGGCACTGCTCACACGCAAACCGTGGTACAGCGAAAAATGACTAAAAAAACTAACTCCGCATCTCAGTCACGCCAAGAAACTGTCACTTACATTTTTATAGAGCTGGGGGAAACGGGAGGAGAGGTAGAAGATAGATGCCAGGTATCCGCATATATAGCCAGTAATTTCCACTGACTTAGAGGTAGCTGGACTCTGAGAGGGGGAGAGAGGTGCAAGGGACATAACGCTGGGTCAACACAAGTACAATCACAACCTCCTATCAGAAGTGAAAATATCAGAAAAAAACACTACATTTGATCTCTGACCACTGAAATATATGATATACATCAACAGAATCTACCTACCTGAGTATCTAAGGTTGTACTATTGTCTATGATGAGCTTGGGTAAAGCCAGGAGGACTAATGTCGCAGCGCCACACCACATGAAGCACAGCCACTTTAACACGGGGCTCTCTAGAGGACACACACACAAACACAACACAAAGAACTGACAGTGAAGACACAAACAAAGCAAATCCAACTATCTGCATTAGCTTCATTTGACACTACTCTTAGTGGCGCCTGATGTCTCACACAACATATTATTCCACATTCCCCTGGAGCTGCAACGATTAGTGGATTAATCGATTAATTGCCAACTATTTAATTTATCATCAACTATTTTAATAATTGATTAATATTCATTTTTTTAAAGAAAAAAGTCAAAATTCTCTGATTCCAGCTTCTCAAATGTGAATATTTTCTAGTTTCTTTAGTCCTCTATGACAGTAAACTGAATATCTTTCAGTTGTGGACTGTTGGTTGGGACAAAATATGACATTTGAGGACGTCACCTTGGGCAGTGATCAACATTTATCACCATTGTCTGACATTTTATGGACCAAACCACTAATCGATTAATTGAGAAATAATCAACAGATTAATCAATAATGAAAATAATCATTAGTTGCAGCCTTAGATTCCTCAACTTCTAAAGCTGGCTATGTCTTTTTCACTTTTTGATGTCATGCAATTTAAAATAAACATTGAGTCAACAGCGGGAAGAACTTCCTTCCTCATAGTTTTGATTTTCGTTCATGTGGAGGTTCATACTGTAGTTATGGTCAACTCACACATCAAAGACGTCACTCGGCACTCTTCCATTTGAACTCAAGTGAAGAGATAAATCAGGGCTTACTTCTGCTGGAGCTGTTCTTGATCTTATAGTAGAGAAATTGGGAGATGAGAATCAGGTCTGTGAAGATGTAGAACACCACTGTGACTATCTGAGAGGGGGACAGGAAGAAAGAAATTCACAATTTATTGGAAAAATTCTAACTCAAAACATTTGTGTGAGTGTATGAGTTCACGCTGCAGTCAGTGGGTTCCTCTGTAGAGATCCTGAAGGGCTATGAAGGCAATGAAATAAGCAATATGAGGTTTTTATTTGAATTTAGAGCTGCAACAATTATTCGATTAGTTGACTGACAGAAAATGAAAGAAAAGATGCTGAAATTACAGCTTCAAATGTTTTCTGGTTTCTTAAAGGTATACTATGCAGGATTTTCCTAAAAAAACAATGTATAGACTCATACAAGAGTAATCCCTCTCAATCATCACTTATGCCCCACTAGAAGTGTTTGTGGTGTATGTATCTGCAGAGACTCTGCCCTTTGCCTGTATTTTCTTATTTTCTTATTATTCTGTTGTGTTCAGGATGTTTCTGGGTGTCAACCTTTGGGCAGTGGGTGTGTAGCCCCAAGCCAATAACAGCACACAGGGTGTGAGGTCGGGACTCGTAGCGCAGCGACCGGGTTACATCACTGTCTCCGTCTCTCTCTCTCTTGTGCTCTGCTCTGCTTTCCGTCTCTGTGTCATGGACGTATAAAGAGCTGCAGGTGTGTTTGCTGTGTTTTGTCTGCTGCTCTGTGTGTCTGTTTGACCGAGGGCAGGGCTGAGCGACACACACGCAGAGCAGAGAGGCCACAGCGGACAGGATGAAGCTCTGCATTCACACAAAATCCAGCAGTGCGGCACCTTCCCTCAGGGTTGTGCGGAGGTGTGGGCGTGTTTATTTGTGCTTTAGAACATAACCGCTGTGAAACAATCAGAAGATAATGTTTTATTTATCTGATTCACAGCTTTGTTCTCACCAGCACCGCTCGCTCTCTTCATTCACTCTCTAGCTTGCTCGACCACCACTGCTCTCTCCCTCGCTCTCTCACTAGTTGAGGTGAGGAGGAGGGGCCAACTTTGAATGCTGTGTTTACAAACACCAACCAACAAATCCTGCATAGTATACTTTTAAGTCCTCTATGATATTAAACTGAATATATTTGGGTTATGGACTGTTGGTCGGGACAAAACAAGACAGTTTAGGTTGCATACTGAGCTTTTTCACCATTTTCTGGCATTTTATAGACCAAACAACTAATCAATTAATCGAGAAATTAATCAACAGATTAATCAATAATGAAAATAATTGTTAGTTGTAGACATATTAGCAGCACAAACGACAACATGTCAAAAAGCCTGCAGCAAGAAGGCCTGAACACAGCTTGTCTGTAATTTAATATCTCACCAATGTGGAGATGAGACAAGAAATTACTGTTGGCCAAAGTATATATGACTTTACGATGATGATCTGCAAGACAGTAACTACACCAGGAGACATTCACACAATGCAAGGCCGCCAGAGCTCAACACCTTGTGCGTGCAGGTGCGTTTACCTGAATAGGCAGCTGGCTGGTGAGGTAGCAGCCTGCAAAGCTGGTCAGGTCTCCACTGAAGAGGAAAAAGAGAAAACCAAAGGACATGGCCTCCTCCACTTTACCGTTCCGATAGGCCTCGTAGACCTGACTAGATAGATAGATAGATGGATAGATGGACAGACAGACGGAGTAACATACTCACACATACACTTAGGTAAAATAAGATCAAAACTGATTTTCACTTCAAAATCAACCACTTCATTAGGATGGTAAACATTAAAATCATTATTACTCACGGCAGCGTGGACAGCAGGAAACAGAACATGGATACAAGTCCTATCACCACGCTGCAGTACTCCCACACATTATCCACACACTCCTCCAGCAGGTAAAGGATCCATGGCGTCCCGTTAACACACAGCGGCCGGCCCAGCGCGGGAGCGGTCCAGTTACCGGCCGCCACATCCACACTCTTCCCGGGGAAACGCGTTGTGGCCATGGGGGGAGAGCCTGGCGCCGTCCGCCGGCGTATCTGCCCTTCAGCTGCAGGATATATCCTCCTGCTGCTGCTGCTGCTATAGGGATGCGTCCAAATTGTAAGTAGACTTGTGTTTAGTCCGGCAACAAATGTCAGCGTTTATTTAGAAACAGGTCTGACACACCTGCCTACCTCATAAAACAGATGTGTGAAGACTTGTTCTGACATTGGACGAGTCTGAAAGAGATGTCAGAACAATATCAGCAGCCTGTTGTACCAGTTGTGTGTGTAAAGCGGTTGCACCACAGAGATAAGTTACAACATAACTCTAAGAAATAACTATAAATTAACACATGCCCGTAGGGTCGGTATAAATCATAAAATGTCACAGAATTATACCCCCTAATGGTAAAACAGCAGTTTTTCTGCCACACAGCATAATTTTTTCATTAAAGGTGCAATGTGTAGAATTTAGTGGCATCTAGCGGAACGGACTTGGCAGAAATGGAATATAATATTCATAAGTATGTTTAATTAGTGTATAATCCCCCGAAAATAAGAATCATTGTGTTTTTGATACCTTAGAATGAGCCCTTTATATCTATATAGGGAGCAGGTCCTGTTCCACAGAGCCCGCCATGTTGCACCGCCATGTTTCTACAGTAGCCCAGAACAGACAAACCAAACACTGGCTCTAGAGAGGGCCTTTCACATTTTTTGCAAGTTTCGCAGCCACTGTAAGTTCTCCTACATGTTTGGAAGGGGAGGGGGAGGGGTATTCAGCTTGATGCCTCTAAATCCTACACACTGGTCCTTAAATGTCATGCCATTTTGCAACACAGTAATCCAGTAAAGACCTAATTGATTGATATGATATTTCAATATTGATCAAGCTTACTATGATGAGCTAAGATGCCAAGTGGCTCAGGCCAGCCAGAAAGCTAATGCTGCAACAATTAGCTGATTAGTCAATTGACAGAAAATGATCAGCAACTATTTTCATAATCGATTGATCGTTTTGAGTAATTTTTTAAAGAAAAGATGCTGAAAATGCAGCTTCAAATATTTTCTGGTTTCTATGGAGGGTTTTCCGAAAAAATAACTAGGTATAGACTCACACAAAAGTAATCCTTCTCATTCATCACTTATGACCCACTAGGGGTGTCTGATGGTGTATGTATCTGTAGAGACTCTGCCCCCTGCCTGTATTTTCTTATTTCCTTATTATTTTGCTGTGTTCTGGACGCTTCTTGGCATCAACCTTTGGGCAGTGGGTGTGTAGCCCCCCGCCAATAAGAGTGAGCAGGGTGTGAGGTCGGGACTTGTAGCATAGCGACCAGGTTACTCTGCTCTGCGTCATGGATGCATAAAGAGCGGCAGGTCTGTGTGCCTGCTTGACCGAGGGCGGGGCTGAGGTAAGTGGCTCATGCTAGCCAGAAAGCTAATACACACTGTAACCATGACGATGGAACTCCATCTTTGATTATTGATTGACCACTTGCCTTAGTTATGGCTTTACATCCAAACTAGTTAGGTTATGCCCCAAGTAGTCGTGGTGCAACCAATTTTAGTAGCTGATTTAGTAACAAACTAACTAGTAATTACTAAACCTCTAGTGTTGTCTTTACATCCTAACTCACACATAACTGGTGCAACCCAGTGCAGGAGCTGAACAATTCAAAAGTGTTACAACTGCCCTTCATTTCATCCCAAATTAGTAAATTAGGTCTGTATATTTTGGGATATAATTCCATTACTATTGTGATGTTTCCTTAACCTTAATCCTACTGAATGGGGTACCTGCAGACCCCAGGCATATAACTTTTTGTCGTATCTCACAGGTGCTTTATTCTTTCATTCCAATTTTCATGACTTTGTAAATCAATTTGTTCCGAATGACTCATATCATTGTTTTCTGTTTCTGTTTTATTTAGTGCTTTTTGAAAACACCAATGCATTCAGTCAGGAGCACCCAATTCTGCCTCTGCAGTTTTAACAGATGGAACTATTTATTGAGTTCATGTTTGCCATGGGTCCTAATTTAACGTATCACACACTATCAATGGGGTAGGTGGCAGTCTGTCAGTCATTTTGAAGGCTTTGTGGAAAGATTGTACTTGGGATAAAAGCCGCAATTTGTATTAAAGAAAGGTATATATTTTCATTTTACATAATATGCAAATTAACTGTAATTTTCTTAAAATAATACTTATCATTTTGCTCTGATGGTTGTTTCTTACAGTAGTTTATTCTTGGGAGACCCCAGTCGGTATTCCTTGTATGTTAAAGATGTTGGTATGATGAGGGTTAATTAGCTCACTATTTACTCCACAATGATTGCCAGTCTAATCTGAATTGTCATTGTTTGGGCACATTTGCACAGATTTGAGGAGGCGATGCTAGCATACAGAGATGGTAACAGATTAGCTCCCGGTGGCCTCTCACCTGACAAAACGGACTCGGTGCAGACTGCAGACTGTTTGTAGGTCAGCGTTAACTTCCCCCGCATCCTCACACGTTTCTCTAAGAAATATAAACACCGGGAGAACATTACAGATTAGCTCCGGAGGTACCGTCCATCACTAGTGGTCCCCGAGCGTCAAGACGCCACGAATGAGGTCGTAACATCCTGTACGGATTTTCAAAATTATAACTTTACAGACAAACATATTTCTATGTTTCGATGGTCATTACTAAACAGATAAATGAACATAGAATTAATTAATTAACTTAAGGTATCTACAACCAGAGTATGTATTAAAGTATGTACTGTGTTTCAGTATAATAATAATAGCCTGGGCAGGTAGAAAAGACACAACCGGACATTTCCCTTTTTCTTCAATAAATGCCTGGCACCATGACAGAGTGTGATTTTTAGGTACATATTTTACAGAAGTGATTTAAAGTTCAACTCAATCGTCTCAATAGAAGTTTTATTAGAGGTTGTAAATTCTGCGCTTTAATTTGAAGGCAAAAGCCGGATGATGTACAGCTTCACTTCCGCTTGGTGGCGTCTGGGGAAATACCCCCACCTACTGATCACATGAACTGATGACCATCAGTGTCATTTTAGGGGGGATAAAAATACATAAATAGATAAATAAATCATTGCCAACCAGCTTTTTAAATAGGTTATATCACAGTCAACAGTGAAACCTCTCCTCTCACCTCAAATATATATTTTCATGCTGGATGTTTTTTTTTATATGTAAGAAATATATTCTAACAATGCCACCACTACTACAAGTATAACTACTAACTATTGCTGCTACTACAGCGACAACAACAAATACTACTACTAATATAAGCCTACTACTGCTAATAATAATAATAATAATAATAGATAAAAACAATATTGGTAATATGTCAGTGACATACAATGCATTTTTGGCCTGGTCAGTAGGTGTATTAAGACCAATGATCTTTTTGTCTGGATTAAGGATAAAACTCTTTGGTCTGAAATGCAGCCATGAAGTCATTAGGCCTCATCTACCATACCTCTCTCCATCCCCTCTGTGTTACCACGCTGCCTTCAAGTGCCTCTTGTAAACTTCTATAATGGTAAAATCGTAGTGTTTGTTGGAAAGAAGAACAAAGATGACCCTATAAAATGTTTTTGCTATCTGTCAGCTGCTGTGTGAGAATTACAGAATTGTGCGACTTGTGAATCAATTTGTTGTCAATAAAACTTTGTGTATCGGTTAAATGTTTCACACAGAACAAAAATAGAAGCACACGATGCTATCTGAATGCAAAAAATATGATGGTAAATGCATCAGCCATGAGTTGTGGGGCTTTTATGCGAACTGTACAAAGCAATTCAGAGGAGAGTGAATTGAAGCTGACTTGGGCAGTTACAGTGGTACTCGGTAGGCTATATAACCCACTGAGAAAGGCCCAGTTGAGTTACAATTGTCAATCGGAATCTTGATTTCCGAGAGTGCATGAAGGCAGCATCCCACCCAACCTGTCCCTCCCTCTATCCACCTGTTGCGCTGCGCGCTCTCGCCGGCCGCACGATGGCGCACTTTTCAATGGTGGCCGGCGAGGATGAATATAAAAGGCTTGCTCTGTGGGGGGAACTTGAAGCTGTATGAAGCTGTGCAGGGATAATTTGCATGCCTATGTGTCGCTTTTGACCGAGGTTTGGAGGTCCTGTACGAAGCTCCACATTCAGTGTCCGTGCGTCCTCGTCCTGCACGGAGCGGGTAAGCTGTCCGACGCTGTGGGTGTCTGGAATTGATTCAGGTTTTTGGTTTTCTTGTTGCATGGCAGTCTGTCATTAGAGACAGCAACGCGTTGCCGGAGGAAATGCATGAATGCCACCCACATTCCTTGATGTCGGGAAAGTTGACTGGATGAGGTGGCATCGGTGGTCAAAGCACCGATGTGCCACATACAGTCTGTATCGTGCAATAAATACCTTTTACTAAGGAAATGTAAACAGATGTGGAGCGCGCACAGTTTTAGAGGGCTGTTGCCAATAAACGTAATAGGTTTAATAACTTGTTAATTATACAAGCAGTGTCTTTGCACAGGCTATATTGACCTTATGGAAAATAAATGCAGAGTTACGATTAAAAGTGCGTAACGGGCACACATGACAATATAGCAATAGTTTTTATGTTCTGTAAGCATTTTTGGTAACCTAGTCTATTTATTTACACCTGCTTCACTTCCATGTCGTCTCTCTGTCTGTCCCCCCCTTTCTCTTTCTCTCTCCCGGTGTTTCGGTGTAGCTTAAATACAGAGGAATGTGTTCAGAGAGCTTGAAAGGCAAGTTCAGTCGCATTACTCACATTTAGTCTCAGCATTTCTTCTCTTAATGCCCTTTCCAAGTCGAAATATACTGTTGCTCCACCTGTGTGTGTGTGTGTGTGTGTGTGTGTGTGTGTGTGTGTGTGTGTGTGTGTGTGTGTGTGTGTGTCTGTGTGTCTGTGTCTGTGTGTGTGTCTGTGTCTGTGTGTGTGTGTGAGAGAGAGAGAGAGAGAGAGAGAGAGAGAGAAAGAGTGTGTGAGAGAGAGACTTACTTACTAGAGAGCCTACTTTCGAGGACAAATTTCAGACTAAAGACCAATTATTTGGGGACAGCTTGTCCAATTGGGAACAAAAGTCGTGTCCCTCCTCAAGGTCACAGACTTTTGAGAGAGACAGATGTTGACGTCCCGGGAAGGACATTATCACTAATGTCCTTCCTACCTTCCTGCGTTATTCATATTAACAGGTATATTAGGTTCTCCTTTCACCGACATTGTGAAAGGAGTTCACTTTATATATAAAACCCTCATTAACTATATTCAAAGTGCAGCCTGCAGCGCATTTAGGTGTTCATGTTTCCATTTTTGCCAAATTCATCATTCATCACTGGGCTGCGAGTTTTATTTTGAGTTATCCTGTGACTCGGTTTCACAAATAAAAATGTGTAAGATCATGAAGTAAAGGCAGACTCTGTCTTTCAGTTTGTTTTTTTTTACTACCAAGAAAAGCAAGATGGGTTTATTGTTACAAAACACTTCACTGATTAGGATCATGATTTTTCCATGATACACATACACAGCAAGTTCAAGCTGTAATTCATTATTCACATATTCAATCCACTAAATACTCACCCAGGAAGTATGACTCTATAGTGTGAAGGATGCAGGCTGTGAAAAGATTTCCAAACTTGGAAACATATTAAAAATAAGTTGTGGGTATTTGAAAGCAGCTCACCATTAAGGATGACTTCCTAATATTTTGTCCGTTGAATTTATTCCTATAAGCCTGCAATCCTCCTGGGTCAGACCCGCTTGATGAAACCAGAACGTGCTTCCGTTCAGCTCTCAGTGAGAGACTCCGAGTTTGGGCTGCGGAAGGCAGTGAGTAATGAATAATGAATGGTTGAGAAAATGTGTGTGAATGTTATGTTGGCTGAGTGTGGCGGTAATGCACTATTCCACTAGCACTCGTCCTCTCTGCTATGGAAATCCTCTCAGCAGTTATGAGTCTCGCAGCGCAGCGGAGCCAAACGTGAGAGCAAAGGAGAAACCCCCACCCCCACCCCCACCCCCTTTCCACACTTAAGGCTGGATTCACTGCCATTTGACACAGTTGGCCTCCAGAGACTCAGACACACACACACACACACACACACTTACATCCTCAAGTATGAACACAAAATGGAGAATTTGGAATCCAGCACAGTGGCTCCCAAGAGATATTTTTCTAACAATCTGGGTTGAAGTTCAAAAACAAAAGGGAGTGGAAGTATCACAGAGTGAGACAGGTAACTTTTATCCATTGGAGATTATGTCTGTATTACTGTGGCACCTTAGGTGTAGCAGAAGGAGTAGAATGTCATAGAAATAGGGCTGCAGCTAATGATAATTTCCATCATCAGTTGACTTCATTATTATTTTTCAATTAATCCATTAATCATGTAATTTATAAAAAGGCCCCAAGGTGACATCCACAAATTGCTTGTTTTGTCCAAACTAGAGTCCAAAACCCAGAGAGATGAAATTTACAGAGATACAAAATGACAAAAGAGAAATAATCTTCACATTTTGATTGACTGATTGACTGATTGATTTGAGTGTCCTGCAGAAATGTCCTCTTATGATAGATACAGTGTTCTCCTTTGAGGCTGCCATGCATTTTCTATAAATCTTACACAAAATAGTAATGGATTAATCAACGAATTGTTTCAGCTCTACATTTTAGAGGATAAAAGGCCACACATACAGAGCAGATGTCCCTCTGTGTGTGTGTGTGCGTGTCATTTCTAACTCATCTCCTTGCTATTCATATCTTATCTGCTCTTTCTGCATTAGCCAATATGACATCCATAAGTCTCACATTAAGTGTCTCCGTGGCCTGGCTTTGCTTTCTCTTATCTCTTATGTCCACAGTGTCCACTCTGAAGAGAGAAAGAGTGATATTTCCTCCCGTGCTTTCCCCTCATGCTCAGTCTGTTTTCTCTCTCTGTCTCTCCATATTTCCCATCCTGCCTTTCTTTATCTCTCAGTGGCTTCAGTGTGTTTTACAGTCGCTATTCTTCTACAGCTCCTGTCATACTGTAATTCCCAATCGTTGCCGCACAGCTGCATAACTGCAGGGCATAAATAATGGAGAACTTTCCCTTTTGTCACACACACACACACATATATAATACAATACACTCCTACAGTATGTTCCCATGTTAAACCTCGGGGGTCGATCTTTAAAGAAGTCTTAAACTGAGTCCTCTGCAGCAGTGTGGACCTATTTCCAAAGAAGTCTTGAGGGAGCCTCTTCTTTGTGACTTCTTCATCTTACTTATTCATGAAATTCATGGCACCAGTTATATAACTGATTGGCCCAGTTATAGGGAATAAGTACCAACTTAACCAGCTTTTAATCATACCATTAATATGGAAGGTATGTCTGTGTTCAGGATGTGATAGGGAGTATGGAAGCCTTTTAGAATAAAAGAAGTCAAGATCAAGTGAAGATACAGATTCTCATTTTTAGACATAAACATGGACTATAGGTTGCTTAACGGGTTTTTCTTTTTTTAAGGAGATTGGGTTCAGTTCCAATACCATCAACAGACAGCTGGCTGTTTAAGAAGTAAAAGTAATATTTGTTCGCACTTTTTAGCCATGCTAATGACATGGCTCTAGGGATAGCAATGTCAGACGGTTGGCTGGTCCACCACTTTGATCCAGTCTGAAACCTCTCAACAATTATTGAAAGGATTGCCTTGGAATTTGGTACAGATATCCATGCTACAGCACCCAGAGGATGAATCCCACTGTGGTTCCCTGACTTTACTTCCAGTGCCACCAGTAGGTCAAAGTTTTCACTATTTCAGTGAAATATCAACATTTTGTCCAAACATTCAGGGCTCCCAGGTGACTCTAATTACTTTGATGATCTCCCAACTTTTCCTCCAGGGCCACCATGAGAGTGAGATTTCTGGTTTTGAGTGAAATGTCTTCGATATCCATGAAATTTGGAGCAAACATTCAGTTCATCTCCTCAGAATTTGAATTGGAATAACTTTGGTGATCCTCTGACTTTTCATACTGTAGCTCATCATCAGGTCACATTTTCAATTATTCCAACATTTTGTTAATGACAGAATACCTTATTTGTGTATATCTAATATAGAAAAGCAAGTTGAAGTTCATTTGGAAAAAAAGAGTATTGCAGCCACACAGTATGAGAATCTCCTTGAGTCCTACTGCACACACAGGCTCACTTTTTTATTAACCAAGCTGGCTGCATTTCTCAGGATGCCCTCCAACTTTCCCAACAACCAGCAACAAATGCCATAAATGTTTGACTTTTGCTCTGCAAATTAGGTTAACACACTCCAGCATGTATCACTGGATCCCCTGTTCTCACGAACAAAGTTTATTTTAATGACATTTTTAAACACATGCTTCTTGTTTGCATATTATCAGAAATGAACAAAGTACACACTGATTTAATGCAATAAAAAAGTTAACGTGCCATCTTTGGACTGACAAAAGAGCCAAACACATACTGCACCAAACCCTGTAGCCCCAATACAAGCAAATATATATCATTAGTATTGGTTGGGAATCACAGATGAACTGACAATACGATGCTATCACGATATTCTTCTGACAGTAACGATACATCACAACAAAGGTGATAGCCTCAGTTTATGCCTACAACACTGGTACCACACAGAAACTTATACAAAGGGCCGTGAATGTGCTTCTAGTGACTGTCAAAGCTCCGGCAGACTCTTTGTGTTTCCAGCGTGGACACGGAGAGTCTGACAGCAGCTGCTCATGCCTGGTTATTTTGCTTGCGTTTCTTCTTCCTCTTCCACCGTCACCAGTTTGTTCAACGCCTCCATAAGGAGGCGGAGGGTAGCAGCACTGTGGTAGTGGTAAGCTAAAGTAGGTGAATCTATTCTGAGGAGTCTTATGTTTAAAAAAAATGTATTGATACTTGGTCTTAGTGTATCGATAACGTGTTGCAAGTGGAAATATCGTGATATGTTGCAATATTGATTTTTTTTTTTTTTGTCCCTCCCATAATCAGGACATGTTTTCTGAGGGATTTCTGCCTGCAGAAAGACGGCCAGTTGGGCATATTTATCTTTGTCTTAATGCTGTGCGATGAGGAACTTCAAACAGTTTTTTGAAAAGCAGCTTTCCAACAGAGTTCAGGCTGCCACTACTCTGACCCCCCCCCCCCCTTCCTTTTTCTTTTACCCCCACTCTCAAATCCACATAATAATTATGTGCATAAATAAGGACTGAAAGAAAGAAAGAAAGAAAGAAAGTCGAGTAAGTGTTGCAGAAAGAAAAAAAGGAAAAGAGATTATATTTCTTCCACATGCTGCTTCTTAATTCATACTTTCATACATAGAGAAAACAGTGGAATGCAGCGCTTTTTTTCTTCTGTAGTTCCCTCCTGTCTCTCCCTTTCACCCAGCTCCTTTCTAAGGTATTTGTGTGTGTGTGTGTGTGTGAGATGTCTTGCAGGCCAAGCAGGTGCATGTTACACAGAAGGATAGGGCCAACTGAGCAGAGAGAGAGAGAGGGAGACCGGGGAGGGAATGAGGGAGGGGTGGTCTGTCTTATAGGTCATACAAAAGAGCCAGTGTTTTCTCTCTCTCTCTCTCTTGTTGCACTGGGTGAAGACAGTAGTGGTGGAGGAGAGAGAGAGAGAGAGAGAGAGAGAGAGAGAGAGAGAGAGAGAGGGGGGGGGCCCTTCAGTCACATTGTCCTCACATAGCCCTTAACCATCACACCGGCCCCCCAGCATGCACCCCCTGTCACCCCTCACCCAGTGCCCCACTCACAGCTCTCCTGCAGCCTGCCGGAGCTTTACATTTAATTTCACTGGAAGAATTTGTGTTGCTGCAGAATTTGCAGAAAAATGACGGACAACACCTCGACAAATTTGAAAGTTAGAAGTTAATTGTGAACTGTAAAGCTGATACGTCAAAATATGTATCACCACATTTGTAAGTGTGTGTGTGTGTGTGTGTGTGTGTTTAAAGGCTGCATTCCTGAGCTTGCTGAGCCGTAGCTGGGTGATTAATAGTAACTAGCTGATTGTTTAAGAACTGAAATTCCTCATGCCCAATTTTTTTCCTCTGCTTTTACACTCATACACACACACACACATGTTTCACACTAACACTCATGAGGCACTCGGAGGGGGGGGGGCATGTTGATAGTGAGAGCAGGAAAGGATACAGTACATAAACACAGCAGTTCATCAGTGAAAAGAGAGACGATGGAGTGTATACACCGCACTGTATATACTGTGTGTGTGTTTGTGCATGCGAGTGTTGGTGAGGCATTCAGGTAGAATAATGGAAGCTCAGTATGCGAGTCATCTGCAAGTTACACAGGGAATTCAGGACACCGAAACATGATCCACCTCTCACTTTCTCTCTGTCTGTTGCTCGCTGCCTCTCTCTGTCATTCTGAGAATGTGTCCAAATCTCATTCCTCTTCCTCTCCGACTGTCTCTTTCTGATCCTCTCCATCTCTCTCCCTGCCTCTTTATCTCCTACCTTCTGGTCCTCACTCTCTTTTTTACCACTTTTCTCCTCTCTCCTTTCTTATTTCTTCTTTAAATGTCTCGTATAGGGCTGGATAATGTTTGAAATGTGTCAATATTAGTGCAGATATGATACCCAAGTTTTGATTTTCATTTCAACTGGTACCAAAAAGTGTTTAGGTTTGATATCCAGCCCTCATACAGTATTTTTTTATTGTTGTGTCACATAATTCAAGTATTAATACAGAAATATACGTACCAAACACGTTGCGTCAGTCACATTTAATTGGTGACTAATATTCTTCCTACACACACATACAGACTTTCAACCAGATTGTTGCTCTGCGCAACTAAGACAATAGGTGCATGTGTGTCTGCCTGTGTGTGACAGATAAATCTCTTTGCTCTTCGTTTATGGTTGTTTTGTTGTTTTGGACCCAGAGGCCTGGCTCGGACCAATAAGAATTCCCGATGTGGTATCCTGGCAATAGGCGGGTTTCCATGGCCGTCACCGGCTTGGCAGGAGAGATAACGGTCTCCCAAGTGCTCCGCTTTGTGCCTGCCTTTGGTCTAGTTTGGGCTCACTCCAATGTGGCTTTCAGAGAAATGGTGTGAGGATGAGATAATGTCTGATTGTGCAGGGAGACCCGGGTGCAGAACGGCAGACAATGACACAGATACATACGATTAACTGCTCAGCCTCCGAAGGGATGCAGAGTTCAGCGCTGAGCAAAGTCACCATGATCACACAGACAGCAGACAGGCTGGGTGGCTGCTTTAAAGGAAGTCTTTGGTGTCGATAACATCGCAGGAAAAAGCAATTTGTGTTAATGTTTTTATGTGGGAGGAGAGATGTGTGAAGTCAGCAGAAGCAGCAAGCCTACATAGTCTGTGCATGTATGTTTATTTCTGTGTGTGTGTGTGTGTGTGTGTGTGTGTGTGTGTGTGTAAAACTTCCCTCTCCGACCTTCCGGTGCCTCTTGTAGCGTTAATGTTTTAATGTTTAATTGAGCTTCACAGAAACAGCGAGAATGTCAAGTAAATGGTTAACATAGCACATTTGGATTCCCTCAACTTTAAACCCATTCATTCATATTATGGCAGAAAACTGCATTTTCAGTGAACCATTAGATTTATTTATTAATTACTATTACAGTAATAATTACTGAAAAGTATCGTTAGAATATAACAAATTATACATTTGTAAATATATTCAGACAGTTTAACATTTTGAGGACTATTCATTTAATTACTGTTTTGGCATATTTGTTGAACCCATACTACAGAATAAGCCCTGGACTTACAGTTCACTATGACATCACCCAAAATGTCACTGAGGCTGCACAGTTTAAACAAACACCTCTGTGACCTGGAAACTGTAGTCACACATTCCCAGAGTACATGCATGCATTTGTGTGTACGTGTGTGTGTACGTGTGTACGTGTGTACGTGTGTGTGTACGTGTGTACGTGTGTGTGTGTGTGTGTGTGTGTGTGTGTGTGTGTGTGTGTGAATTTTGGTAGGTATGTATGACTTTGTAGCAGATATGTCACATATTACCAAGAAGTCATGTAGTTGTATCACATATTAACTTACACTTGTTGCAGCTGTAGAAAGAGGACAGAAAACTGGAGGAGAGAAAAAGATTTGAAGATGAATAGAATAGGTAGAAGGACAGTAAAGGAGTGTTTTTCCCCGCATTATTATTATTGTTATTATTCTGTAAACACAGCTCTGTGAGAGCGAGACAATACGACTTCTGAAAAGGTTTTAACCCACACCAACAAAGAAGATAAACATAACTAAACTGATAAAATAAACAAGTATGCAGTCAAGCACATATCTTTAATTTAAACCAAGAGGGAAGAGGAAAGAGAAGGAGAAAAAAATGGATGTCAGTTATCCCTTAATAAGCAAGTCGGTCTGGCTGCAAATATTCTGTCCCCATGATTGGAAAGAAGTGAACATGTAAACTAACATGAAGGTGGTAGTGGTGATATTTCAGTTACTGGTCTAATTTTAATAATCTCTAAAAGATAAACACATTTATTATAGATCTTCGTGCCATCAGAGTGACAAATCTTATCATGTTGTACGTTTACAAAGTTTGAAAATTACAACAATTTGACAAAGTAGAACCACAGAACTTGTGCGTCAGTGATGCCAGCACAAGCCCATAGTGCTTGTGTGAAGGATCAGTATTTGGGACTATTTTGTTGAGCATTATGTTGTAGTTTTAGTTATTAATATTGATTTTATAACAGATATGCTCCTTATAATAAGTGGATCTCCATGAGTGATTGTTCTGGAGCATTATTCTGTAAAGCAGAAGTGTTTGGGCAGATATTTTAAGATACCTCAAACAATGTTTTTGAATGTCATTTTCACATGAAGCCTGTATGGAACCGACAATGTTTTACCTGCAGTATAGCCTACTGTACACTGACTGTGTACTGTAAGTCATACAATATTGACTTGCATCCACTTCTGTTAGTCTGCGTTTTGGTTGTCTTGAGACAGAAAATAACTTGTTAAAATCCCAAATTAAACCTCCACAGCCTCTCTTACTGGCTCAGAAGTGATTTAATCAGTCTCAGCTGCTCCATCTATTTCTTGACAAAATGTTATTTTGTATACAAAATGAATATCCCACCATTTGCAGCTCTGTTCAGTTAATTCAATCTTCCTCCTCTCTTTCTCCCCTCTCTCCTTCAGGACTCTGCTGTGGCAGGACTGCCTCCTCCAGAATATGCCTTGTCTCCATGGTAACAGGCCTCAGGCAGACCCAGAAAAACATCGGGCCAAACTGGTTTAACATACCTGATCCTGGACAGCAGTGACAAGGATTTTAAAAACAGAAATTCATACATTTAATGAATCCTGATATATTATTAATGGACCCAGAATGACTAAAATAATCCTTAAAAATGTGCATTTGTTTTAACTTGATGTAATTTTTGAATTTTTTTTGCTTTCTACCCTCTTGGGATCACGATGCAAAGGACACTTTAAAGGTTAAAAGCTTGCTGTAATTTAAGATTTTCGTGGGTCATTATGTCGTGGATATACACGTTCTCAATTAAGGGATCTTAAACTGGGCCACACCAGTCCCAAAAGGGGTCCTCAATCAGGACCAGGATGCACCAGCTGTTCAGCCAGGTCCTGGGCCAGAGGGATCTGTCCAGAGCAGGAGATCTGTTTTCTCTGGAAGATGCAGAGATCGAAGACTGCCTGTCTCAGGCTCTGGACCAGATCAAGGCCATCTCCTGCTCTCTGGTCAGTATAAATGATGAGACAGGCCTAAGCAGCACACACATAGATTACATTTATTCCAAATACTGCAGGGCAAATGTCAGTTTAATTAATTATTTATGAGCTTATCCATTATTCATGTTTTTGTCCTTAATTTATCATTGTATCCTTACTGTCAGGACTATTTGACCAATGACAATGACCAGGCAGTGGTGGAGATTTGCATAACACGCATCACCACGGCCATAAGGGAGACGGGCTCCATCGAGCGACACAGCACGGCGCTGGTGGGGCTGTGGGAGTCGTGTCTGGAACATAACCTCACCCCGCAAGGTGAAAACACAGAGGACACACCGCACGCTAAGATAGCCTCCGACATCACCAGCTGTATCCTGCAGGTACACACACACACACACACACACACACACACCCTCGCTACATGGTCAAAACAAGTCACACGTAAGGTGTTGTTTTTAGTGGTGTGTTCCAGAGAAAAATACTTCACTTTTTGTTTTGCCTGAAGCACAAACTGCACATACAGTACACATAGTGTACCTGTTGACACCACTCACATGGTGTTTGCACTTTTCAGCAATATGTCATTTGTTTGTTGAAGTAAATGGAAAAAGTGCTGTTTAAACCAATGGTTCCCAACACGTTTCTTTGCAGGCTGATGATGTTTATGAGTTGCATGGCAGGATTACCAGCTGTGCAAAGCAAGCAACTGCCCAGAGGCCCCAAAAGCCCAGATTAACTCCATGTTATTTGGGTCTATGTAATTCAATTAATCAAAAATTTGTTGTAAATGGATGAGTTGTGAGTATTTCAACCAAAGAGTAATATTCTCCTCTAAAACATCTGAGATTATTTCATCTGTAAAACTGTTAGAGGCCTTGAGATAAAACTAATCAGTATATCAGCAATAAAGCAACAAGGGTAACTAACAACTAGGGTAAGTTATGAAATAAAAATCTGAAATTGAATAGCAAAACATTATTTTTCTTCTTTTCTGTCCCATTAATTATCTCGCAACTCCTCAGATTTACCCTTTGGGGGGTATTCCAGCAAGGCAGATAAAGGAAAGTCCTGGTTTATTTCAATAAGCCTAGCTAATTTAAGTGAGAGTCCCGTTCCATTACTGTGGTTTATACGATTCCCTGCTCAGTAACCATGATAACTTATACCGCAGAACTAGCCTGCTCTGTAGTGGGGTAACTGTCAAGCTTAATTTAGCTGTGTGTCAAAGAATTTCCAACAGGCAGAAACAGAATCCCAAAAGACGGGTCTGTCAAGTGTTGTTTTGTGCTTGCATCACTTTTGTCATGTCCGTGTTCAGGAAAACATAAGGTCAGACCTTTTTCTCACAATGTGACCAAGCATGAATTTATGTTTATTTAAAAGCTAAGCATTTATAATTCAAGAAAAAAGGTTTGCCAGAGTTGTTTTGAAGTTATTTATTCATTCACTCTTTTGTTCAAGCTGTGAAGACCAAAAAAAAAAAACATTGTCCATACCATGACCTTCTACTTACTTACTTCTGTACTTTTTCTAATTTTTAACTTCTGATACTCGATGTCCAGTTTCTGACTTTCAATGCCAACAAGCAGTTGATGCTTGTATATCGCACAGACCTCCTGTGAAAGAGAAAATGTGTCAAAGAGTAGCTGATTATGTAGTTGGTAATAGCAATATGAATAATTACTTACTTCATTCCTTACTGAAGTTCTTGTTGTTCCGGTCATGTCCTGCAGCAAGGTGCATGGTTTTACATAATTTGAAGAATGCAGACACATCCAAAACATTTCACATTTGGTCTTACCTCTGGCATTTCTGTGACTGCAGAAATAGTCTCCTCATCAAGGGCTCTAGACATGCTGGTGCAAATAGAAGAACACTGCAGTTGTTAAAGCAAAAGAAGAAAGAATAAGATGCATGGTGTTTTTACAAAATAAAGACTACTCACACACGGGTCAGGTAAGCATCTTGAGTTGGGGGATCAAGCAGGCATAAAGTGTCTCCCCTCACTGAAAGATATAGGCCCACTGAGAGACTGATACCTATTGACGAAAAGTAGTAGACAATACCTTGGGGAATGATGTCCCCCCCTATTACCTCTATTAGTGGGTGCCCCCGGTTGTAGCTCAACACTAGCTCCTCTGTGGTGTGAGGTCCTCAGGTGGAGGTCCCCCATTAGTAGCAGTGGCATCTGTCTTTTCTTTTGGTGGCTAAAATGGTGTATATTTACAGATCAGCAACTATTTTAACAAATAAATTTCACATTTCATTATAGGCTACTTACCACTCTGGAAAATGTTTTTATATTTTTTACTTGTTGCCACGTTCTTTTTTGCCTATTGAGATGGCTCCTGTTGAGATGTAACAGAGAAGAATGAATGTAGGCCAAGGGTTACTAGGTCAGAAAGGCTTCAAACACCGAATTAGGCTAATTAACAGCACATGCATTGTAGCTATGTCAGTGCACCATAATTTTAAACATACATCTGATATTATCTAGTCTACTGATAATATAACCACAGTTTTACTGTATCTAGTGATCTGAATGTTCATTTATTAACAAAACTAAAACAATAAGTAGGCTAGTATAACTTACACATTTAATCTGTCAGCAATTTTTTGCCATTGCTAAATTGCTAAATTGTGTTAATGGAACGACTTGAGCCCTAAGTGAAAGTCGACATTAATTCAAACTGGGCTTTTTCAATTAAGCACAGATTTCATTAGCAGCGTTGATGGAATGCCCCCCAGGTCTAAACCAACACACAAATACTAGTTATGCACTTTGTTTTTCTGGGTCTGTTTTATTGTTTGCTTGTATATTTTCTTAATCCTGCAGATAAAGGTTACAGTTAGCAGTTATAAGTTGAAATGTTTCATCCCTTTATCATATCAGTAAACAGTAAACATCAGGTTGAAAGGTATTCTGGGTATTTTGACGTTAAAGTAGATGAAAAACATTGAGGGAAAGTGGGTACACAAGTATAAATTACAATCTTTAATCATTGAGTATCACAAATTAATGATACATCATACAACATACCCAAAGGTGTATTTTTGCTTTAAGAGCAAATATACTTTATGTAATCACTGCCGAAGGTCTTTAAAATCTAAATCTAATCTTTTCCTGTCAGACATAAACAGCTGAAAGGCTTAAAAGCAGAAGGGCTCTCTCTCCTCCACTTTCTCTCTCTCCCTCTGCCTATTTCCTGTGGGAATGGGAATGTGCGTAATACCACCGTAATGAGACTGATTCTTTAGGAAAGGTACACACACACACACACACACACACACACACACAGAGGTAAGACGAAAAGCTCTGACAGCAGCTCCTGGCTCTGATGTCCTAACTCCAACAGTTATCAGGGGATCACTTCTCTCTCTTCCCTTTCTGTCTCTCTCAATCTGTTTTATCTTGCTTTCATTCTACCCATTTTCCTGTCTCTTTCTTTCTCACCTTCCCTTAACCTCTGACTATCTTTATCTCTCCCCTCATCTCCTCTGTTCACGAGTTCCTGTCATTTTGAATCTACAGATGCACAAACACTCCTCTCACCCTTCCCCCGGATCTCCCACAGAGAGGAGGAGAGACGTAGGGAACAGACTGTAGGCAGAGGGTTATTGTTAGCACGCTGCTTGTCTGCAACACATCCATCCATCCTTGTTTGAGTTGCTTGATCTGAGCTGAGCCTGACATTAAAGTGACTCTCTGTAGTAGGATGAAAGAGAGCAAGAGGGGACAGATAAATACATCTGTACATTCATGCATGAAGAACATGCTAGGGGTCCCCCTACTGACTCTCACCTCATGCCCACTGCAGGCAGCAGGCAGCAGGCAGCAGCTAGCATTGACTCTACAGTATATGTTGTGTTTACCGCTTACCCGTTCAAACGCAGACTGAGGACAGTGTGTACCTTGTCCTATAACTTTACAAGCAATAAGACAGTGAGCTCAAAGCTCCAATAATAACACAGTAGGATGTGCCACAGGTACTATAGATTCTGCAGTTTAAGGGTTTTTTTTGTTGTTTTATTTTACTAACATTCATTAAAATTAAGATGGTGATTAGATATATTTGACTGATTAGTGGGAAAACCTTTTTGTGGAAGCATTGTCTGCACTGCCATCATGTGGCAGAAAAGAGGCATGGCAGTTTCATTGACTTCAGTACCAATAAGATGTTCAGTGTAAGACGAATGCAAAATATGAACACCGAAGCTGCAGACTCAAAGCTGACAAAACAGAGTATCACATTTGACAGTGCGTATATGTGTGAGTGGTCTGGGTGAGATGGACCAGCAGAGTTCAAGTCCAAGCAGACCTCAGACTCACCTGCTGAGGGTGCTAGTGCATTTCAAATCCCCTTTCCTCCCGCACACGTCTGTAAATGACAAATGACAAACTTCTGCATGGGGCTGCATCCTCAAATACAAATGCAACACTCCCTCCTTCCCTTCCTCTCCATACTTGCATCACATTGTGAATGTAAGCATCTTAAGTGGGTCTTAGCCTGTTTTAATCTGTCACTCATTGTTTTGCTTGTGGAAAGTGTTACTCATGGCTGTTTGTCTGAAATGACTCACTGTTGAGTGCCAAAGATCATTCACCTCTGCCGAGGAACAGAGGCCAGCACTGTAAAAGCAAGCCCCCTTTGCTGTCTCTTCTCTCTGTGGACACATGCAGGATTGGAGAGACCTGGATCTCCATCAAACAAATTCCTGCTTCTATCAGTATCAGCCGCTCAGTGTCCTCCTGTTCTGTATTGTAGTCTTACCCTCCATCATCCTCAATTTGCAAAACACCCTTTGTCTGTGCATATGAGTTGCATTTCCTAGTTTCTTCCTTTGGGTAATGCGGAAATCTGGAGCAAGTTAGTCGGCTTAAAGGATCATACCAGTATTTTTGCATGTTTTTGCTCATTTAATCACATTAAAAATATGCTTTGCATGACTGCTGATCATTTTGCTTGTTCCTTAAAATGCAAAGAATTACTTACTGTTAAAGTGTCTTTCCCCTGAATATATAAAGACTGCTGTGTCTCTGCTTTTGTCCCCTCAGAACTACAGTTGTCCTTCGGTCATGGTGCTGGCCGTCCCGGTAGCGGTGCGGTTCCTGCAGAGAGGGAACAGGGAGCTGAGCAGGAACATGTCCAGTTATCTCTCCCTGGCTGCTATAGC
Organism: Scomberomorus guttatus; assembly: GCA_038419695.1. Lineage (NCBI taxonomy): Eukaryota > Metazoa > Chordata > Actinopteri > Scombriformes > Scombridae > Scomberomorus > Scomberomorus guttatus. The sequence continues at coordinate 21,379,935 of CM076451.1, forward strand.
CAAGGCTGATCTGCTGGCTGAACACACAGAGGCCATAACACTCAGTGTGCTGGGAGGTAGGAAATGCACATGTTCATACACATAGAAAACGATGAATATTTTAATATGTATGCATACATATTAAATATTCATCATTTTCTGCAGCGTACATACACACAAACACATCTGCATAAACAGCATAACCACTGTAATCCATACTGCACTTGATGTTGCTGTTAAAAAGGGGGGAAGTGACAAGTGAAGTATGTTGTTGCTGTGATGTGCAAACCTTCTAACTACACTTTGACTGACTTTTGTTCGGTATCAGTTAGGTTCCCATGTGTTCTTAGCGAGCTTTACCCCTTTAAATCCAGTGCTTTGCAATTCCTCTTCACTCCTTTCCTCTCCTCTCCTCTCAGTTTTGCTGCCCCAGATAGATACAGATCTTACACACTTAGCGAAATGTGTATGTGTGTGGGCTTGTGCCTTTTGTGGAGTGAAATCTATAAAGAGAAAGAGCGGCGCAGAAGGAGGAAAGCTCTGCATAAGAATGAACATTAACAGGAATAGCCAAACAAGTCCATCATAGGCACTACTGTTTTCATATAGTTGTTGATGGTGGGTTATGTTGGTTTGGCCTTTAGAAATAATACTTTTACGCTCTTACCTTGAGGGTCTGCTTTAGACTGGTAACAATGGAATTAACTGGAGAGAATTTTACTGGAGTGGAAAAATTGATTGCTGTTGTAATCACTAATTGTAGTGGTAAATTACAATCTTATCCTATTGTGAGCCATAGTGAACGCTGTTATAATAATTGCCTGCTCCTTGAGGATTATAATGATGGTAAATAGCAGCTGTTACAAATCATTTCCCTGTTAGCACTTTGATGCAGCGTGGACATTAATACGTAAGAAGTAGTTATTGTGGGGATAAAATGACAATAGCTGTTTGGCTTTGTGTTCATTTTTGTCCCTGTGTCTCTTTTCTCTACTTTACCACTTGATCAAAACATATAAAACAGGTTAATTGCTGTTGCATCTTGTCCACACATGTTTTATTGTATTCATGAGTAACTTTCCCACATGTCACAAACGCAGATTTTGCAACGCACACAGTTAACCAATCACTTGTTCATTCAGCCCCACAACAGTACAACAAATGTGTTTTTCCAATGACAAAATAATAAGATATGCAGCTACATTGTGTGAGGACGTGCCTCTAAATTCAGAACTGTGATACAAAAAGGAGTGTAAGGTGAAATTCTCCTCAGGCATTGATCTGCATTGTTGTCTTCAACTTCCCTTCTTAACAGTTAAGGTCAAAGGGGGAAACCCAGCTGACCCCTGGTCAGTGGTTAAAGAAAGATATTCCCTGAAACCTTTTTTTTTCTGCCCTTTTAACCCTTTTTTTTCAACACATAGGCTGTTGAAGCTCATTAGTGTAGTGTAGTTCCCTAAAGAGCTGTAGTTAGCACAGCCTGATGGAGATCTGTTTACCCCTCAGGCTTTTACACACACGCACACACTCAAACACACAAACAGCGGGGCTTCACTTATTAGAGCACAGAGAACAGTTACTTTCTCTTTTTCACATAGTGAGCATGCTTTTTTTACAGGCTCAGTGTGCATTTACATGTGCAGGTGTTTTTTTTCTCCGTGAGTCAATCTGTACTTTTGGTAACATGTTGAACTAACGCCTCGCACACACGAATCACACACTAGCACGTGGTGCTAATCACCTCACGCTGCACCAGAGTGAGGCGCCCACCATGGTGATGCTCCCACCGAGCACATTTTCTGCCAGCAGCTCGGCACATGAAACAGCTTAGCTCTCTGCTGTCTGGTTCGGTTTACAACTGAAGTTTCGCCAAGTTTTGGGCTTAGAGTGTCAAATAGTTGGAAGACTCCTTACACCTTTGTTTCCTGAAAATGTGGGTGAAAATACAGATAACATCTTGTCCCTGCCAAAACGAAAACCGGAATCGAGTATTTTTCTAATTAGAGTAGCTATATCAGCCCCATGAATGCCAGAAAAATTTTTTTTAGTGCGTTAAGAAGCATTTCCTGTAATGGCTGCAGTTTGCTAAACTCCCCGGTTTTTCTCCAGAAATACAAAGCTAATTCTGCTCCACTGAAAAGATATTTAATCTAAAAAAGGATTATGTTTGGGGGCGTGTGTATCTAATTGACTTGCTATTACAGTCATCTCTGGTGGTTACTGATATTGTTTGTTCCACCACAGTGCCAAGGCTTTACCTTTTTTGGATTTTGTGACTCTAAAACAAGGGCAGGAGGGCGTCAACTGAAGCCAACTCTGCGTTTTTTGTTTGTTTGTTGACTCCTGAGGCTTTACCTTGTCTCAGATATACACCCGTCTTGGTTCCTGATTAGTTAGTTAGTAATATTTAAGTTAATATTATTATATTTAGCTGTCCAGTGTTTTCTTGGTGTTTGCCAAAGTCAAACTCAGTTCATTGTATTTATTGGAGAAGCTAACAAAGAAGTCCCACACTGGTTGTAACAGCGTGTAATTTTAATACATTTTTATTTGAATATTTCACACTTCTTAGTCCACACACTCCTATGAAGTTGTTGACTGGTCAGCTGAGATTTGGTCATAACGCTTTCGACCCTCCCAATACATTTACGACACTCAACTCATCACATGATGTCACGTTACAGTACAATCAAACACGCTGATACACGCAGTCACAAAGAAAACTGGTCCCTGTTTGTGCGCTTGGAAGAATGAGAAAAGGGAGAAAGAGGAGGAAAAGATTGGAGAGACTGAAAGTTGTTTGCAAATATGCACTAAAGCTCCCAGTGGCTGTGATCCAGCTTGACAGGAGGTGATGAAGTGATGGTGGGCCTTATTAAAGCTGGAATATGACACACACACACATGCACACACACACACATACTGAGAGTGGAGCGAAGGATGAAAGTGAACAAGACTTGAGGGGTTTACTATAAAAAGTTCAGATTTATGTTTCTTTGGGCAGTTTTTAATGCAGCCTTGCCAGTTTCAAATTTTTACCCCCTACTGCAACTCGCTGCTGTGCCTCATCCACTGCGCTCTGAACGTTTCACCCTCATGTTGCGTTTTAACAATCCTGACCCCTCTACCAGCTCTCTCTTCTTCCCATTGGAACCTCAACATAAACACAGCACAACATAAACACTCGACTGCAAACACACGTAAGCATCCAGAAACGTCCACACGCACACACACACACACACACACACATGCAGAGCTCGTAGAAGCAATAACAGATGACTTCTCCGTCTCTCCCAGCAGCAATCTGTTCAGGAAGTGAGCTGATGTAATGGGTGAGGTTGACGATGGAGGGTGTGATGCGTTGGTCACACAAGCATGTGTGTCTGACACTAAAGCCTGAACTGCGCAGTGAGGTTCATGAGGATGTGTGTGTGTTTACTAGTTAAAGGAAGCCAGCAGGTTTTATGTGAAGGTTTTACGGCCTGCTACAGTAAGCCACGACAGGACTCAGCCAATTTTTAAATGTCAGACACACACATACGCACGCACACACTCACAGCTGTACCTGCACACAGAAACATATGGCTTTGCTGTGGCCCCATACAGGGCTTTAGAGCCAAGAGTTCCTTCCTTTTCTATGTAAAACCTGATATCTTAAGGTAACAGTAAAGTTTGGAATGTGTCATCTGTCAAAGTTATACGTCTTTTTGGCTCCCCCGCTGCAAAACATATGTAGTTACTGTACCCTTTTCTTGTAAGGTTGAGAGAAGGCAAAGTGAGGAAAGTTGGGGAGGGGGGTGAAAGGTGACATTTCTACTTCGTAACAGGTCACAGAGGTTGCAGCTGCAGGAGAAACCTGTGATATATCACAAATGGGCCCGTACCTGAATGTGCCACAGTAAATTATAAACATATGTGAGCAGCATTCATCTTCTCATTGTCAGACTTTTTTAATCACAAGGATGTAAAAGTAGCTCCTAATGGTGTCTTTATATTGTATATCTTGAATTATTATTGTATCTACAGATGGGTGAAACATAAAAATAATTAAAGTTAAAGGAAGAAGCAACATACAGTCAGTGCATTACTAAGGTTTTGTTCCACCATGAGCCTCCAGAACAGCTTTAGCGCACCTAGACATAGATGAACACCAAAAGATTTTCCCTCATTCGGTGTTTTCATGATGGTGTCGGCCCAAAAATTCCAATAGGTGTTCAATTGGGTTGAGGTCCGGTAACCATGGGCATATGATTCACATCATTTTCATACTCATCAAACCATTCAGTAAACCCTTGGATGGGGGCGTTGTCAACCTGGGATAGAAGTGTTTCAGCGTAAGATAAGAGGGATCATTCAGAATAACATTTTAATGATTCGCAGTGATATTTTCCTCTCACATGTCACTAAGTCATTCTGTCGCACCTGTATGGAAACATCCATAAATGACCAATAAGGTATAATGTTATACTGTTGACACAGTACACAGTGATGTCTATAGTTTGCTAATATTAGCTAACATTAGTGTCCAAGGCTGTAGAAGTAACAACCCCCCCGAGCGTGTACTGGAATGAGAAAAGGTGCATTTTATTGCCTATGATTTTAACTTTTCCTTTGTAAGTATTATTTTAAGAAAAAGAAAAAACACCAAAATCTTCCAAAACCCTCAGCAAAAACAAAGTTGAGAGACAAAGGCATAGAAAAGAAGACATGCTATAAAGAAATAAGACACACATAAAAAGAGATACACTATTCTTGTTGAAAGGCTGAGTTCACACCTCAATTTTAGCCACAAATTGAAAGATTGTCTTAATAAGATTTTGAAATGATGAAATGAAAGAAAATTCAAACACTGATTATCCAGCAAGGGAATATACTCTAACTTGAAATCTTTATTCATACGTCACTCTCCATTCATCCAACCATGTTATGTAAAATATATTTATGTACAAAATACATTCAATTTCACCTGTTAACATCATTATCAAGAACAACAAAAGCAATGTACAGTATAATACAAGACAACTCAATTCATAAAAGATTAGACTGTGTAAACATTGTCCTCAGTTTTTTTTATCAGATTCATAAAAACAATGTCAATCTCAAATGACAAATATAACAATTTTACTCTTATTACTTAAAGCAGTATCAAAAAAGGAGACAAACATATATTACCCTACTTTTAAATGCAAACTACTGAAAAACTAACAATGCAGAAATAAAATTATATAACTCATATGAATGTAAACATGTCCATGATTACAAGTTTAGAAATGTAAGGTCTTAAAAATGCTTTAAAAGCGTTCACAAATTTCAGAAAATTAATAATAATAATAATAATAAAACAATACGATATTGCTAAAATCATTTCTACAACTTTCTTTAAAGCTATTTCTAGAGTTACTAGTTGGCCATGCTTGAAAGGAAGCAAGTACAGCAGTTTTCAGTCACACAAGTGTTTGATAGATCATATGTTGCGCCGCTCATCACATTACAAAACGTTTCTAACGTTTCTGACATTAGTATGGTGCCTCTGCTTTCAGTTGTAACAGGGATAGCTGGCTAGTCTTCAGTTTCTAATAATTGTATAAGCAGGAAAGCTAATACTTTATGGCGAAACAGGTTTTGCATTGAAAATAGATTATCTGCATCACTCTACAATTACAACTCTTATAACTGTCTGTGACCTCTTATTTTCCTCTTCCTCTCCAGGTGATTACTCCTGTTTACGTTCACTTTAACAATAGGCACTTTGGCTTTCTTGCATTCTAATTAAGTCTTTGGTAAATGCTGCTTTCTGCATCACATTTCCTGCTACAATACAAGTTTTCTAAGCTGAATGTACGTCAGTGTTGGAGTGTGTGTGTCACAGAGTGCAGCACGTGTGTGTGTTATGGCCTCAGTTCAAAAGGTTATGTTACAAAAATAAACTTCAGTCTCTCATAGCATTGGCTTACTCTCAATTGACTGCGACACGTCCAGGAGAGTTCATTGCAGCATTACTGTTCGTGGTAATGGGAGCGATGAAGATGACGAGGAACAAGACAATCTTGATAGCAACGCAATAGTTGAAACATCAAACTATGAGGACAAAGGTGATAATGAAAAAGAAAGCAGTTGTTTCCTCAGTTTTAGCATGAAAGCTTATTATGATGTTGCTGATGTTCACGATGACGATGTTGACGATGACTATGATGATGCTGATGAGTCTGTTAGTTGATGAACTGAGCGCCTCCATGTGGCACCATCTCCGTCACGCCCCACGCCACCATGTTCCCCCTCTGCTCGCAGCCCTGACCCTCCTGCAAAGCCAGTTGGGAGATCTCTTCCTCTGACAGCACCCTGTCCCACATGTTTACTCCTGTCATCTTTCCTGCGAACGCCAGCTTGGGATCGAACCCTGCCTCAAACCCTGGCACACCATTCCCGCTGCTTGGAGACAGAGGGCAGCAACCATTCCTTTCCTGCCCCAGCTGGAGTGAGCCTCCGTCGGGTAAGACGTGTCCCTCAGCCACTCCGGGTGTGGAGGCCAACTTTTTCCCACCTGCCCACAGGGACGCCAGGCCCTGCCTGGAGGACCAAGCTCCACACAGGTGGATCCATTCTGACGCGCCTCCCGGCTTCACCACACCCCGTGCCTCCACCAGGTGAGCCTCTCCTCCGATGGTGAAGAGGGCCGAGGTTTGGCCGAGCAGCAGCTGGATCTCATACGGGTTCCGGCGGTTGCCGTAGGAGAACAGCACGGTTTTATTGGAGATGGTGGTGGGCTTCACCCACAGGCAGACGGTGAAGGCGGACAGTGAAAGAGGGACATCTGGTATGACAGAGGTGTAGATGCGACGGGAACGCATGGGGAAGAGAAGCGCCATCTCACAACCTATGCAACAAGAAGAAATAATAGAGGTCATTGTCACTAAATAAGAATCATCTCATGCAACTTAATTTTTCTGAGCAATGACAGCGAGAATGTGCAGGACAACAGGATAGCAATTATTTTGAGTCTATCCATGTTAAGCAATTGCTGGATGTCCTAACAACAAGAATAATTTGTCCTTAACTCCTACAACTGAACAGTTCTTTTCAGGTATCTGGATCACATTACAAGGTAATAATAATAATAATACTCTGCCTTTATGCAGATGTCAAATTAACTTTTAGAAATACAGCATCTTTAACACAACACAGTCGAGCCAAAGAACGTTACTGAGACAGTGACAAAGATAATAAAATGCATGAAGCTGAAGGTAAAAAACATGCACTCAATCAAAAACAATAAATCAGTTTTAACTTTGTATTTAACAGGGAGCCAGTGATGAGGGGCAAGAATAGATTAAGATGTCTGGGCGGTGCCAACGTAAAGAGTCAAGAGGGAGTCAAAAATGATTTAAGTTGATTGAAATCAGGTTTCGTATTTACTTGTTTATCAAACGTAAGTGCTGGATGAAACATCACTCCTACGTTTTCTGCATTTGGCTTTACAGAAATGGAAAAGGTCCCACGTTTGGCGTGGTAAGGGGTGGTTTGATTTGCAGGACCGAATATAATTATTTCAACGTTATTATCATTCAGCAGAAGGTTTTGAGCCGGACAACGTTTGATGTCCTCAAGGTTGTTGTTGTTGTTATGTTTGTTCAGTTGTAAGTCGAGATAAAGCTGGATGGTAACAACATAACAGTGAAAAGAAATTGGGCCTGAAATGACTCCCATGAAATGAGGGTTGAGGATGAGTCTCAGTTTCCCATTCAAATTGCATTGAGTTTGTTGTTGTATGTGTTGCTGTAACTGATTGGAAAATAGATTGGAAAATTGGAAACATAAAGTTCTGCAGGTGCAGTATGACCACACTGAAAGCTCTTTTGTAAAGTTGCATCCGGTGGCAGCGTTGGATATATAAGTCGGGTTGAATGAGAGACAGTTGTTCAGTTTATATGAGATCATGAATCATAGTGAGTTTCTTTCCTGCCCCACCAACACACAAACACACTTCCCTCATGGGTCATCTGGTTCGTTGGATTTCACTCCTTTTCTTGTTCTTTACTCACAATCAGTCCCTTTCAAGCTCTGGTGTGGTGTGTTTCTCTTAGTGGGGCCTTTCTGGGTCATTTAACCTCCATTACACAATACAAAGTAGAGTAAATGCTTTTTGTGCACAAGAGCTCTGTTGGAGGTATGAACTTGCGTGTGTGTGTATGCAAACATTTCAAACATTTAAGTCAAACTGTAGAAAGCTCTCTATCCTCCCAACCTGCGTCCTTTATTTTACAGATTTATTCATTGACTTTAAAGTGTTTGTTTTTTTTATATCCCCAGTTGACTCTCTGGCTCTCCTTCTCTCTCTGTGTCGGTCTGTCCCCCCCCCCCCCCCCACCCCCCCCCCCCCCCCTCTCTCAGCCACCCTCCAGTTAGCAGACACACTCCTTCCCTACTAAAACCTGAGATCCCAAACATTGATGTTACATTTGTCTCAGGTTTCTGCCCCTCAGAAAATAATGGTGAAAAAAGACATTTTGAACACGCCGAGTGTGTGCGCTCATAATAGTTCCCATCTGGTCCTGCTTTCCCAGGGTGCTTTGGTGTGGTTTTTGTGGTGACCGGCTAATGATTACACCTCCCTCTGGTCTGTATGTAGGCCAGATTTACATGTGTGGACTGTAAAGGTGTGTGTGCATGCTGGGGTTGCAGAAATGAGTAATATAACCTATACTGTCTCTTTTTTTTTTTTTTTAAACTTGATTAATCAGTTTGAGGAAATGAAGTTGTCTCACTGAAATTACTTGTGCATTGAGCAAAACCTGGTCCAAGTTTTCTTACTCACGCTTACTCACATAACTTACAGTTGCTTTTTCAGGGAGGGACTGTGTACCAGAGTCATAGCTCTACTTGAAATAGATCTGAGAATAATTGTGTTCATAGTCAGTCCAGCAGGAGTTCTGTCCAAAGACTCTGGTTGTGTATTATCTTTATGTTTAAATATCTGTTAATGCAAATAGCTGAAGGGAAGGCAAATGTATAGTTTAATGGATGAATTTCCAGTCCCCCTGAGCTTAGTGTTTATTTTTATTATTGAGTGAGGACTCACCAAAATGTGTTTCGAATAAATTTTAAACAAAGCATTGTACAGCTAACCCCGTACCTGCCCACTAGCGCGTCTTCTCCAAAGTTTGACTTGGCCATATCGACAGAGAATAATGTTAGTAAGTGAAGGGAAAAGGATAGGTTGCTACTTGAGGAGGATAACACGCCTGGAGACAAACAAGCTGGACAAGGACAAACACAAGCTGCATTATGAGTCGTTGGGTGTTCGGCAGGCCTGACAGAGGGGCGTCTCATTCTTCTACTTGAAGCGTGACCTGAATGTGTCAACGCAGGAAAAAATTGGAGGTGGAAGGTTGTTTGGGTGGCACTCTTGAGAGAAGTCAAGACAAATACAAAGAAACAGAAACAGGATGACACAGAGATTGCTGAGGTGGGAGAAAGATGAGAAGTTGGATATCTTACCTGCGGGTAGGGATCTTTGCCTCGATGACCTCACCACCTCCTCGAGCTCCACTCTTGTCTGTTGCAGCGCAGCCAGCACCCCTTCCAGAGCCACCTCTCGTGATGTGACCTCCTGCTCCCGGTGCCCAGCCCGTCCACTCTCTGGAGGCTGGAATCCTGTTTTTGAATTCATCCCCATCCCAGCTCCTGGGCTGCTGAAGCAGCTGGTCTCCAGCTTGGCAAGTCGGGACGCTTGCGTTCGTGCTGCGGAGAGAAGCTGTTGTAGCATCGCCTCCAGGTGGTTTGAATTCCCGACAGAATTCCCACCAGCGGGAGCAGAAGACTGATCTCCCTGTTTGAGGCGCTCCAGGGTATCTCTGAGGCGGGCCTCTAGCTGCAAGGCCATCCTTCTTCCCGCCGTCTCCACTGCAACCCCACAGGAGCCGCCGTACTGGGCTACAAACCTGACCAAAAGAACCAATGTAAATTATCTGCTGAGGGATCTGAAGAACTTTAATCTAATTAATTTAACCCTAAACACCAGAATTTAGCCTGAAGTCAATCTCTTATTTTCATCTACTAAAAACACGGACAAAATGAACAGTATGAATTCAGTGTACTGGTCTTAAATAAACCTGAATTATTGGTTAAACAGATGAATACATTCTTAGAGAAATATCTCACAAACACTGTAATTGTAATGTGATCTGATCTAATGTGATTTGAGTTTCAGTCCTGACTTACTGTACTATAAGATCCTCAGAACATTTTTAGCTAAATTTGTGCAACTATCATAAAAACAGACCATCGTCACTATGAGCATTCATTCATTAAGTCCAACCAACCTGAGCATTTCCCCGCGCAGCGACCCCATCTCCACCTTGACGATGTCATCGGCATACTGAAGCAGCATGGTCTCCCTCATCTGACTGTTCTCCAGCATCGAGAAGATTTTGTCCCATTTGGTCAGGTCTGGTGAACTGCAAGGGGCTGCGCTCGGTGTGGCTGGAGATAGGGATGGTGGAAAGAGAGAGAGAGAGAGAAAAAACACCTTTATATTCTGCCCTTACTACAGAAGAGTGATGGAGAAGTGCAGAGTTGAACATATTATGACTTATTCAACTGTGAGAGCAACCTTAAGGTCATAATTTAAAGAAGGAAGACAGAAAAATCTGTTTTTTTTTTCAGTCCGCTGCAAAAGGAGAATATTGCGAATTTGCTGGGATGAGAATGTCTTGTTTAGTCAGATAAAATGGAGATAGTTGGTTGAACGGCAGGTAAAATGAAGAGCACAGGTGATAGAGGAAGTCAACTTGTCAGGACAGAGATAAGAACGTGAGAAAGAAACAGGACAATTGACTCATAGACCAAAAGCTGTGGCTGCTGCGTTTCCTGCGAGATCATCTGGCTTTCTGTGTGAACAAGGAGAAAGAGGTAAGGAAAAGGAAAGGGAAGACCTGGTGAGAGATAACAGGAATAAAAAGAAACATGGGGAAGGAGAGGGTGACAGAACAAAACCACAGGGCAGAACAATCCGGGAGTGAGAATAGCTGTCCGACACACTGTCCTGGTTAACTTCTGAGCCTCTCAAACTCTGTTTATACCTGCAAAAGTATTCACAGGACTGCAGGTTTTGTTTTGGCTGCCTGTCCCCGAGGTTCAAAGTAAAGTAGGCTCATGATGCTCCCTCTGCTTGGAAGTTATCATGGAGTGACTTACCAAACTAAAAAAAGTTTATAAATGATTAATTCGATGGCTCTGTGAAGTGTAAAAAAATGAGATGGAAATGATTTTTATGACCCTGTGGAGTACCGTGGATCTGATACTCCAAAGTAAATTCTGCTACTGCACTTACCTCTCATTTTAATTGGATTACACTACTCATTTTTAGAGTCGGACTGCCTGTCTATTGGTTAAATGTACCTCTACTGTTCTTCAGTGAATGAATGAATGAATTTTTATGCCTTTTGAAAAAGACGAACCACCCTTCAGGGTTATAAGACACCATCCAACTAGTACATAACCAAATGAATCTACTAATCTAAGTTTTATTTATCTGCTATATGTTTTTAGCCTGTTATTCTCCTTAAAATGACCTCTGTCATGTTGCCCTCATTATTTCAAATTCCTCTCCGAGATTCAGACAATGGAGCAGGTCAGAAGCAATGAGCTGTGTCTTCCTCCAGGCTTTGACCTCTACCCTTCCTCACATACCTGCACACTCACTGTACTTAACTCACGTGATTTACTTTTTCTCCTTTATCCAGCAAACTAATTATGGGGTTTTTTTTTTGTGTAAGTGTTTCTTTCTTTCTGCCCTTCTTGCTCCCACTATCTCATGCTTTTGGCAGTCTCACTACCTCTTTTTCTCTATAGTGCTGTAATATGTGTGTGTTTGTATTGTACTATTCTCTGTTTTTTTTTTTTTTTTCAAGCACATTGCAGGTTCTATTGCCCAGAGCAACATGTTAACTGTTGGTGCTGTAATTATACCTCCTGCTAGGTTTAAAACAACAAACAAATGCGAAATGCAATCTGTGAGACACACACACACACACACACACACACACACACACACACACACACACACACTCATGCACTCGCACGCTCTTTCTTTCACGCACACATTCTTGTCTCTCAGACATTCACTCTCTATTATACCTCACAAAAAAAACAGCGATGCTTTCCAAAACAGCTGAGAGAAGACTTTCATAATGATGCAGCGTTTGTGTGATTGGTGATCAGTCATTCATGCTGTAATATGTGTTGGTCCTGGTCGGCAGCTGAAAAAAAAAAAAAGCCCTTAGCTTTTCTGGCTCAGCATATTCTTTGATGCTGCTGGTCTCATACACAGACTCTGTCTCTGCCTGCAGTCTATATACGGTACATGCTCTGGTACTTCTCTCTGTCTATCTCTGTTTAAGTGGCCTTTTCAGCACCACAAAGACAAAATTTACCCTAAGAGAACATGACAACTAACAGCCGTGACTCTCTCAATTGAAAAGCAGCAACATTATCACCAATGTCATACAAATTAATCACTTAATTAGCAGATAAATGTATTTAAATTCACTAATCTAAACCACCAACCCTCCAAATGGCTTTTCCTCTCTGTTTCTCTGCGGTATTATTGGACTGCAACTGCAAGAGCTTTGCACTTGTTCCTTTGTTTCTTCTTCATCTCTCCTACTTTCTTCATTTTTAAGTCTCTGCTTTTACAGTATATTTGTGACTGACATCATTGTCAGCATGTCAGATGTTGATTTCCACTGTATGACAGAGACTGAACATCTAAGGACTTTAAATCTAATGTCCTGATCTTGCCCCTCACACTAAAGCATGCATCTGAAACACTGAAGAAATTGATTTCACACAGAATTTAATTAAATCACAACGATGGTCATCTGAGAATCACATAAACCTAACGTTACAGCACACACACACACATTTAACACTTACGTTCTGACGTCTCTCCATCTGTGATTTCATTGTAGTAGGTGTCAGCGTAGTTGACCTCGATATCATCCTCATAGGCGAGAGCCAGACACACACACACCGACAGCACACACACCGCCTGGGGGAGCCTCCGCCGAAACATGCTGCTGCTGCTGCTGCTGACTGAGTGTGTGAGTGTGTGAAGGAGTGAGAGAAATGTATGTGTGTGTGTGTGTGTGTGTGTGTGTGTGAGGATGAATGAGTGTTTCTGGGGAGTTTCAGGTCCGCTCTTCTGTCTATCTGCTTGTCTTTACCTATGTGTGTGTGTGTATATGTGTGTGTCCTGCATGTGAGAGAAGGCTGGTTGGTCAGGTTGTGTGTTTTGTTTGTCTGTGCTGCTTTTATCTGTCTGTCTCACTGTCTACAGCGCTGCAGGTCCACCACTCTCTTTTTCAACCCCTCACTCCCTCATACAGTATTGGTCCCTCCTCCTTAATGACTCTCCCCCTCTCTCTCTCTCTCTCTCTCTCTCTCTCTCTCTCTCTCTCTCTCTCTCTCTCTCTCTCTCTCTCTCTCTCTCTCTCTCTCTCTCATTCTTTCTCGTTAAATGCTGAGCAATCCTTTGGCAGGAAGCCCGGCAGTGTAGAGTACTCCAACCAGAGTGACACACACAAACTCTCTCCCACACACACACACACACATCTGTATTACTATTTATAAGAACTTTCCATTGATTTTTTTTTATTCCTAAACTCTAGATATTAAGCCTCATCTGTGGATGCCTTTTCTTAAAGGATAATTCCAGTTTACTACAACTTGACTCTCATGGCCATCATTTTTGGGAGCATCTTATGCTTTTAATTAGAGAGCTGACAGTGAGAGATGAAGGGAAAAGAGCGAAGAGAGAAGGGAAAACAACATGCAAGACCCAAACTGGGGACACCCCGGCCAAGATGGAGACCCCACTCTGACCATCATCTTTATCAGTTATGACGACAATATACAAACCGAAGTAATCAGGCTAGGAAGGAGGTCAACATCACTGTAGCAAATCTGACACAAGCAGTCAGAGAATCAGTCAGGTTGTAAACAAACCAACAATTTAGTCGGATTATCTAAACTGCTTTATTTGCAGGCAAAACTTAAAGTATGCACACCTGAAATATTGCTCAGGAGTTCATTACATCACAGTTGAAAGTAGTGAGCTGGTCAATAAAGCATGATGGATATTTAAAACTAACATTTTGGGTAATTTTGTCTTCTCTTCCAAATGAGTTTGGCTCACCTGGGACTTTGTTCAAATCCTGTGTGATTGTTTCACTGCTCGTGTTTCTCGCTCTGTCGGACTAGCAGTGTTTCCACTTTTCCAGATCTTAGCAATTACTGTATACTAGGGAGTACAATGTTATCATTACCCATAGCTAAAACTACAAAAATAAGATCTGAGTCATAATGAAACAGAACTATTCTTTAACCCCAAACTGTTTTTGATCCTGATTTAACATTTAAACCCTGTTACAACATTTAAATCCCCTTATTACACAAAATTGTACACTCAAACACAGAAGAAAATGTTCTTTGAGTAAAATGAAGAAATGTTAGAAAACTTCTTAAAATGTCTGTTCTTGTGAAAACATTTGGCTCTCACAAGTATAGAAATGTAAGAGCAACGGCCAGGCTTGCTTGAGCGAGGCGGTGAGTAATGCGTCGTTGGAGGTAGCCTGCATGTCGTAATCAGATATAACTGCAGCTCCTGCGACTCACAGAGAGGGAGAGAAAGAGAGAGAGAAGGGGGAAAAGGTAATGGAATGGGGGTGGAAGCAGGGAAGATAAACTTTCCTGATTTCTGCCCCATGCAGAGATGGTGTGTGTGTGTGTGTGTGTGTGCGTGCGTGCGTGTGCTCATGTGGATGTGTGTGTTCGGGGGATGTTTGAATGGAGCCCAGACATCAGGGGTTTCTAAATGGGTTTATTGTTCCCCCGTTCACCGTGTTTATTTATTTATTTGTCAGCCTCAGCATGTGTGTGTATATGTGTGTGTTGATTCTGTACGTGCATCTGTACAATGTGAGTGTGGACTGTATATTATCTCGTGAGTGCGTGTGTTCGCTTTTGTGTGTGTGTGTGTGTGTGTGTTTTCAAGGGGATGGAAATAATGACTTCCTCATGGGATTTTAGGATTTGCCCCCTCTCCCACTCGTATCCCCCTCCCTCTATCTTTCTGCCCGGCCTGTGTCTCTCTCTTCCTCTCTCTCTCTCTCTTTCATTGTGTTTGTTTACTCACTCTCTACTGAAACACACTTGTTCACTTGTTATCTGGATGGAACAGCTTTCTTCATTCATACAGAGAAAGGAAGCTATGTGAGAAAAGGGTCAAAGTAGCAAAACTGCTAGACAGATCCACATTTTTTGATCACAGTAAATATCTGTCTTCTGTCTCTATGATAGAAAACAATACTGGCTCAACCTTTTGCCAGAAGGATATTTGCTTTTCTAGACTGCTGTTGTCAGAGGTCATCACCTGAATAAAAATCATTAAAGGAATAGACAGTTTGGTTGACATATCTTTAGAGCCGTGACGATTAGTCGATTCATCGATTGACAGACAGAAAAAAAGTATTTTGATAATTTATGAATCGTTTTGAGTCATTTTTTAAAGAAAAAATACAAAAATTCTCTGGTTTCTTTAGTCTTCTATGACAGTAAACTGAATAACTTTGGATTGTGGGCTG
The DNA here is from genome assembly GCA_038419695.1 of Scomberomorus guttatus. Taxonomy (NCBI): domain Eukaryota; kingdom Metazoa; phylum Chordata; class Actinopteri; order Scombriformes; family Scombridae; genus Scomberomorus; species Scomberomorus guttatus. The sequence continues at coordinate 21,395,555 of CM076451.1, forward strand.
TTGGTCGGATCTAACAAGACATTTTAGGTTGAAACTTGAGCTTTAGGAGACAGTTTTAAAGACCAAATGACTAAATAATCCACAGTTTAATCAAAATAATCTTTAGTTTAGCATCATAAATTCACGTCAATCAACATGTTTATTCCTATTGTCAACAGTAAGATTTATTACTTGGGCCCTGTTCTTCAAATGTTGCTTAACTAATTCAGGATAACTTGCTGTTATCAGGCTAAATTAATCCTAGAGAGTTGAAACCATGATCAGCATTTATATTATTGGCTGAGTGCTGATCATGTGATTGCTGTTAGACGAGGTAGGTGTGTTGGGAACTGTGCCAGCAGGCACTGAGGCAATAGATTCATGGACATAAGTCTCTTTTTATGTGTTCCTGTTGTTACTGCTGTTATTCTGTTCTACATCGTGCTAAACAGTGTTTCCACTGTTTCCACTCTGTCATCACTGCTGAACAACTAGATATTACCCGTGAATGTGGTGAGACTGCGAGTGATGTTGCAATGAAAATGAAACCTTATCAAATCATCTCAAAAATGAAAATGAAATCTCAAAAAGCTGCTTTAGTTGCATAAGCAAAGTTGCAAAGTGAGTTCTGCAGTTCATCATTTAATCATTTTTCAATAAGTTTTAGTGTTCACATGACAAATTCCCATTGAAATGTCATATTAAAGGCCACATATTCTGGCATATTCTTGGTCCTTTAACAGTCAGAATCTTTTGCTCAGAATATCTCAAACAAAATTTGGATTTATTCATTTTTTCGTGTGCAAACTTTCATTTATTTGCTATATTTTATCAAGTATCGGTGACTCTCGATTACCTAAATGATCTCATCTAAAATCATCATTAAATCAACATTCTTTCATTATAAATCTGAGAAAGTGAGACATTTGCATCTGAAAATGAGTTCATATTGGGTTTGGGTTTAAGGACTTGTTGCCTTGACAACAGTCCCAGATCAATTTTAAGCCAGCTTCAAAGAGCCAAAAGAAATCCAGACTCATGTTAAATTGTCAACAGTCTTATCTGGATAATTCAGTTATCCACGGACGGAGAACAGGGCCCAGGAAGAACTCGCACAGCGCATACACACACTCAGCCATTCTTCGCATGATCCACATTTTTAAAAGCTGTGAAAACATGGGCTAGAGAGCAAAACAGGACAGGCATGTGTCTGATAACTCAACCCACAGAAACAAGCAGTGAAAACCTGATGAAAGCAGGGATTCTAATCTTTCAAGTGGTACCACGTTGAAGCCTGCAGATCAAATAGCAGCTGAGCCATTATCCCAGTGAAAAAACACTGTGTCACCCAAGGAGAAGCAACATTTTCTTAATCTCTCACAGTGCCAAAGCAGAAAAATCACTTTTTTGACTTTAAAAAATGAGAGACGGAAAGCTGAGAGACAGTGAGAGGCTTTTAACACAATTATGTTTGCAAATAAAAAGGATAAATTAGACCTAAAGCTACATTTGTTATTAAAAACTGTTAGGAGGCATTTTTAGGTGGCAAAAAAGGACTAAATTCAATGTATGTTAAAAAATAGAAGTTAAAGAGGCTTTAAAAGAGAGCGGTGGCGTCGCAAGTCAATTCTGCCATAATGCATGTCCTGTGTGGATGACCCGTATCTGGATTATAAGAAACTAAGAAAGGTATAATGCCATATCATGCTTCTCTGTCTCTCTCTCCCCTCTTTCTCTCAACCCAACCGGTCAAGGCAGATGGCCGCCTACCTAGAGCCCGGTTCTGTTCGAGGTTTCTACCTGTTAAAGGGGAGTTTTTCCTTGCCACTGTCACCAAGTGTTTGCTCATGGGGGAATGTTGGCTCTCTGTAAATTAAAGAGTACGGTCTAGACCTGCTCTATGTGAAAAGTGCCCCTGAGATAACTTCTGTTGTGATTTAAATAAAACTTGATTAAAGAACCCCAAAAGCTGATTGGTTACAGTGTATACCACATTACCATGAATGGGTTACATGTTTCCAAGTTTTCCAGTATGGCTGCCACCTGTGGGCATTAAACCAGCTGGAAACACATCATACATGTTCTGCTGTAAGCACATTACTCCAATGTGTGAGTACATGTGTGTTGACGTGCAGTTTACATGTTTGCATTTGTGTCTTGTGTATTGTGTAAGTCTTATTCTCAAGTAATAATGATAAAATATCATTTTCCAGGAAAGTGTATTTTATTTGGATTTTGTTAAACATTTGCAGATTGAAAATCAAATGGACTCCATGTATTCATGATTCATCAGGGCAGTCAATTGGCTTCACTGTCTGTTATCAACATAAAATCATAAAGCAGGTGTTTTTACTTTGAGATAAATACTGTGAATTGTTTCCCTGGCACCACAGGGAGAATTTAGCATTGCAATAAAAGACTGACACATGACTGATTGCATGAAAAGCAAAGAAGTTAAGAGAAGTGCAGAAGACTCCACTGGGAAAGTTATATTTATGGTATTACCCTCATTTTCTCTCTCAGAAATACACAGATAAAAGGCAATCAATCATCTACAGCAACAATGGTCCTTCTGTCAAGATGACATGAATATTTTTGTGACATTCCTAATCTAATATAATCTATTAACTGTTGGTGAAGGGGATTTACTGTTACAAAATACAGTGTTTTGTTCATTTTAGTTTGTTTTCGTGGAATTCTTTTGTTCTTCCACCAGTGTTGTAGAGCAGCAGGGTCGCTATTCAACTGTAACTATTTAAACTCCGCTTTGTTAAAGCAAAGAGTGAGATAAGTGGACACATTTTTTCCTTTATTTGTCATCAAATGTGTTTATCAGATCCTCCACCTGAAAAGGCTACATCTCCAGGGACAAAGCAGTGTTGTTGTTTTTTTTCTTCTTTTTTTTGTGGGGGGGGGGGGGGGGGGGGGGGGGGGGGGGGGGGACAATAATAATTGCATCAGACGTTTCTTTAAACATCTTAAAAACTCTCGCAGTGCCAAAGCAGGAAGTAGTGTGACATTATAGTGCAGTGACAAGTCTTATCGAGGAGGTCGGGCTGGATGACAGGATTTACAAAGTATTTGATTTTAGTCAAATTCTTGACTTTGACATAGGAGAATTGGGTTTACATTTCATCTCAACTGTCAACATTGGTTTCCTGTAACCACAAAGACGAAAATATATTGGCACATATCAGAGAACATATGCCAATACTGATATATCTGTAATTGGCCAATATCAGCTGATATTATAATATGGGAGACCGATATATCGGCTGACCGATATATCGGTGGGGTTCTAGTTGAAACCCCACCTTAAAATGTGCATGAGTAATGACCTACTTTGTTTAAGTGTGAGTCATTGAAATGCCTTTACACCAAGGGATTATATGCTATCAAGTTTGCAGATGTGTCGACCATGCTTCATTTCTACTGACTCAGCGGTTGGGGCATGAGCTGCTGAGTGATGTGTCTGTTTGGGACTCATCATAGTCTGTCAGCATCACTGAGGAGTGAACCGTATAGGATAAAGAGGTAGTTCAAGTAAGAATGAACATTTTGTCGTTCACACACAGACAGAGTGAGTCTGGAGGGGTGAAGTTATCTAGGTGAAAGGGGAAGATGTTCATTGAGTCTAAACTTTGCAGAAAAGACTGTATACTGTATGTGTGTGCATAGTGCCATACATTGTACTGGGGTGCATCTGACTTGCTGGTATAGAGTATACTTTATGATTTAGATATAAAACATTTTTTATGCGTGAAAGATTTTGAGTCATGTGTGCATGTGATGAAAATTCTTACATATCTTTTTTTGCACTGAGGTTACTGGATCTCTTCCAGAGAGCTGGGCAGCCATGTTTCATACAGGCCTGAATGCTTTAAATTACTTTTACTGTGTTGCAGGGGGGGGATTCACTCATGCAACAAAAATGTGCAGAATACCAAAGATATGGGCTTTCTGGGAGAGGTTTGTCTTCTGTCTCTTACATTTTGATTTGACAGTTTCTCCCCCGCCCTCACCCACCTGAGGTTATTCGAGCTACGTGATATACGACTTTTGGGAAAATCATACATTACACAAGTGTGGCTACGGAAAACACATTTAAGTCGTAAAACTATCCAAAAGCATCCCTATGGATGTCATTTGTGCTGATCTCTTCATTTTTGGCATGTACAATAACATCCCTTGCATAAGAGTTTGAGGTTAAAGTTTATGCTGGGAACCAGAAGTTATATCCAGACTGAAATATATCAACAACTAATGAATACATTGATATTAAATTTTGTACAGACATGTAGAAAGTTGACATTTGTGGTTTTAAGTTAAATATAGCAGCTATTGGATGGATTGCCATGAAATTAGGTAAAGACATTCATGTGCTCCTCAGGAGGAACTGCAGTAACTTTGGTGATGATCCCTTAACTTTTCATCTAGCGCCACCATCAGGTCAAAATGTCAATATGTCCGATACTAAATTTCAATTAAAAAGAAAATAGAAGAATCCCGCACACTGTCCATCACTTGAACTCACTTTAATAACACCACCTTTATCAAAGTTCATACAGACAAAACCAATGTGTCCGATACTACAATACAAATACCTGCAACACTAACCAGCCTCAGCTATACTTCGTGTTCAGCGCTAATTAGCAAATATTAGCTAACACGCTAAACTAAGATGGTGAACATGGTGAACATTATACCTCCTAAACATCATATTGTTACCATTGTCATTGTGAGCATGTTAGCATGCTGACATTAGCATTTAGCCCAAAGCACCGCTGCCTAACCCATCAGGAATGTGCGCTTGCATGTCTGTGATTGTCCAACGCAGCACCTGGCCAGATGACGTCGCATTGTGGCAAAGGTTGAGGTTGCCCCACCGAGCCTTCTGTGATGACACCCCCGCTGCGTCAACACTGCCCCCGTTCAAATGAGTGAGAGGGCAGACAGAGCTAATGTCAGTCTGAATGCTGTTTTGATTTAAGTTTAAAGATATCTTGATTCACTTTGGCCCTTCTCTTACTGACTTTTGCGGGCAACAATGTCTTTGCTTGTGTGTAAATTTCATTATGAAATGAATGAAATACACATTTACACATCAGATTTCAAGCTGGTTTAGATGCATTATTTCCAGTGTTGGCAGTAATACCTTCAGTTCATGGTTTTGTCATTGCTGTGGGTTTTAATGCTTTTGTTAGCACCACGTCTACAGCGAAGACACTCACCATTTGAAGATCATTTTACCCATGACTCAGCCTGTTTAAGTGTGCTTTGGGGGCTTTGTGGAAGTATCTTGCACTGACATTTTAATATGGTAGGGACAAAGAAAGATATCTAATAGCTTAATGAAAATTTCTTTTTTTTTTTTTTTCTAACTCACTTTGGGATTATAATGTGACACTTCAAAAAACCATACACCCAAAACAAAGTCAGCATGTCCTGTCCTCTGCCTCCTCACACAGTGTAACAATAGTTTGCCAGTATGCAGATTAGTTTTTTTTTTTTCTTGGAAAAATGTGTGAGGAGCCTCAAAAATGTCGCCTTTGTGTGCTAAAGAACTAAAGGTCATTACAGGATATTTTACTGAGATTTGTAAGTCATGATGATGGTTTGGGTTTGTGCTGAAATGAGGGTATAAAAGTCAGATACTACACACACACACAAATAAGGTGGTTTCATACTAAGGAAATTTAAAAAAGTATATTTAATCAGTAACAGAAAGAGTATACAGTAGGTTGTCTCACACATGCTGCCTATGATGTGTGTGTGTGTGTGTGTGTGTGTGTGTGTGTGTGTGTGTGTGTGTGCGTGTGTGCGTGCGTGCGTGCGTGCGTGCCTGAGGGTACAGTATAAGGGCTCGACCAGGTAAGCTCTATAAATCCTCCTCAGTGTGCTCCTGTGCAGACTCTCGTCTCCTCCTGCCTTTTAACATTCCTCTAAACAGTCCTGTAACTGCTACAACCTCAACTTTACGGTTATTAGCAGCTCTCTCTTTCTGTACATGCACTATATCTTTCTCTTTTTACGATGATTCGTGTCATAACTGTAGAGAAGGGTGTGTGTGTGTGTGTGTGTGTGTGTGTGTGTGTGTGTGTGTGTGTGTGTGTGCGTGTGTGTGTGTGTGTGTGTGTGTGTGTGTGTGTGTGTGTGTGTGTGTGTGTGTGTGTGTGTGTGTGATGGTATACAGTATAATCTATGGGTAAAGGTAAGAGAAGGCAGCCTAACAAGAGCATCTGATCCATCTCCTATATATTTATGTGCACCCGTCCTCTGCCTTTGCACACACTGAACAGTCAGTCCTCTCTGTTGATCAGTCTGCAGAGCACATAACCTCTGGTTAAGGTGATTTACAGCTGTGGATCACTGGCTGTGTGAAACCATTTACTTAGGTCCTTGCTGTGAGATTTAATTGAACATGACAAAAATGCACCTCCTATACTGTAGTTCAAATAAATAAACCATTTCCAACTACTGGCTGTTTGACCTATGGACCAGATGTTTATGATAAATTACATGATTTAGTTTCAAGGTGTCGAAGGAATGGCAATTCTGATATTTATATTAACATTTTTATACAGTATTGATTTAGTTGACATAAATTATTATGAGTGATTTCACAGCACAGGGAATACTGGAGAAATTACCTTCCTCTTGGTGTTGTTCTCACAATAAAGTTGTTCATTATGGTATTGCTTGAGTTTTTAAAGGGGACAAATTGTGCTTTTTGTTATTTTTATACTGTTATGATGTCAGATATCTATGTTAAACATGGTCAAAGTTCTAAAATTTGTGGTGAATGTATGTAAAAATGCTCCCTGCAAGTCAAAAGCTTCTGGCAGGACGCTTCGTTTGCAATCTTACCTCTACTTCATCAGATTTGGGCTTTAACATGTACGGATGTATTTGAGACGTTTCCATTTTGAGTGAAGAACAAGAAAAAGAAGTGAAATCCTACTACTACTGCTTGTTTACGTTGCCTCTTGAACTGCTGGAGGTCTGCCGAGGGGCAGCTTCTCTGAGAACAGAGTGGGCTCATCGGGAGTGGGGGCTTAAAGAGCGGAACAGCCTGTTTCAGACGGCGGCTGAACTGAGGGGCTGCATAAAGGATCAATATAAGATAAATAAGGATTTTTTTAAAACTGTAAATCATGCAACGATATACTAATAGAGCTCCAGAATATAAATATAGACCTGGAAATGTGCATGATACATAACCTTTGAGACTATTTCCCTTCTTCATGCACCTTCGAAGTAGGCGATGTTGTGCCAGAAATCCCTACTCTACTCTTTTGGGTTCAAGACAGCTTTTCTTGTTTTTGCTGTGTTCATATTTTATGTATTACTAAAATGGGATTTGTCCTTCCTCCATTCATTCCTTCCTCCAAAAAAATATTGATCTATTCTTCCGTCTTTCTTTCTTTGCCCTCAGGGTTCCCATCTGTCCTGCAGACACTGTAAATTCAATAAAAGATTATTAGAATAAATCCCCACCACCACATATAATTTATCCCATTGTTTAAACCCTCCGGCATCTGTGAAATCATCCTTTATCCTATACAAGTTGTATAATTAGCTCTAAAATCTTTCTGTGGTTAAACAGCACACTTACAATATCCCTTGTTGTCTGGCTTTTGGTTCACTGTAGGACACAAAAGCCATTGTTTGAAATCTTGAAATGTCACCAATAATGAAGCTACCATCTGAAAACAAGCGTCTTTGTTCCGTCAAGTGAATCATTTAAAGATGTTTCATACGTGAGTCAAAGGCTGTTGGGTAATGCCGTGGGTTTTGTTGGGCTGCTTGCTGATTTACAAATGCCTTTTTGCCCAGTAATGCGCCAGCACTGACTTCCCTTTTTCCTGCATCAGCATGAATGAAGGAATATTGACAACAAATGGAGAAAGTTTTATTCCACAGATGTTTTATCAGGAATGGGGATCTTGTGTGAAGTATTTTCAGAGAAATATTGTGCAGATATTTATGACATTCCAGCTAGACTGCAGTCAGCTCAGGCTCAAACTTCAGTTAACTTTTTCATCCAGAGAAAGGTGACTATGAACCCATTCTTTTTTCAGCAACATGTGACTTTACATCTAGTTAAAACATTTGCTCAGCTATAGTTCCTGGTATTGAACATTTATTGGCAATGCAACAGTTATAACAGTATAAACACTGATATGTGTACAAAGATTTCCCTTGTCAAGTTAATTCATAAAGTCAATAATACACAAAAAAGTAGCGATATACAATACTTGGAATGAGGCAAGTAGCTACTGAACAATTATATAAAGTTGGAATTACTCAAGATCAGAAACACAAATATGGAAAACTCAGTGTATTTTATTATATTAAGACAGCAACTAACAATTAATTTCATTATCTGCTGATTATTTTCTCAGTTAATTGATTAAACATTCAGGAAAGACTGGAACTTTGAGTGTAAATTTGGGTACAATTTCCTTTCTAATGTCTTATTTACAAGAAAACAGACACCGTCTCTCTCCGCTTCTCTCTTTCTCTCTACAGGTAACCACATGCTGCTGCGAGTGTTGCCCTCAGTCTACCCCAGACAACCAGATACCATCCACCGTCACCTAGGCAACCTGACTGCGATGATGTCGCAGCTGGAGTCCCCAGAGCAACAACACCTGATCAGACTTGTTCAAATGGTTGCCGAGCAACATCCACTTGTGAGTGTTTGTGTGTGTCAGGAATAAAGCACAATGAGCTGTGGATAAAGTTAAATAAACAGTATGGGCCAACGTGGATTATTCCATTTATAGCCCTGTCACTTTGCCAGCAATCTTAATATTGTTTTGTCATATGATGCCGCATTATACTCTGTAAATGGAAATGTTACAAGTATCCATAGATTAGCTGACAGCTGAAATAAGCAGCCTTCTAGCTATATCATCTACTATTATTTAAAACAGTAATTAAGTAGTTACTGTATATCAGAACAGTGGAGTTATCTGAAAATAATGCACTGTCCCACACAATCAGAAATTAGTTTCTGTGGCAGTGGCATAAATGTACAGTATTTTTGACTTGGCTTTGCCTCACAGTGCAGTACATGTGTGGCCTTTTTGTACCATTTTTTGCCTATGAGTCGAGCTTGCAATATCCTGTAATGAGCTCATGTCGAAATGCAGGGAAAAAGCATTGGAATGTAGTTAAAACTGAGGAAATGGAGCAGTACATGTGGAGTACACATATCTCAGTAGGAATTCCCTTAATCCTGCATATTTTGGAGCAGAGCTGCTGATGCTCAACTTGAGGGGAAAGTACCACATACCAGCAAACAAAGCACATGTTGGTTAAACATGAATAGTCTCACATCCTGGAGAAACAAAACCCGCCATCTGGAGTTATTCTAATCTCCAACCCCCCACACTAACACACTAAATATTTCTACCGTGATTGTAGATGCATTCATCACAGCAATTACCAACTCTTCTGCTAACTGTTGTTCACAAACTGTAAGTGACGCACTATTGGAAAGATTGAAAATGACGAAGTGGAACGAGTTGAAGAACAGATGATGTTTGATATTAACATGATTAATCAGAGCAACTGACTCATAAAGAAGCAGCAGACCGGTGGCAGTCCAGTGTGACCAGTTCAGATAATGAGGAGAAACTGTTCATTCACAGAATTTGTCCAGACAGTCCCTGCTCAAACTTTTGTTTATTATTAGTCACCGGACTGTTCATCTCGCTCCAAGGTCACTTTTCTCACCTCCAGCCTTCATTACAGCCACATCCGCCCACTGTTTGTTAGTGTTTGTTAGTGACTGGTGGCCAAACAGTGACGGAATTGCTGTTATAATTAAAAATAATGTATAAATAAAGCTTTATTTTTCTCTTTCATGCAGATGTTGAGCCCTCAGGTGTCTGCACTGGTTAGTTACCTTGGAGACCAATCCCTGACTGAGGCCCTACTGGGCGCGCTCGTGGACGTGTCACAAGCCAGCCCTTCGTCACTGGTCAGCTTTCTGCCAGCGCTGAGGATTGTGGGACAACAATGCCCTGCTCTCCTGGGTCATGTGGCCAAAATCCATGGTGCTGTGGGCATCATCAGTGAGGTACAAACACACACAAATTAACAAGGTTACACTACACTCTTTTGCAGCACTGATTTGCACTTAAACCTGCAGTGCGGAACTTTTACATATAAATGAACTTCTGTTACATTCGAGCCCCTTCCAAAACGAGTTCACACAATGCTGATTAAGCCTATCACAGCCAGATCAATCTCTCTGTATTTCACAGTATATGGAGTTTTAAAATCTCACGTCGGGGGCGACATGCAGCTCTTCTAGACTTTCCAAATGTTATCGGACCAAATGGATCAAATTCTGATAGTGAAACGAGTCATTTCATGGGGGTTGTGTGACACTCAAAACAATTTATCCACCATTTTACAGCCTCAGCAGTAGGTTACAGCCAGTATGTACTAGCCATCAGGCATACTGGGACACATCCCAGTGGGCCGTCAAAGAAAATAAATTTTTGGGCCGGTAGACCGTCAAACCATATCTGTTTTTACCGGCCCTCTCTGTGTGCCTGTCATTCGGGGTGTGCATGAGAGCGTGCTGCATGCCTGTGTCAGGCCATATTCAGACTAAATCAGGTGTTGCAGCGCACCGCTGCAGGGTTGAGTGGAGCTGTGTGGGCGTGTTTGTGCTCTAGAACGTAACCACTGTGAAACAATCAGAAAATAATGTTTTATTGATCTGATTCACTGGCTTTCTTGTTACCATCGCTCCTTCCCTTCATTCACTATCTAGCTTGCTCGACCACAGCTGCTCTCTGGTGCTCTCAGCTCTCTCTCTCTCTCTTCTCTCGTCTTTTTTAAAAATTAGTTGGGAAACCGACAGAAAATTTTACTTTTAACGTTATCAAATGAAGAGAAATGTCCTCCCCTCGTCCTAGTAACGTCTTTGTACTCAGGTAATCACAGCCGAGTGCCCCCCTTTACTCTCACTACCAGTAGAGGGAGACAAAAGTCCCGCCTTCTAGCTTTAATACAGAAAGTGGACGTGTGGACTTTTCAGTAACACTTCAGATTTAATAGGCAATGGATAGACAAGAATGAATGCAAACAGACATAAGTTCATTCTAGCAAACTGAAACATCTGTGCAGGATGAAAATGGTTTGACTTAAAGGAAAACTTGCAATTAATCCCACACTCCAATTAAGGAATGTAAAGAGACAAAGGGAAAAGGAGAGTCTGGAGAAACAAATGGAATTCCTTGAAATCAGTCCAACTCTGAGCTTCAGAGTTGACACACAAAAGTACACACAGTTGGTGCATGTTGTTGGTAATCTATAAATGTCTGTATTGTCGGTGTATTGGCTGTTCGTAGAAATCAAACACAAACTGCAAAAACACGCCAGTGGTCAAATTCATGCAAAAATAGCAAAGTAAAACAATTTAATCTACTTTAAGTCTGTCTGGCAGTGGGTATCCACACACACACACACGCGCGCTAAAATAGACAGGAGTGATTATTTTAATGAGTAGGGAGGAAGGCTGCACTCTCACATGACTTGTTCTCTGTTGTCCTGCCAAGTATAAAACAAACACTCAAACACCGGACAGGCCAGGCGGATCCGGAGGTTTTGACTGCTGTCTAACACAGCAGTGTTCAATGGGAGCGTCTGTCTAAAACAAATATGTGCTGACTCCTCTGAGGGCTCTGAGAAGTGAGAAACCGTTGTCCCGGTTGGAGGAGAGAAAGAAATCTGTGAAGGAAGAGTTAAGGAATTGTTGTGAAAGCCTAAAGGTGCAGCTGTAACACACTTAAGGGAAACATTAAGTTCAGGAAACTACTTTGTTCTACATGTGGCGGGAAAAGGAAAATTAGGTGTATTACAGAGGAGAAAAATATGTTCTTTAAATAAGGAACAATCTCTGAAAAACTGAACTGCACATGTGTGACATGACATCCTGCCTGGTATTGTATAGAAGTATTTACTTGCACCAGTTTGATGCAGTAAAGGAATTTGTTTCTCAATATTCTATATGAAGAATTCAAATCTATCAAATTTCAATTCGAATGAGGCTAAAACTGTCCCATGAGCTTCTTTTTGGCCAAACATCGGGTTAAACAGTTAGCTGCCCTGCAGACTTGGCTGCTCGTTCTCCCTTAATGGCACTTCTTTTGAAGTAAAAAGTGGTGTTTCAGTTGTTATTTGACTGTGATTGGAGCCCTCTGCTAATACATTTCAGCTGCTGATTGCAGGTTAATAAGCCCAGCAACTGGAGCAGACTGCAAAGTAGAATTGTTGCTGACTAATGGGCAGGAGAAGGAGGGAGTGATGTAGCCTGAAACACACATGCACGCAGTGGAGGGTCAGTCATTAAGTCTTGTCTTATCAGCTGTCTGGCTCTCTTTGAGAAGAAAGCATAGCTAGCAGCATGGCTCTAATGCCAGGTTCAGACTACATAACATCAGCCCAATAATAGCCCAACCTGACAGACGCAGGGTGTCAGGACCAAAAATGGGCATTGATTATTTATGCTGTGTAGTGTATCATAGTGGACAACAACCAATGGCGCATCTGGGACGTCTCACAAACGTCCCGAGTTTGTGGCGCTATGGCAACCAGACAGCCAGTATCATACACACTGCTTCAGATGCCATTGTTTGTTTACATTCTCGTTCCTGAAATTCGGTCCCTGGCACCTCCTACCGATTGCATCCCGCAAGTCGTGCAAGATGGCAAGCTATGATTGGTCGGGTACCTACACAAAGTCTGTCTCTTTGTCAATTCATGGCCATTCTATAATTATCTAATTTGACATGATCAGACAAAAATATTGTGTAGTCTGAACCTGGAGTTAGAATGGCACTGGTTGGCTGGTTGACCGACCACTTTGGTCCAGACTGACAATTATTGGATAGATTGCCATGACATTGGAAGTAGATATCCATGTTTCCCAGATGACGTGATTTTGGTAGTCCCCTGACTTTTCCTCTTGTGCCACCACAAGTTTGATGTTTGTGGTTTTAAGTAAAGGTCCTCCTCAGGATAAATCGCAATAACACTGGTTATTCCTGACTTTTCATTTATGAAAGTTTTAATTTTTTCAATACTTTTGTTCAATACAATAACATTCCCATCAACCTTTCAGCCTGTATATTGTGAATAAATTCATCCAAAAGACCAATAGAACATGGTAACACTCTGAACTCAGCATGTTAGCATGTTTACGTTGCACGTAGCTCAAAGCAGCGCTGTTCCTATAAGTACAGCCTCACTCACTGAGCTGCTAGCATGGCTATAGTTTCAAGTTTCAAGTTTTATTTGTCACATACACATTATCAGGCAGCCCCCCAAATTGTGCTAAGAAATATATACAAAAAAGTTTAAAACAGGATAGAAGATTAAAATGTAAAAGTGCTAAATGTACAGCTGGAGTGCAGGACTTTTGTCTCCCCCTTTTGGCAGTGAGAGTAATTGTTTTTTTTAATTGTTTTTAGCGTCACACAAACCCTGCTAAATGACTCGTTTCACTATCAGAATTTGATCCATTCAGTCTGATAACATTTGGAAAGTCTAGAAAAGCTGCACAATTCAATTATTTTATCCCCATTCAAGTTAGCAAAGAGCTAACCAGAAGTTAGCCGGCTCAGCTGTCTCTAGTGTGGATGCTCTGCCCATAGAGCACGCGCAGTATGCATTCATCTGGCCAGCACGGGAATGTCAAACCCGACACCAGATTAAAAACTCTGTATACCGTGAAATACAGAGAGATTTATCTGGCTGTGATAGGCTTAATCAGCATTGTGTGAACTTGTTTGGCAAGGGCTTGAATGTAACAGACGTTCATTTATGTGCAACAGTTCCACACTGCAGGTTTAAGATTTAAGATTTTTAAGAAGAATGTAAACAGGCACATAATATAAAAGCAAAATATAAATGTAATATAAACATGTAATATAAACACACATATACAACATAAAAACATATAAACTTAATATAGATAACACATTAGGGATGTGTAGAGAGCCCAGTATTTGTATTTGTATATATTTGTTGGGGCAGCAAATTTATATTTGTATTTTTATTTGTATTCGAATAAAAGTGGAAATAGGTGTAAAAATCCAGTTTTTGTTTTTATTACGCTTTTAATTTTAGGATATTAAAGTGTTAAAATAAGTGTTTATGAATAAACTATCTTACGTAGCAGGTCCCCACACTGGTTCTCGAACCCAAGTTTTCCAGATCATTGCCAACTGTGCTGACTACTGAGGTAAAAGCATTTCAAACGCACAGACAGACCTCTACTTATTTATATACTCATAACACAGCCCAGCATGTAATGTGTAGGGAAGAATTTAACACTTTTCATTTATTGCATTTTGCTTGTGTTAGTAGCTCAGCTTTATCTCGGGTGAACACTCTGGGAGTGATGTCCAAATAAGGAAATGTGCGTCATGTAGCAGATGGATGTGACTCCCCTCCTTAAGACATAAGGAGGTGTAACAGCGGAGCAGAGGATAGAGACTGAGATAGTGATGTAACCAACCTGCACGCTGGTATTTGACATGTTTTTTCTTCCCGAAAAAAACCAAATAATTTTTAAAATATTTGTACGTAATAAATGTTCATAAAAAACCCACTATTTGTGCTTTGCCGAATAACGTATTTGCATTCAGGTCCACCCCTACAACACATACTGAATATATCTTGTGCAAAAACAAAAACGACTAGTGTTCATCGAAAGGTTTAAATTAAATTCTTTACCATCTGAAAGTGGTTCAGAGTAGATCCTGTTGGCCAGGCTTTATAAAACCTATCTGTGTTACATAGCAATACAGTAAATGCTTGCAAACCTACAAGGACAACAAGACTTGAAGTCAGGGCAAGAGGATGATGTAAGACATACACCAGAGAGTAGACTACATATTCTATACACAACAGCATCCACACATTTGTTGGATTAGCCTGCCTGAGATATGTGTATGGTGTATGGTGTAGTAAGTAGTACAGAACTGTAAACGCAACAGTTTGTAATAATAGGTAGGATGAAGTCACACGTTACTGTCAGTGTGTAATGTGTGTGTGCAGAGTGATGAAGGTGACAGCAGCACAGGGTGAAGGCTCCCACTCTCTCTTTTCCTCTGGGCCCATTTAAGGCAGTTTAACAACAATTTCGGGAAATTAGCAAAAAGGGAAAATACAGTCTGGCTGTCTGTAAATGAAGTGCCGCCCCCTTCATGCATGCACACACATAGACACTGATAAATAGACACACGCACACACCGATCATGGAGCTGGAAACCATAATAAAGTTTGCTTTTACTCCAAGGCACCCGCTCCTCCAAAATCTCCCTTCCTCCTCAATCTTCTTGTCGAAAAAACCTGCCAACCCAGCTTTAGCACACACACATACACGCACGCACACGCGCACAGTTGGTCAGACCTCAGTGTCCTGTCTTTCTTCACATTGGAACCATTTGGAAAATAACCCATGTTTTCTGGGAAATGCCTCTGCAGAGGCCTCCTGGTGATGGCAGTGGAGAGTGCCTCCTGTGGGTTTGTGTTTGTGCCCCCCCAACACACACACACACACACACACGTACACACACTCACTTTCTCACTGGGATGCATTAGTACTTGATTGTAACTGGATTGCACAACACTCTCTCTGGCTTCCTTTACCTCCAGAAGGGAGTTAGTCTATATTGTGTTTCTGGACTTATTGGGAGTTAGATCAGAATATACAGTATCCCCATATTCATCACAGTTCTCTGAGTGCCCAGAAAAATAGAAACCCCTGAACACTGTAATGCTCTCCAGTCCAACAGTTCTGCAGAAAATCCTGCTTCTCAGGAGCTAAAATTATTTTCATTTGCTGTTGACACAGTTTTAGAGAGGTGTTCATTCAACTCTGTGGTCATCTGTTTACCTTTTAGAGGTTGACACATACAGTCACTCGGTTTAAATCATAGTTATTATAAAACAATAATTTTACAAGCCAAAATAAGGATTTTAAAGGACCAGTGTGTAGAATTTAGTGGCATCTAGCAGAACAGATTTGGCAGAAATGGAATATAATATTCATTAGTATGTTTTAATTAGTGTTTAATCACATGTTACCTTAGAATGAGCCCTTTATATCTACATAGGGAGCGGGTCCTCTTCCACAGAGCCCGCCATATTTCTACAGTAGCCCAGAATGGACAAAGAAAGAGAGATATACATAAAATTAGTTTATTTTTTCATTTCAACATTTATCTATTTTCTTCTGAGATCCTGGGTAGTTTTACCTTTTCAGGCTTATAAAATTAATTCAAAATAATCATTTTTTGCCCATAGCTCATAAAAATACTGAACTTTGACAAGCGATCGCAAGTTAACTTTGCTTTTTTTTTAAAAGATCAAAAGCCAAAAATGCTGAGGACTACTTGTACAGAGACAAATTATGACATGTAGCCCACTTTAAAAAGTGTAAAGCCACTGGTGGTGAGCAGGAACATCCTTCAAGGAAAGCCACTTATTCTTTCACAAAAAAGATTGGTAGAGAGGTAATGCTACAAGAATTCACTGAAATATATGTTAATCAATAATGAATAGATATGTTAATCAATATATATGTTTAAATAAAGTTGAGGTGATGAGGGAAGTGTCACATGGTACTAAGTGAACATCACTTCTGTTGCAGATAAATTAATTTCATCAAATCGCTCACAGTTGCTCAGTTTAAATCATCTCTCCCTTGATATATATATACTTGTTGTCACAAATAATTCAAGCACTGTGGAAAAGAAAGCAAACACGTACACGCAGCAGCATCTCCATTGGGCTTGTTAGGCAGAAAGTTGGTGGCTGTTTGCCAGACTGCAGCTCCAAAGGAAGCAGAGAGATCAGTGTGCTGATGGACAACCAGCAGAAATTAAGCGACCGAGCAAACAAGGAAAGAAAGAAAAAAAAAAATACATTAGGGAGCTGAGACAGGATTTGGCATGTCACTGGACCGTTGCAGTGTTTTCTGTCTTTTTTTTGTAATCACTCAATCACTCGATATTTAAATGAAGTTAAGTAGAGATCAGATATCTCTCGGTACAAAAACATGCACACTTACACAAGCTACTGCTGCAGAATGGCCTTGCATTGTTGTTGGAATTATAATACTGGAGTGATGGAAATGAATGAGCCAAGTTGTGTTTCGTTCAGAGGACGTGTTTACGTGTGTGAGTATTTGTGCACATATGAGGTAGAAAGAACTGATTTCTTTGTCCAGATCCATATCTGTCCTGTCAGATCAGCACTTTGGAGGAATGTCTGTTCTTCTGCCGTAATGTTTTGGAGAGCATAAAAACTCATAATTAAATACAGCAGTTCGTACTTTTTTTTTTCTTCAACTTTTTCAAAACGTCCTGTTGTTGTCCTCTTCTGTGGGGTTTTACATTATAATTTGTTTATGAGTTAAACCGGTGATGTGTTTTAGGACATCAAATCAAAACCAAGTGCTTTTTCCAGACAATTAAACATGATCTGTAACGTCTGATGATTAAAAAGAGCTTCAAACGACATGGGCGGCTTTTAATAGTGTTACCGTCAAACATCTCACTTGCAAACTGTAAATGAAGCAAGTTCTGCTCTTGTTGTGATGGAAGTATTCTAGTGAGTCCTTAAAAAGTAAAACCATCTTGACAAGAAAAGCGTGAACTGTGGTGCAGAGGTATCGCTCCTTGTAAAGTCTTTGTACCTGCAGCCTGCACTTCAGGCACACTCCTGTTTCATTCTTGTGTTGGACCTCAGAAACTCCTAAATACCTACTTGGCGTGTTGTTACAATATAAAGTCAAGTTCTACCTTTTCGGGGTAGTTTAAGCATCCACATATAAATTTAGCATCCTACAGAGTGCTCGTGAAACATGCCCAAACTGTGCAGTAACTGCATTCTTCTCTCCTCGTTACAAGGTGTGCTTGAACTCTGTAAGCACAGGTTGGCCCTGTCTGTCTTTCTGTCCCTCCATCAATCATAGTTTGTCTCTCTCTTTTTTTTTTCAGGCCAAGTAGTATAAAGTTTTTACAAGCTTAGACACCTTTTTTTTTTCTTCTTTTAACCCTGTTTTTGTTTTTATCCTCAGATGGGGGTCTAGTTGAATTTTGGTTCTGCCCTGAAACACTACAAGAGAGCTGTTACTGAATCCTGTCACCTTTGTTCATCTTTATATGTTTATCACAATGATTTCCATGCTGACCCCTTTAGTTCATGACTTTTTTTTAGTTTAATAGTGGGTCAAGTTCCTATATGGGTAAGGATAAAACCTTGCAGTTTAAATAGTGATTAGATAAAAGTGCATGTTGCATTTGCAAAGGCTATCGGTTATGTTATTACATACAGTATAACAGAAACTGATAAGAGGCCAGCACATATAAGAGTTTCCCACAGTGAGAATAGAACAAATATGCATGACAGAGGGCATAAACCTCACTAAGTATTATTCAGTGTCAAAGGTGAGCAGGTTGTGTATGTGCTGGATACAGTTTATATAAAAAGCAGGTGTGTGTGTGCGTGCGTGTGTGTGTGTGTGTGTTGTTACAAAGGCCAGTGGGAAAATAATGCCATTTGGAGAAAAAGATGAAGTTTATATTTCCTAAGTTTGCCAAGAGCCAGCTGCATGTGTTTGTATTTATTATTGTTTGCCATGATTTAGAAACAAAATAAAGTTCTACACCAAAACCCCACAAACTGCCTGGAAGTGTAAAACGAATGTGTGTGAAATTAGATAAAATGTACTCTTTCTTCACCAAAACACATGTAGCGAAGCCATACTTTCAACTCTGCCTGTAACACACCTTAGAAACAGTCCACAACACTAGAAATACTGTTAAACTGGATGTTTTTACACATTAAAAACAACTTGTTCGTAATCTTAATCTTTCTTCTTATTTATGTCATTCTGGTCCAAGTCAGTCTTTTATTTTTCTTTGTATGTGCCAGAAGCAGCATCGAACACCAGATGATATCATTTTAACATCTTTACTCTAAATCTTGTCTCTTTTCTCCAGACTCATGCGCACAGCTCTTTGGTCTACCTGGTGTCTCTTCTTAGCAGCATGGAGCACAGTTTTCACCACACCCTGCTGCTGGAGATCCGAGCTCTGACTGACCGTTACCCGTCTTTACTGGGAGGCTGCGGTAAAGACATTTACAGGATGAGCAACTCGTTCACTGCTATAGCCAGACTGCTGGGGAGACGACTGGAGGAGAGTACTGCCACACGCTGCAGGTAAGGAGAGACAGGTTAATACTGTGAGCAGGCATGCACGCCTGCACCACCTTCACAGTATTTAACAGCACAGGCAATTTTGCTTTTTCAGGGGAGCCAGAAACAAATGATTATGCATTTAAGTCCTACAAATTGCGCAAAGATCATTACATCATTATATTATGTTAGGTGGATCGGTTAAGCAGTCCAAACAGCCACTGAATCATCACCCAAGAATTGAGTCATACGCTACCACAACCAAGTAAAATCAATACAAAAGCAAATATTGAAAAAAAAAAAACAATCAGGTGTCACCAAACATACATAAAGCTAGGTGCACACACACACACGTACACACACACGCATGCTTGGATTTGTTCATTTGAAGCTGTTTGAACAACAAAAAATACAATCAACACATAAAGTACTTTTAATGGAGCACCGTCACCACAGGTGTCGACTGACTGGCATTACTGGTGGCTCCTGTTCTGTAGTTAATGGACAGGATGTGTTACTGGTTAACTCACTTTGCATTGGCTTTGGTTTGAAAGTTATTGCGTGCTTGTTTTAACATGAATCTCTGGCCGCAGTTCACACTGACGAAAAAAAAAAAAACACTCAATAAATCATGTATGAAACCCCAAAGTTAGACACAACTAAAAGTTAAAACTCTACTTTTACATTATCTTCTTTCCTCCCTCCCCCAGGGTCACCTTACTGTATGATTTTCCCATGGGTGCTCACAATTACTGACTACTGTATGTTTATGTGTGTGGATTTAAGGATGCAAATTTGAAGAACGCCACATAAATGAATGAGACACGCTGGATAAAGTGAAAATGTGTCCTGAAAAACAAAAATGCTACTTTTTTTATTTTTGTCTAATTAAGTGGCTGGTTTATTTTCATGTCACAGAGGGTATTTAAGTTTTGAAACTTGGACAAAGCCAAGAGAATACACACACTGGGCCTCATGCATGAATGTCTTCTTATTTTTCTCTTATATTTGTTCTTGCACAAAGCAATAAGAGGAAAATAAGAAAATCCTATGTGAGATTCATGAAACGTGCGCTGACAGCCAAGTCTGTTCTTACCCACCCGACCATCCAGAGAAGTGCAAAGCATGTCAAGAGATCACCAGTGCAATTAATCCTGTACGCGCAGGAGAAAGAGCTCTTTGGTTTGATCTGAAAATGGACGCCAGAAACGACTGTCTGCTGCCAGCCGTACTATTACAGCCACGGGAGGAGGCCAGGAAACTGTCAAAACAACAGACATGGATGAGTGCATTGGAGCCATCATTGGAGAGGTTTCTCTTTCGGGTGTGCAGTCTGATATTCCACTGGACAGTGACCTACCACAGCCAGGAAACACCCCGTCAGCACCAGACAGGATCAACTAACAAGATCTGAAGACAGTAGTAAGCATCAATCCAAATTTTGAATCTTCAAAGGGAATTTAATTAAGTTGATTGCTTCATTTGATTCCACATTAAACATATTTTTTATAAAACACTTGAATTTTACCTAATCTATAGCCTACCATATGCCCATTTTTGTTTTTAGCCACATGCCCATTTTGAATCATTGGTATATGAATAAATGAAACAAAAAACAAACAACAGTCTTTATTTTATCTTTCAGATGCATCTGGCTCCACTGCACCATCCACCTCTCAGAGCACGCCTGGATCATCAAGACGATGCACCCGAGCAGAGATCATCTCGGAGTCGGTCCTACAAAATCAAGAGAAGATATTAAAGACTCTTCAGCATATGTCATCTACTTTTTCACAAATTAATGACACGTGCAAAGAAATAAACCAAGAAATAAAAACTTTATCAAATAAATGCCATTACAGTTTTTCTGTCTTGAGTAGCCTATAGGCCTAGGTCAAAAGAGTCGCTGTCGGGTTTCAACACCACGTCTGTGGTGAGGTCCCACGAAACCATCGACCTCCATGTCTTCAGGTGGTGGCAGGTGGGGTGGGGGTACACCATGTTGCATCGCAATATTGTGCAGGACACAGCAGGCCATGGTTATTTTGCGCACTTTTTCAGGTGTGTATAAAAGCTTGCCACCTGCTGTGTCGCGGCATAGCCACCGGCCTTTCAGTACAGCAATAGTGCGCTCCAACACTGAGCGAGTGCACATCAGTTTCTGGTTATAGGTCACTTCCTGCTGGGTCTGAGGGTTGGTAAGTGGTGTCATAATCCATGGTAGTAGCAGATAGTCCCCATCACCTAAATTAAAAGTTGGATTTATGTTGAAAGTTAATAATGCAGACTTTCATATTATATCAATAAGCCACCCATCTCCAGCAGCACCTGATTTCCAGCCACAAACCCACCAATCTGTTGTGCAGCACCAAATAGTTGTGCTTTCCCCCCAGTCAGCGCGCCACCACATTCAAGATGTGACTCTGTGCATCACATATTATTTGGATGTTGATTGAACGGAATTGTTTTCTATTGAGGAGGGGAAATGGATTCGGGTAGTCCAGCAATGGCATAAAAATCCTCTTTTTATCTGGGTCTGCTTAGCAGCGATATATGGAAACTGAATGTTCTGTGGTGCTAACTGGACGATACCCTGGAGAACTTTTGGGAGCACATGACTAACAGTGGACTGAAATATGCCAGACCTGTCACCAATCTCTCTCTGGAAGGTCCCAGTAGCCAGGAAACTGATGGCAGTGAGTACTTGCAGATGAGCTGGAGTGGGATTAGATCGTTTTGTCTCTGATTTAAATTGAGGCTCCAGAACAGCACACAGGGTTTGAAGAATCTGCCTCGGTAATCGAAAGCTGCTTATGAGCCACTCGTCATTTTCAGCAAACAAATCTGCTCGATCTTTAAATAAACGCTCTCTTCTCGAGGCTTGGTTGGCCGACGTATTGAGCAGCAGCAAATAAACCGTTGCAGATTCAGTTGGGCACTGCTTTATACTACTTCATATACTATAATCAATCTTAATTAATGACGTGTGCTGTCATGATTGATGATTGGACAGGTCTGTGTGTGTGTGTGTGGGGGGGCATATTGGTCTAATTTAGTTGTTGTTTAGGCTAGACCTAATCATCTTTAATAAGTGTAAACATTTAAAATTATTAAATGTCTCAAAGTGTTTCAAAGTGAAAGCACACATGCCCATATGTGCGCACATGTGAGGTCAGCATGGGTCTGTGTGTGTGTGTTTAGATGTTTATGCGCATAAGTTGACTGGGATTCATCTGGCTGCAGTGTGGGAATGACACGCACTGCTCTCTCTGAAATAAGAACATTGTGTGCAGGATTGGAGGCTTCCAGGGGCTTTGCTTGGGGTCTTTCTGGAAGAAAGATAGATGGGGACGAAGGGTTGAGAGAAGCAGCGTGGTTTATTAGTGAAAGAGCAGTGGGTGAAGACAGAAAAAAGATGCAAACAAGTGGAATGTTTGATGAAGTTATAAAGGCCACTTGTGGATGAAGAAACAGGGAGAGAAAGACGAAGAGAGAGATGGAGGGAGGGAGGGAATAATTAGTTTGGTTAGAGAACAGGAGAGAGGAGAGCGGCACCACAGTGAGAGACACAGAAAACAAAGACAGAGAGGGGAGAAGGTGAGATTTGGCCAGTGAAAGAGGGAGAGAGGGGGACACAGTGGGTGACAGACACAGAAATAGAGCCAGTCATCATGAGAAAGCGAGAATTACCGAAAAGCAAGCCAGAAGTGGAGGGAGGGCGAGTGTACGGCAACTGAAATCCATCCAAATGAGCTTCATCTCACGTGCTCACCACCTGAATTCCAACCCTTGGCCCTGTGTTTGTGTGTGTGTGTGTTACAGGGTGGACGGGGAGTGCCCGCCGTCTCCCTGTGCATCTCTTCAAGGGGGAGGAGGAGGAGGGAGAGGAGCGGGAGCAGGAGGGGGGTCAGAGCAGCAGCTGCAGGTGAAGATCCAGGCCTTTGAGGAGAAAATGGGTGAGGAGGGGGGAGTGGTGGAGGTTGAGGAAGACTCTCTCACCCCCCAGCGGCGCTACAGCCTGAGCCAAGCTGTCCGGGAGGAACGGCGTGAGATGAGATTCAACAGGTTGGTCAGTATGCAACATGACATGGCTCTGCTGAGTATCTGCTCAAATCTGACGGGATTGTAAGACCCCTCTGAAGTATCTTCATTTCTAGCCAACAAGTGACACCTGGAGCCAAAAATAAGTAAAGAAGAAAACATAGAAAAATATAGTTTTATATTGATTTAAAGAGCACAAAACTGAAAGGCTCAGTCATACCAGATGCAGTATGTTTACACTGTTGTTGTGTGGTTGTAGTTCAATGCTGTCTCTGTACACCACCTCACTGGATTTGAAATCAAACAATGACTATGAGGTTTACTCTCTTTAATTTGAGGATGATTACATCCATATGAGATGAACAGTATAATAATTGTCTGTATCTTCAGGATCATTGCAGCATGTTCTAAAACTGGTGTACTATGTATTAAAAAGTCTGAATCCTGCACTGTTCACCCAATATGAATGTGAACACCCCCAAACTAAGGTTGAAGGAATATATCACTCTTTTCCTGGGATTCCCAAAATTATAAATAATTGAGTTTGATTTTAAACACAGAACTGTGGATAATTAATCATAAAATGGTGCTACATTTTCTTGATTCAGAGGTGTCTATAACTACAACAGTAACGTGGTAGTGTTGATGAGGCGTCTTTGTTCATTACATATGACAGTTTCCTGTACGTGAACACACAGATACACAAGCAGGCACATGTCAAAAAAGCAGGTTTCCACAGCTATTTTTCCTGGGAAATAGGAGCAGATTTTGGCAAGGTTTCGTGGGAAATTCATCCGTTAGGGTAAAATAAAGGTTAATAAAGGCTAAAGACATAAGTAACACAAAATGTGTTCAAACATAAGTCAACACTGATTACAACAGATCATTATCTTTGGCAAAAACATGCTTATTCCCACAATTCTCCTGCCATGAACTGAAATTCAGACATGCTGCATTATGTTTTTCTCTTAGTTTTTGCAAAATCACTGTCAACAATGTCCCCGTTTAGGTTTTTGCTTTAGTGGTTTTCCCAGAACCCTGGAGCCAAACCAGACCCTGTAAAATATGCAGAAACGTGTCAAAAACGTTGATGTAGGAGAAGCAGATTGAATTTAAATGATTCATATCTGCAATTTTGGAGGACTCCTAACCATTTTATTTTGTGGTCTCTCTTAGGTCAAAGAGCCTGGCTCTCCATGCCGTGCGCTCACGATCCATCAACTCAGACACTGGGGAGGATGGTGAGGGAGTGGAGCTAAGTCCAGACAACGTCTTCTCCAGCACTTTGCCTCACCAGCATTCAGAGCACCAGGAAGTACCGCCTCCTGAGAAGAAACTGACCGGTGACGTGCCCGTGCCCGTCACCACTGCGCTGGACAGAGGGGTCAAAGAGGCCGAGAAAGGTCACAGCAGAGAGAAGGACGGAGAGAAGGAGGCGCAGGGGGGCACCGACAGACTCTTTGTCCATTTAAGAGACAATATGGAGACGATCAGGGAGTTCTGTAAAGACATGGTGCAGCAGATCCCCATACCAGAGCAGTGTGTGATAGAAGGTAATGTGAACATGACAAATGGCTTAGTCCAATAGTGTTGGGACTTTATTTAGCATATTATCATGTTTGTGTTTATACAGTAATGGAAGGTACATTACACAGAGAGAGGCAGACTGAGGGTTTGTGTAATCTGCTGAACTTGAATGAGATTGCAGTCAGATGTGGTGGCTGGAGTTGATTAATGATGTGGTATGAATACACCTCCTCTTCCCTTCTCTGTCGCCCACTTCACACACTCTTTATCTCACACACTCATGCAGATGCAGCCTTGTACAACAGTCAGTGGATGTTGATTAGTGTCTCCTAAGCCCCGATCGGACATCTCTGGGGGGTAGTAGTTGGGGCAGCTCTGGCTCAGAAGGTAGAGCGCAGTAACCGCAGGGTTGGAAGCTCAGTTCCCGGCTCTTCCTGCCTGTGTGTCGAAGTGTCCTTGAGCAAGACACTGAACCCCAAGTTTCTGCTGATAGTCAGGCCAGCGCCTTGCACGGCAGCTTTGTGTGTGTGTGAATGGGTGAATGAGAGGTAAAAATTGTAAAGTGCTTTGACCATTAAAGTAAAAAGGCGCTATTTAAGTGCAGACCATTCACCATTTTAGTTTGATTTTAATATTGCACATGATGTTCAGTCATTTTAATCCCATCCAGATGGCATACGTATGTGTGTGATTTTTCTTCCCCAAACCAAATATTAGTCACAAAAACCAAATACATGCCGCCTTTATTTGGTCCTCCAGACACTTTATATTCTATATTTTATGTCTGAATTTTTGTGTGCGAGGAGCTGTGTCACCTGTTACTTATTATCATCAGCCCAGCTGGTGACAAGGGTCACATGATTGTTTCGTGGACTATCTCTGTCTGTTATGAACCACCTCCTGGCTAAAACTCTATCCACAGCGACAGCAGTTTAGTTACCAAGGAGCACAGCAAATATTTTATTACTCACCTCCAACCAGACTATTAATCCTGTCCAAAAGGGGTTTTAGAGGGTGTCTTTGATTTCTTTGAAGTCAGAGGAAACGATTAATGACAGTACATTCCAGTAAGCACACACACACGCTAGTTCATGAATTAACAGAATATGCAACCCACCATTGACAAATTTTTGGTTGTTATGTAATCTTTGCAAATACAGATTCAAAAGGGCATCATCTTACAGGTGTTAAAACTGTTGTTCTCAACATGTTGAATTGATCTGAATGTTTTTTCCAGATTTGACTTTTATTTATAAAGGCTGTAAACCAGGTCATAGTTTAGCTGGAGACAATAAGGTTTTTCTTAATCAGAGGTGAACAAATGTAAAAAGATAAATAGATGTAGTGTGTAAATGTAATAGAGCTCATTTGTTAATGGAAAAATGAATGGTGGTTTAGAGGCAGAGAATGGTTTTAAGGTGGGTAGGGTCATTGTATTCAGTTTCATCTATACAACAGAGTCAGGTCTAAGTGGAAACAGATGAATGTGTGGCTATGTAGTATGCATGAAGTACATGTATGTATGGGTGCAGTTTTGCGTGTGTGCGTGTGCGTGCGCATTGTGCTCATTAGAAACCAGGGGTTCAGGCAGTTCATGTGAAAATACGGTGAAATGAAAAACCTCTTCTTTTTCCAGCCTCTGTGTTTCCATCTTCAGCCTAATCTAATCCAGTTTCTAAAATTCAGTAATCCATTTATCCTTCCTCTCATATTCAGGGATTTGATATTTTATTTTCATTCATTTATAATGATTTTTGTGTATTTTCCCATTTTTCAATTTGATTTGCTTCACTTGAGTTAAGCCTTCATTACCATCTTTTAGCAACGCTTCCCGTGTTAAATCTGATTTCTTACCTTGGTCCAACCCATCCGGAAATAATTCTTCGTTTTTTGTGATTTAAATCCTTCAGCTGAGTTCCACCTACATTCAAATAAAACATGCTGAAATTCGATTGTTTAGACATAAAATATGTTGAGCTGTGCAGCAAGAACCCGTGGGCCCTGACGCACCTGAACGGTACGCAAAGACACGCACCCGCACAAATTCAACACACACTCTGAAACACACACACATCCTTATATAAATATACAACAGGACAGTGCATTCCTTTCTGTATTAATTTGTCTGAGCCATCTGCAGCAGTGAGCCCCACCAATGTGGGGATGAAACCACAAATCATCACATATCTTTTGAACATAGTAAGAACAGACAAAGCTCACACACACACACACCACCAGAGTCAAACATGATATGACTCATGTGCACGAGAGGTGATGATATTTTGATTGACAGGAGGGGATGTTATTGCTCCGCCTTTGGCCTTAATGTCATTTTAACTAAGAGGCAGCCAGGAGTCATACTGCAGACACACACACACACACAGGCACACACACACATACATATATGCACACACTTAAAACAGGAAACAAGACAAAACATAACAAACTCCTCCTTTGGTCTCTGTGTAATTGATTAAATCTGAAAATGAATGTAAATTCAACTGAAAAAACAACTGTTAAGAACACACACATGCACACGCACACACACACACACACACACACACACACACACACACACACACACACACGCTCCATTCCTCATCCCATAATTAATACTTTGCATTTGCTCTCTTAGTATTAAGCCTCCTAATGAGAATCAACCCCAAGGCACTTAGGATATGATGTCACAGGTGGTCTCAGCTGGATGATGTCATCGAGCTGCTGGCTGACCTACACACGTGCTGTTGACCTTCCATCTCAGGAGACGAGGATTACATGGAAGAATGCACATGCACATGTATACTCAATCTAAACATCGACACGCAAAAAAAAAAAAAATATGCAGCTTCACCGACTGTCAGATAGAAACAAACTTGCACGTGCTAACGAGTGAAGCAATATATTAACACACACACATTGTAGGTTCATGTAGTTTCAAACGTTTCTCTCTCTTGGTCTCTCCTGCACATACAAACCTTGGTTTTGTGCTTTTTAATGCATCTGAATTGAATTTATCCCACAGATTTGTCAATGCTCAACAAGGAATATGACAATGTGTTTAGTGTTTTATTGACCTACTGCTGTGCCTCTAGATGATAAACAGATGATGTAGGTGAAGATCTATTGAAGCATTCTCTGACATGTAAGATTGTCTTTACAGAACAACAAATTAATACTGAGTTAGGCTGTAAATCACTTTGAACATCTTTAGTTACCTGAGTCATAGTAGTTTCACCTTGTCGAGTAAACTTTCCAACACAGCTGTTGAGTTTTTACAATTCATGCTGAGTGCCTGATAAAAAGAAATGAAAAACTTCTCTTTGCCAGTTAAATCAAACCCAACTGTTCTGAATAAATCTTTTTTTTTTACAAGCTCCTACAGCTAAAAGGACTTTCTCGTTATTTAATTTTGTTTGTATGGCATAAAATAAAAATGAAATAGGTTAATGAGGCCCTCCAAAAAGAAACCTCCATTGTTTTATTTTGGTCACCATTCTTATATAGCAGATGATTTTCTTCATGAAGCACAGAAACTGTTTGGCTCCTTCT
Source organism: Scomberomorus guttatus (assembly GCA_038419695.1). NCBI lineage: Eukaryota > Metazoa > Chordata > Actinopteri > Scombriformes > Scombridae > Scomberomorus > Scomberomorus guttatus. The sequence goes on from CM076451.1 coordinate 21,423,888, forward strand.
CCATGGCTGAGAGGTTTAAGTGTGTGAGAGGGTGTGGTGGTGGGGAGAGAAGACGTTTTCTGATGATTACAAGAAGCAGTGTCCTCGCATACCATGAATCACTGTGTAAACATGTTCCCAAAGTTACACAAGTCCATATGTGTAAGAGACAGAGAGAAACAACAGAGAAAAAGGCTTATGAATTTCTACTCAAGCTGCGCAACCTTTGAGCATCTGCTCAATGTTAATGATTTTGTCCACTTTTGCTCTCTGTGAAACAGATTCTAATCGAGGCTGTGTGGCTAAGCTGTCCTTCTCCTGTCCTCTGAAGGGCCACTACTGCCTGTACGCCAAGTCCTGTTTCAACCTGACCAGTCGACAGCCTCATGTTTGGATACACATCATGCTGCTGCATCTACAGGTGCACCAAATATTCACCTGTAAAAAAACGCAACATGTTATTGTACAAGCATCCGGGAGCATCCAGAACTCATCAAAATACTGAAAACATCCATCTGCTCTTTTGAATTTTAAGAAGTAATGATGTAAAATGACAGTTTTATCTTCCAAAAGCTCAGTTTGAATGTGGTACTGACATATTTAGAAGTTACTTGAATTGTGTTTACTGTAGTAATATTATATTGCACTTTAAATATGTTTCTGATTCTGAAACTCCCCTTGTTATATTTGAGAATATCTAAAGATCTTTACAGTTGAGGAATATCCCGGAATGCAAAAAGTTCATGCATCTGTTCAAATGTAAAATAGCTTTGTTGTCCAACTTTATTTTCTCCTTCCTTGGCCATAACCCAACCGTATCTCTGTTTTGTGTTAATTTTCTTTGTTTCCCCGTTCTTTTATCTTCTCTCCTCTCTCGACCAGAGTAAGTCCAGTGTCCCTCTGTGCTCCAGAGACGAGTGTGTCCAGAGACTGGCTTCTCTTTGGGAGAAGACTCAGCTAAAAGGAGCTCACAGCTTCCCCATGGCTATGACACAACACGTCACCCCACACAGGAAGGTAGTGGACCAAAGTGTGCGTATCTGTGTTTGTGTGTGTGTGTGCATGCTGCTTCTTTCTAAACGCTAGCTGTCTCCAGCAGAGGGGATGAAGTCATCGGTAGAGAGAAACTTCAAGATAGGAAAGTGTGAAAGTTCAACATCCACTTTGTTTGAATATGGAATGCACTAAATGGACACTTTTATATACAAGGCCTCCGCTTACCCCGACTCCTCCATCGCTGTGTGTGTAAGCAAGATTGAGTTACAGAGAGAAAGCCTGGCTAAAGGGGACAAAAATCATTGTGTGTGATTTCAGTGTCTGTTTTTGCAAGTATGTGGGTGTGGGTGGCGTTCCTCGTGACGCCCCTTCATAATGTGGCAAGCTAAGTGGTCCCTCAGAAATAATTAGGCCCACAAAGAAAATACAGCTGTCGTTTGTCTTTCTCTAAATGTGTGTTGTGGCGGGAATGAGATGGATCAGCTATGGTTACCATATGGAGCCTAAACATACTCAGCTCCAGTTATTCATAAACACCTCACATACACAGTCCTACATTCGTGCATGTAGAGACGTACTGTTTCCTCTCTAACGTGCCCACAGAGTGACTCATGCTGTGTGACACTAAACTGTTCAAAAACGTCGTAAACATCTGCCTTTGCTATCTTTATTGTCTCCAGTAAAATCTTTGATTTACCTGCTCAGTTACCAGTAAAGTTCACTTCCTGTTGCTCTCAACTGGCCCAAACGGGAAAACTCTTACCGTAAAGCAATAGTTAGACATTTTGGAAATATTTGAACATATTTGTTTTCTTGCTGAGAAAAGAGTCTTTATTCAGTGACATCTCCATTTTAGAATGATTAAAAATCCAGCATCCAGTGAGGTATTTCAGCCAAAACATGTTCTGAAATACAGCAAATAGTGTCCAAGGATTTATAAATATTTTTCCACTGTGTTGCTTGGAGCTGTTAAAAATAGATCTCAGAATGTTTTCTTACTTTTGCAGAAACAAAGATCTAAATTAAAATAAATTATGAAATAGCAGCCGTGTGCTGCTTGCGCTTGCGGTTTGTGTTGTATGTCTTGTAGTTTTTTAACATTTCTTTGTAATTATGAGATTTAAAGAGCTACATGTTATGCTCTGGATCAGAGAGATTGTCACTATATCAAAAGCATATTCTTTGTTTAGAAACAATATGTATATGCTAAATGTCTTTAAAGGAGCAGCCTTTTCTCCAAAGCAAACAGTTTTATATGCCATTCAGTCAACCATTACAAACTGAGTCCTTCAGACAAAAATACTTGAAGCCCTGGGCTAATCCTGCCATTCATTTACCCTTACAATAACAAAACCTCGGTCCTCACAGTTTATGGTCTATACTGTGGCCATTATGGTTCTCAGCGCTCAGTGTGCCTCGTCCAGCCTGCAGAGAATGTTGTTTTTGGCTCTGTGATGTTTAATAGGTGCCAACAGAGCACACACACACACACACAATAGAGAGCGAGTCATAGTCGCCTCCTCTGATTTCATTGGGTGGGGGACAATGATATAGCATGATGTGGTTTGTTGTAGGATTTCATGTTACATTCTGTTTGAATATGGGTTGCTATAATTTAACAGGTTATGCTGTAAATTATGTTGGTGTATGGTGTTTTAAAATCTTGTTCCATTTGCCCCTTTTTAACTTTGAGCACCTGACCCTCTGAAGGTCTCTGCACGGTCCTGTAGCGGAACATAAATACTGTATTTAATGTGGATTTGTGATGTTTGATTTGTGATGTGAGATTTGAAGACTTATAGTAGCTTTGATGTCTGCTGTGTGGGCGTTGATTGACAGCTGTGATTGACAGTCGGCTCACCTGCTGCTCTCCCCGGCTCTGGGACTTGCACTATTTTTGGACTATTGTTGCAATATTTCAGTAACTTTATGTTATTTGATTATGATACCTGCCTGGTTAGCACAATTTAGCTAAGGAAGCTAACATTTGCCCAAGTGTGCAGCGTTCGGTGTGTAAGCTAGCGTTCGCTTTGGTCCCAGGTAGCGGGGCGTGTTTCCAGAGCATGAAAGGCAACAGCCCAGACTCCTTATTTGGAAGGTCCTGAAAAGATGGCATCCATCTTTATATATAGTCTATGGTCAGCCTATTCAATTGGCGGCCCGCAGGCCACATCCAGCCCAGAAGCAACCTATTTTTACCACTGACAGGCTCAGATTGTTGTTAGTGTCTGACAACATTATGGAAAGGACCATACAGAGAATAAAACTTTTTTCATTACCTTTCGCTTGATCTAGTCTGTTTGTTATTGTGTCTAACCAAGTCCTGCACTTTGTGATGTGTCTGGGTCAGATATGCGACCAAAAATATATTTTTATTTCAAAAGTGAAACAATAAATATTGCTATTTTGCTACATTTATATGCGTTTGTTTAGAATTTGTCACTACCAAAAGATTTTAAAAAAGGTTTTTAAATAGGCTGCTGAAAATGTCTGGCCCATCTACATTTCCTGGTTTTAAAATCTGGCCCAGTTGACTTTGTAACTGGTGTATGGATGCAACAGACCTACAAAATACAGAGGTATAGACTAACAGAATGAAGATTTTTAATGTCTCTTTTTGCTTTAAATTGAGTCTGTCTGAGCACCAAGAAAAACCTCTGAGAAAAGAAGATGAGATTTAACAGGAGAGAGGGAGGAAGAAGGTCACAACCTTTTTCCTTCACCCATATGCACTGCATTTCCTCTTTGCTTTGCTCTCTTTTCCTCTCTGTCAGACCTACAGCTTCACTCTTGTCACTGTCGGCCAAATAGAAACACATGTAGTTGAAGGCGAGGAGAGGGGAGATGCAAGGGAGGAAAGCTATTACATATGAGGCAGAAAAGGTTACCAATTATATCTGTACTGACTGGGAGATTTAAAGAGAGACTATAGGGCTTTATGAGGCTTCTGAGATTTAAGAGTGACTTATGTACAGCCTCTGACAACTCAGTTTAGTAGTTTTATAGACAAAGAGATAATAGAAAGCTGGTGTGAGAGATGAGACAGATGGAAGGAGGTAAGAGCTAGAATAATGAGAAGATGAGATAGAGCATAAGAGCAGACGTGAGATACAGAAGAAAAGTTTGAGAAAGTTGCAGTAACAAGGAAAGATAAAACAGTCAGTCTGTCAGGGATTAAGGGGCAAAGAGATAAAGTTACACCTTTGATAAACTTCATGTGGAAATTGATTGTGTTTATCATGATTTTATCGATAGATGGGGAGAAGAAAGCAAAATGGAGATTGACGGAACAAAAGAAGAGGACATTATGAAAAAAATGGGAAATTTTGCCGAAAATATCCCACATTATTTGATTGAAAAAAGGTTTCAGCTCTACCAGATATTCATCAGGCAAATGGCCAACGTGACAAAGGTCAGGAGTGCTTTTAACTCACTCCTCAATCTGCCTCCTCCTCCGCCCTCCACTCTGCTCACTGCAGACATGTTTGCCTCATTCTTTACTGATAAGGTCTCTGCCATTAGCAACTAGTTCTCTAAGCCTGACCAACTAAGTCTGCAGCTGCCAGCAAACAGGGCCGCACTCTCCTCATTCTCCCCTCTGACTGAAGAGCACTTCTGCTGGACTCTTGTCCCACTACTTATCTGCTGGACCCAATACCATCCAACCTTCTACAGACCATTTTTCCTGCACTTAACCCCACACTCACACACATCATCATCTCCTCGCTTCCAAAGGGTATGTTCCCCACCGCATCTAAGCAAGCTTGGGTCACCCCATTGCTCAAAAAACCTACACTCAACCCAGCACAGGTTGAAAACTACAGACCGGTTTCACTCCTGTCCTTCCTATTAAAAATACTTGAGCACACAGTCTTTAACTAAGTCTCTGAATTCCTCTCTGAGAACAACCTGAACAATCCAAATCAGTCTGGCTTTAAGCAGGGTCACTCTACCAAGACTGCACTCCTGTTGGTAATGGTATCACTGCATTCAGCTAGAGATGCTGGTCAGTCATCAGCTCTATTGCTGCTAGATCTGTCAGCTGCCTTTGACACGGTTAACCAACAAATCCTCTTCTCCACTCTCACTGATCTTGGTATCTCAGGATCTGCCCTCCGCTGGTTCATGTCCTACCTCTCAGCGAGATCTTTCAGAGTATCTTGGAGTGGAGACGTGTCCAAACCGTATGGCTTATACACAGGGATTCCTCAAGGATCAGTGCTCGGTCCCCTTCTCTTTTCAATATACACTACCTCACCTGGTGCAATCATCCACTCCCATGGTTTCTCATGCTATTGCTATGCTGACGATACCCAGCTCTTCCTATCATTCCACACAGTCCACACATTCTCGGCTGGGATCTCGTCATGCCTTGCTGATATGTCAGCATGGATGAAAGAACGCCACCTTCAAACTCTCAAACTCTGTTGAATCCACAGAGTCCCTCTCCATCTTTAAGAAAAGACTAAAGACCCAGCTTTGCAAACACTTCCGCACTTCTTTGGACTCAAACTTAGCCTTACTTGCATTGTTCTCTCCTGACTAGATCCATGCTTGTGTTGTATCTACTCAGATGTATGTGTCACTTTGGATAAAAGGGTCTGCTATGAATATGACCTTCATGATATATTGTCAAAAATGTTAATAGTTGCAAAAAAGTTATAGGAATCACGTTAGATGTTTGAAATTATTCTTTTAATGGAGAAGTAGAGCATAACATGACACCAAAACACAAAATTCACAGACCAGAAACCATAATAAAGGCAAGAGAAAGAGGAAAAGACATGGCATGAGATATGAAGGGATGCTGAGCAAAGTGGAAGCCTGAGAAGGAAGAGATACTTAACAATTATTGTTTCACCTTTTTTCCGTTATGTGTCCAGCGTGAGAGCGTTTGTTGACACAACTGTGGTGGAGATAAAGTTTGGTGGAGGAAGAGGAGCCTGAACACCAAGAGATAGGATAAAGCTTAAGAAAGAGCTGAGGCTGAGATTAGATAAAAAATGGGCTGAAGAAAAGAGAAAGGGGCAAGATGGGAAGAGAAAAGCAAGCGCTGAAGGAGCAGAAGCCCTAAGGGGTCAGTGTTTGCTTTATTATATCAGGACCTTTCTCATACATTTATGTTCGGAAAGACCTAAAGATGAGACTGAAGAGAGACTGAAATATAGCCTGTTTTGTGGTTATTGCCTTCATCCATCTCTCTTCCACTCCCCTTCCCAACACTCCAATTTCTCATCCACTCCCCTTTCTCCTGGCCTCCACTCCCCTCTCCTTTTCTTTACGTCTCCACCTCCCACTGTCCTACCTCCCCTCTGTCAGGAAACCTCCAAAAAGCTTTCCTCCACTCTTGTTTCCTCTCCTCTCATCTCAGTTTTTTAAGTTTAAATTATCCTATATAACCTCAAAAACAAGACTAACATGTAGTCTACCTGAATTTAGAATTTCACTCCTTAAACTTAAAACTGAAGTTATTTAATCAGTTGACAGATCATCGTTTAAAATGTGAAAAACAATAACACATCTACTTATGAGCTAAATTTATTTACCTTTTAGTGGCCTTAGAATTATAAGGGTCTATCTGATAATTTAATTTATATTCTTTGACAAGTTATTAACATTTTGTATAGGTTTATTTTTTCTTTTTTGCATTATTGTCCCTAAAATTTGAGAAAAGAAAAGATTCTATCTTAAAAATCAACCTCCAACATGGTGCTATAAGGTTCTTACTGCAAAGCACCAATCAGTGTTCCACCTCCTTACCATGTGACCTCACTGCAACGTGACTGTGGTTAAAGGAGCTGAAAATATCACGCAATGTTGCTCAATCAAAGAATAGGTTCACAAATATTCAAGTCTGTCTTAAAACAACAGTCAGGAGCCCATATGATCAGTGAAAGAGGTTTTCCTCGCTGTAATCATTCCTCCTGTTCATACTGGCTGTTAAAAGATCCCCTTCAAATGTGCTTTCAGTGTAAGTGATGGGGGCCAAAATCCACAATGTGTCCACACAGTCATTTTGTGCAAAAATGCATTTAAGTGTATCTGAAGCTTATATGAGGCTTCAGCAGTCTGGGTGAGTCATATCAAGTGGATATCTGCCACGTTTACAGTTCAGTCAGCCAACTCATGTGGAGTAGATTATTATTTAAATGTACAGCATTATTGTGTGGCGTCTACACTCTGACCTCATTGCTCCCGACAATGAAACATGGATCTTGCACCGCAGGGAGAAAGAGGGGAGTAATGATACTAACTGCCCCCCTAGGCGAAGGTAGACTCAGAGCCTACAGGTGGATGCTGGGGTGGAGGTGGGGCTTTTGAAACACTACATGAACGGCAGCGGTGGCGGCCATAGCAGCGAGCAAGCATAGCTTGTGTGAGCGGTGTGGCAGCAGGCATGCAGCAAAGTGTAAGCAGAGCACTGACGACTTAAGTAGGCCGGCCGCCATGATTTTAACGGTGCATTGCATATTCAAGATTCAAGATTTCTTTATTGTCATTTCTCAATATTTGCATACATTGAAATGAGATTCCTTTTCTCCCAGACCAAAAACAGTGCACTTGCAGAATAAACAATTTAAACAAGTTTAACTCCTAAAAATATAAGATCAGTAAAAATATACTTGGTATACATGTGGCAACTCAAGTTAGGCTGCCTGAACTAGCTTGCATGTGTTGTTTCAGTCATTTTAGCATCAAATTCTCTCTTTGTGTTTCCTCGGTCAGTGTTTCCCTGTTGAGCTGCTGTGGGAGTATAGTAACAAAAAGAGGGACTTTGTCACTAAAAATACTGTAACGTTGATGGCTGAAGCTTCATATTAGCTTCCGATAAACTTTTAAATACATTTTTCCCCTATCACTTACATTGAAAGCACATTTGAAGGGGATCTTTTAATAGCCTGTATGAACAGGAGGGATGATTACAGCAAGAAAGACTTGTCAATGTCCATTTAGGTACCTGACTATTGTTTTATGACAGACTTAATAAATTGCAAACCTCGTCCCTTAAGTACTGAAACATCCAAATTGATTATTTTATCGAAATTATCATGAAGGACACTGATACAAACACCAACTGAGTCCATTTTTGATCTTGTTTGAATTTGGTGAAAAGCAGGTTTTTACCTTTATCTACCATGCTAGTCAGCTAGCTTGCTAAGTTTAATTACACAGTTAGTACAGCTATTAGCAATAATTCATGTTATTATTAGTAACTTAAGTTACTGTGACTTCTTAAAAGATGACAGCGGTGAAAGCCAAAATGTTAATACATAAGACTATGAGATTCATTCAGGCTGCTAGCTGATGCTAACTCCTTTTTGCGTCCTTTTCTAAATGTAGAATAACTGCAGACTTTTATCTATTCCTGTAGTAATTCTTGAAACATTTGTCCCGATTTTAACAAAAAATACAACTAAAAGTGAGACTACATGGAAGACTACTGGAATTATCTCACTCTGTTGAGGAAAATGTTCTCTTATTTTAATGAAATAAGTCATAAGAAATTGGATATGAGAATTAGTTTTAACAAAAGGACATATATTTGCAGACTCAGTACAACTCACCATCGTCGTTGTTGTATCCTGCCGGCAGCCATAGTCAGTCATGTGCCGTTACAATCTTGCATCTTGATCAAATTATAATTATGATCTAAAAACAGTGATACAGGGAGGAAAGAGAGGGCGCATTGAGAGGGTAATGGGGTTACATGAGGATAGACGTATTATATTCAGGCTCACATAATCCAGCCATTGTTTCTTCATCTCTTTATTGAATCCACCTCTCTGTCCCTGATGAATCAAATATGAGGTTGTGTTTGTCCACATCGGCCTGTTGCCCAGCTGCATAATTTGTCACTCTGAACACACAGCATGTCTTTTCCCCAAAAGGTCATTCGAACTCTATAGCAATCATTTACCCTCTGAATTATAGCCTGTCAGCTGTGCATCACACACACAGTAGTTTAAGGTTTTCTGGTAATGGACTCAGGAATCAAATGTGCATATTTGCTGTCTTCCTCATTTTTCTTTGTTAATGATTCCTTTGTCGTAGTTATCCAGCAGATTTGAACCCTGTCGTCACAGCTTTCTTCGCTTTCTCACATTGTTGCTCAATTTCTGACTCACAGTCCATCTTTCATCACCTTTCGGCTTCTGTCTTTCCTTTGCTCATTGCTTCTTAGAGAATACATCATTCATGTCAGTACTAAAAACAACCTGGAATGAAGTAATGTAAAGTCCAAAATTAATTAAAGAGGACCTGTTCCAAAAAGTGGTCCTCAAATGGCAACATTGGCAGTTTTTGTGTGCACAATTTGACTTTAAGAGCCTTCATCTATGTAGCATTACCTTCAAGTAGTATCCTGTATCAAACTCTTAAGTCTTCTCTCCCACATTATCACCATTTTGGACACTTTAACTTTTTCACTCTCTTGCAACATGTGTCTCCTGAAGACCAGACTACCTCGGCCCCCTGTATCGTTTCAGAATATTAATGTTCGTTTAAACCCACACATGGCCTGGCTCTCGCAGCCACACATGGTCCTGGTTTATCTGTATCCTCAGGCAAAGCCCTTTCACCTCAATTATTTAAGTTGCAACAACACAAAGGACCCGCTGATGTATGGATGAATCCAAATGCACCGCCACTCTTTCAATTAAATGTGTGTTTGCTCTTTGGCCAGCGCTGTCTGTGTGTGTGTGTATGTGTGTGCTTCGGTTCTCCAAATGAACATACGCACTTAAAGAAAAAAACACATTTCACATTTACATCTTTGCTCATTAACATCAAGGACTGAAGGCGCACAGGTCAAAAGGTCAAGCACACTAGTAGCTCAGCCATTACAGCTACCTGTTTTTCTTACTTTCTTTCAAATCCCTCTGGGCGTTTCGTGTAAGTATAGCTTTGCTCCAGTAAAGAAATGTTATTCTCTTTCAAAAAATGGATCATCAGAAAATATGAAAGGGCCTCAACAGGGTGATAGTTCAGAGAAATGATGAGGCGGAGTATTCTGCTAGATTGGTGGTCAGGATATTAAAACTGTGAATTCATATTAGAGAGATTAAGCTAAACTGCACAACAGCAAACACAATATGAAGACACAGAGACAGAAATATGTTTATAAGGTGAAAATATGGATACACACACGTGTATAAATACAGTAGCGCACACACTCGAAGACTGTCACGAAGACTAATGACACTAATCCATCATCTCCTTAAATGTCCCCCTTTTTCTTAAAAGCCAGCCTAAGATAAATATGTATTATCTCAAGGGTGCAAGTGTCCCTGGAAGTGTGTTTGTGTGTATTTAGAGTGAAGTATAACTCTTGCCATGTGCAGGGGGTCTTTAGGGATTTCTAATGGGGGTCTTGAAATTCCATTACTCTATTCTGACACACACATACACACACACACACACCCTAACCCTACCAGGTTTACTTAAGTCACTTTTTTTGGTATTTACATAAACTTACATACACACACACACACACACACACACACACACAGATGCACAGTTGAACGATATCCTCAGTATGTAGCAGTCCATAACTGGATTGTCAAGCTTTTGAGGAAATCTTAGAATTGAGTCACTTGTCTTCCTTGTGTGTGATTGTGTGTGTGATTTTAGAAGTCTTCTGCAGGCAGGCTTTCTTCTTTCTCCTTAAAGTCCAACTGAAATTAAATGGCCTCGTCTACTACAGCATACATGTCTGCTCTGTAAATCACTTGTCCTGTGTTCTTTTTTGAGCAAAAAGTCAGAAAGAAAAAAAAAAAGAATAAAAAGAAATGTATATTTTAAATTATTTGGTTTCCTGATGGAATCTCCTAGTTTTACAGTTCGATTAAATACTGTTCTGTCATCCGCGTACGTAGCTGGAGACCTTATTTCAATACAGCAAATTAAAATTTTGCATACAGGAATAAAGTGGCGTTCTCTCGTAGGCAGAGCAGATGGTCACACTGAGCCTGACAGCATCCTGCTACAAACTCTGAACAACAACCCACATTAGCTTTCCTGCTAAAGTATCCTTCTTATCTAACTTACAAACATGAGCACACGTCTTGTGCTGCTCAGCTACAGCACATCAAACAGCATGTTAACATACCTGCAAATGTCACTTTGGACCTGTTAAATTTCGTTAATGCTCTTCAAAATTCCTGTTAGCGACACTCTGTCTGTCCATAACTTGTAGCTACAGCAGTTTGTTTACTTTGTTTCTGTTTCATACAGTACAACACTGGTAGCCTGCCAGCTAATGTCAATTAAACCTCTGACACAATATGAGGCATCCCTACTTGGAAGTTTAAATATATTTAGAGGACAGTTCAAACTTTGTTTGTTTTCTTTTCTTTTTGTCTTCAGGACATGGACAGTCTCCAGATCCAGCTGGAGGAGGTTCGTTTCTTTGACCTGTTTGGCTACAGTGAGGAAGAGGGAGGCTGGCTCTGCTTCATGTGTAACAACCCTGAGAAGGCTACAGGTACACTTACACACACACACACACACACACACACACACACACACATACACACTCTGAAACACAAGCACAATTACACATAACCATGATAAGTGCTTTAGTTTAGTAGTAAAATAATAATGAAATGGGAAATTAATAACTTCTTGGTAAAAAACATACAGTATTCAACATGGCAATGCCAATCGTGATAATTAACACACTAACAGATGGATTAACCAAACAAAATTAATAAATTCATGACCATATAAAAAAGTTTATGCTTAGAGTAAAAAACACAAATGCATGAACAGGAAGAGAAGACTTTATCTAGTAAATGTCCTCCCATCAAATAGACACTTCCACATATTAACAACCATCAAATTACACATTTGCTTTTACAGAGTATATTTCAGTTTCCGCTGAGTTGTCCCTTTACCAGCACTGTCTCCTCAGAGCAATGAACCAATGAAATGTGATTTCAGAAGAATTTCTTTCTATTTTCAATCAGTTCTCACGGGCAGAGTCGTGTTTCCCCTGAGGTCTGATGGTAAAACCAACGCAGAGCTCCAAGGGATGTTTTCACTCCAAATGCCTTTAAGAAAAATAATCTTTTCCCAGAACATTCAAGGAAAACAGAGCTGTCTGATTTTGTGTCATTATTAAGGGTTGTTGTAATCAGTCAGTCACTGCCATCATGACTCAGTTCTGATTAGTTTACTTTGGACCAGCGCCCCCCTTGGATGGGCACTTTGTTCTGATGAGGTCAGACTTATAGAACAGTGAATAGCGACCCAATCACATTTAGATTTGTGTGTGTGTGTGCGTGTGTGTGTTCCTATTGAGCAGACCTTCCTGGCTTTATATGTTATTTTAAACAATTTTTTTTTAATGCGTATGTGTTTCCTGCCTGTCATCACTCTACACCTAACATCTACTCTGTGCCCATGGTGTAGTAAAAAAAACAAACAAACAAGAAAACAATGTTTGAACCACATGAAAAAGAAGAAAAGAAAAAAAAACTCAACTCAACTGTCCTACATGCAGTGGCTCCTCTCTACTGCTCGGGCTTGATTTACGCCGTTAAGCACCTCTCCCGTCACCCGTCTATTCTCACCTGGTTTTCCTCTCTGAGCAACACAGAAAGCCAAAGTGTTTGTAGATGAGTGATGGGACAGTAAATTTACAGTGTCTACAAATCAATGAATGACAGAGTAGCCTTAGGAGAACATATAGCGGCAGAGAGTTTGGGAAACAGGCTTTAAATCTGCACGTATCTCTCTGTCAGTCTCAGATGGAAGCAGTTATTAGCTATATAAGTGGTAGAAGAGAGGGAGGGTATGGCAGATGTTTTGATCTGATAAAGAAATATGGAGCAAGAGTAGAGGGATGGACAAAAGGTAAAATGAGAGGGACTGGCTTCAGAGAAAGAGAACGAAAGTGAAGCGTCGCTAATAAGTAGCTTTACACCACCGTAACATACAGGAACATGTTTTCAGGCTCTGCTGTTTGATAGTAGCTGGTATTTCTCAGAAAGTTAAAGCCAGAGGCAGGAAGTTGTTTGCTGGTGAAAGGAAACAGGCAGGTGGCATGCAGTTAAATTTTAGTGCTTGTGCTTTAGAGGGAGAGAAGTTTAGATCACAGATGATTAGCACAACAGAATCTAGCAGGTTTTATCTAATGACCGTTTGTGTGGATATGAACATGTGTATTGTATTTTTTTTGTCCTTTTTGTGCAAGAGTTGCTGGTGTTAGTGATTAAAGATCCCCCCTAGATATGTTTTATGACCTATGAAAATACTCTGCTTTGAATTATAATTTGTGTGTTTTTGTGATTTGTAATATTTGCACAAAAAGATCAATTACCTTGTTACGAATTCCTAAAATTATATTTATTCCCTCTCCCCCATTGAAAAATCCAGAATCTATGTTTTTCAGGATCTATGTATTTCAAAAGTTTTACTACTAAACACAGCAGGTCTCCTATTTCACTGAAAAGTCCATTCACAGTGTTTGTGCACTGGAGTTTCCACATCACACTTGTGTAAGTTGAATACTGGACCACAATTGGCTTCCAAACTAGTTGTGATGTCACAAAATCGTCTTGTACATGCCCGTCTTAAACTGAGCTTTCAGGTGAGCACAGAGAAACTTTTCCTCCTTCAGCAGATGAATGTGAAAACGGCTTTTTAGTGTCAAAAAGTACATCATTCTACACAGTGAAGACGTGAAAGCAGGTGAAGCAGCTTTCTGCCCCACCTTTGAATGTGTCCATTTGAAACAGGTGTAAACCTTTAGACATGATCAGACTTATTTCAGCATACTGACCTACCTCACAAATCTGAGTCAGATAAGAGGAGACTTGTTTTGTCCTGTTAGAGAAACTCAGCTGTATGTCAGGTTTGATAATATCTTTCTGCCAAGTAACCAGATTGTCCCCTGCATTAGAGGAAATGTTAAAGTATTATTAAGCCTAATTCCACTAAGGCTGTTGCCTCATTTTCCGCATTTGTTTTTTTTATCCTGCCATCAGGTCTGATTAAAGGTTTGTCTGTTGCTCCAGTGATCCCCTCTGTTGCCAGGAGCACTGCAGCTGAACACAATCCTCTGGGGCTAACAGAGCCCTAAAAGCAACCAAAACACAAGAAATACTCACTCTGCACGGAAACTTACAATATGACATTATATTACAGTGTGAGATAGGTTGTATAAGCAGCTTTAGGGGGCTAGAAAGTAGGTAGGAAGTCGAAATCATCTGACGGCCATGTAGCAGAAAAAGTTGACATATCTGACAAAATTCCAAACATGTAACCTGGTTTGGTCTGGACTGGTTGGCTACTGAATGCCTACCTACAGTCTCGAGCACAGCGAACACTTAAAATAACACTGCAGAGTCTAATTCACCTGGAAATGGTTCTACAGTAATCAGTATTCAGGATATAAGATGATTTAGTGTCTCCGTTTAAATGAATGATCCTCATGCATTGAAGTGGAATAAATATTCATATGGTTCATTTAGACTGAAGCTGTCATTAAGCTGAGTTCACCCCATGTCATCCTATTTTCTCTCTTTTCTTCCATGTCATTGTGTCATCATTACCCATTTCCTCAAATACATAAACAGAGGCATACACGAAAATCAACACACACATACGCGCGCACACACACACATCAGGCTGCCCGATCCAAATGGTACACAAGCCAAATGAAAGCGATTCTTCCAGCTCTGCTGCTCACAACAAACTAATCAGTGAGCCAGCTGAATGACTGCAACGATCCAATGATTACCCTTCAGATTCATGCCAGCCTCTCTTCATTGTAGGGGTTTTAGAAAATGAATAGTAGTACTTTCCCTCTGGGGCTGTGTGATTGGAAGTTTGTGTGCATGTGAATACATGTGTATGCTAAAGCATTGGTTTCCTTGTGGTCTTGGATGGCCCTGCTGCTCTGCATGTCTGTCCTTTAGTTACATGTTTGGTATAAGCTTAAGCACTAGGAGTAGACTCTTGAACCAAAACAACTGCATCTGCTAACAAGCAGCCTGTGTGGGCCCCTTAAAAGTGGTCACTGTAGTTGTTTTAAATTTGTTCACGTTCCTTTTTTTTTTTGTTTTTTTTCACTCTCAGTGTGTGTTTCCATCCACATGTTTTAACCCAATTTGCGTGCAAACTCTGAAAATTAAAAAAAGATCTTGAAATATTGCAAGAAAGGTTTTTTTTTTACGCCTGGCTGTGATGGAAAAGTTGGCGTATCGATAAAAGCAAAACACAATAAAGTGCATACATGAAGCATGTGGAAGGACATGTGCATTAATTCAGACTTTCTTTTGCTGATATTCTGGAAATTCATAGAATTTGGATGGAAACCTAACGTCAGACACGCCTCCTGTAACAGCAGAGCTGAATGAGGAGAGTTTTTATTGAAATGAACACATTCAGAGGCAACTGAGCGTCAAAAACTTGTTGAAATAACATTTAGAATATGTGACCGTGACTGTAGGTGTGTGAATATACTGGTATTCTTGTGTACTTGAGTGTGTATGAGATATTTTGAGGCTGTGAAAAAGACTGAACAGAGAAATAAAGACTTCCTTAATGCTAATGTGTATTACCCAGAACAAAATGTTGACAGTATATCTATCCTGCAGTGTATTCAAACAGCCCACTATGTTAAACAAGTTACCCCTCTGTGACCTTTACCCCCTCAGGCCTGACATTTTCATGTCATTCACACCTGAGACTGATGACATGAACTCAGTGGCCTGAACCAACATTATCTGATCTTTACTCAGCTGTCAACGGTCAGCTACATAACTGAGAGAAACAGGCGCTTCATAATACAGAAGAATCTATACATTATGATGCTGTAGTGTTGAATTTATCTAAAAGTCTTTGTTGTTTTAAAATATTAGACCAAATGTATATAAGACATTTTGAAAAGATTATAGAAAACACATTAATAATATTACTATAATACATATTGTTTGAACTAAAGGCTTTTTATTGAAGCAATGCAGGGGCATCCCTGTGTGTTAAATCAGTAACATATTTGGTCGCTTCTGCAGGTTTAAGCAAGTGGGATTTTGGAGAAACTGTACTGAATTGATTAAGAGTCCAAAAAAATTGTAAACTATTTTTATTTTGCAATACACACACTTGTCAAACAAAATTAAAGGCAACTTCTTTGCAACTTGTAGGGATTTACAGGAGAAGTGCTCTCAGTTTTGACATAGAAAAAAAAAATCTACACATAAGCATTTTTAGTAAGTTAGTAATCTTACTACAGTGCTTGTCTCCATGCCAGAGTGTATTGGACTCAAACTATTCACAAATTGAAATAACTGAATAGCATGAAAATGTTTAAGGGTTTATGAAGATGGGAAACATGTCTTTCGCCGAAATGAAAATGTCCATAAAACAAGCCCGCAGTACAGTGTGTTATACTGGAAACATGGAAACTTGTCCAAATGAAAGCTGTCCAGCTACATCCAGTATATTAGGTCAGGTTACAGTAAATGGCAGGGCTTACTCATGTCCTCTCACTAAAACAAACTTAACAACTTCAGACCAGTGCAATTTGGATTTGGAACGTTTCAGTTTTAGGTGACCCAGTTTTTTTGTTTTGTTTTGTTTTGTTTTTTTCATCATAAATAAACGCAGCACATTTCAGTTCACATACTTACCATGCACGCATGCTGTTCACATTACTGGTTGCCATTAATAATGTTTTATATTGCTTTAGTATAATAAAAAAATGTGTGGAATTGGCCTTGTGGAGTGGCTTGCTGCGATTACTACAGAGGTTACACACACGTACAACAAGCTGGTCTCATGTTTTAATGGTAAAGGAGAGAGTAAGAGGTGTTTTCCATTGTGGGGGCCAAAGTGGAGCCAGTGGTTACTGCAACTGCACGATGCTTTATGATATACGGTTAAGTTTAACTACTGGAATGTCTTTGAAGTGAGCGGTAATGAGCAGAGTTGTGTGTGTTTGTGCATGTACTGTATGCAGGTAAGGTACGCAGGTTCAACTCTTTTGGTTTTTCCTGTCGTTGCTGAATATTTTAACTTTGATGGCTGCAACATGCCATCACCTGATCACCACAGAGATATCAGGAACAGAGTCTAACCACCAGAAACAAAAGAAAAGAGGATTGTCGTCACCTTGAGTAGATTGTTAGCACCCACAAGCATACACACACTTTAAAAAATGCATGTTAAACTCTCTCCCTCGTGTTTCTACATGTGTACCAGCACACACATTCACACATGTCTGGAAGACAGATCCTCTGTTTGCAAAAAGATGGAAAACCCCAAACAGGACTGTCCATCATCCCACTATCCATCAGATGGACAGGAATTCTCACCTCCAGGAATTGACTTATGTTGGAAATTCAGGAGATTCCTTGATAAAGACACACTGTGCCAAAGTTTAAGTGAGAGTTGTTACCACAGATGGAGTTTCACAGGTTACAGAAATTTCCTGAGATGAAATGTAATTAAATGAATCATATTAAAAAATAATTAATTAATACAACTTAATTAAATTAAGTTTAAAGTTACAGTGTGTAGAACTATGTATGTTTTAATTAATGTATAATCACCTGAAACTAAAGCTGCCTTCAGATGATAAGAAATTTGCTCTTCGCTCACTGCAAGGTAGGGCGCAGAGCACAGAAACTCAAAATAAAAAAATAAAAAATATTACATTTAATTACATTAAAGTCAGTTCAGGACTTTTGTCTTCCCCTTCTGGCAGTGAGAGTAAAGGGGGGCACTTGGCTGTGATCCCCTCATCCTAGACGTTACTAGGATGAGGGGAAGACTTTTCTCTTCATTTGATAACATTACAAGTAAATTTAGACTTTTCTGTCAGCTTCCCGACTCATTTTAAAAAAAGATGAGAGAAAAAGAGAGTAGAGAGCAGCTGTGGTCGAGCAAGCTAGATAGTGAACGAAGAGAGGGAGCGGTGGTAGCGAGAAAGCCGGTAAATCAGATAAATAAAAACTTATTTTCTGATTGCTTCACAGCGGTTACGTTCTAGAGCACAAATAAACACGCCCACACCCCCACACACCTCCGCGCAACCCTGCAACCCTGCAGCGGTGCGCTGCAACACCTGATTTGGTCTGAATCTGCCGGCCTGACGCAGGCATGCAGCACGTTCTCATGCACACCCCAAATGACAGGCACACAGAGAGGGCTTAGGGGTCTTAAAATTAGGACTGACTCCACCAGTTAGGAGCTACTTTTAGCCTTCGGATGTGTTGTGAATACAGATCTTGACTAGTTTTTTCTATCCTAAAACATGCTTTTGCAAAGATATAGATGTTAGAAGAAGCATGTTTTTCCTTGGTGGTGACTTGGCTTTTTTCCAGTTATGAAATTCTGTCCCTCAAAAGGAAAACTTGGCATTTAACACGGGAGAGGGGCGGACCACTTGTTTACAGCCATATTTTTTTCCTAAAATTAAGAGTCACATGGTTTAAACCCATATTTTGTTACAGCATACATTTCCCTGTCCTCCTCACACCTCATCTCGCTGTTTTCCTCCTACAGCCAAAAACTCCAAACAATAAACCACCAACTAATACACACATGCACTCACGCATAATGAAGGCAAACAGATTGACAAATACAAGCCTGAAGGATGGAGGTCTTTTCAGATTTGGACAGGGTGAAATTAGGTTTGTTTGGAGGAACAGCTGTTTCTGATTTGGTTTGGAGTTTTGACTCCTGTCACAGTTATGAAATCCTGTCACTCCCGCGAAGCTGCAAACGTAGTTCTAGAGCCGCTGGCAGAGAGGCCTATTTTAGGTTCAGATTTAGAAATAAAATGTGTTTTGTGTGACTTGACTGTGGACAGAAAAATGTGAATGCGACAGAAACAAACTGAGAACGCACTGGGGTCTGATCCAAGTGATACTCATTCTGATTACCTGAGCGGACATGCTCAGTATTTGTTATTGACTCATTATGAGCTACGTGTGTCTTTTTACGTCCTCGTGTCATTGTTGTGAGAGGTTGTGAGCTACAGTACCTGCCTGGGGCTGACACCGGGGATCACTTTCCAGGTGTCTACATCAAAGCAAAGAGAAGGCACAATGATTCATGCATCAGACACGTTTATTTCATTTGTTAGATGATGCAGACAAGCCGGCACCTCACAGTGTCGGGAGTGTGTCCAGTTGTATATAAGCAGCGTTCCTGTCTAAACAGGCTGACAGGAAGTCTGAATGTTCACACACACACACACGCTGACTGATAGACTGACTGTAGAAAGAATGCAAATGTTTTACTTATGAATGCTTGTTGCAGTGAATCATCAGTAAAATGTGGAAGAAAACAAACACAAAACATTTTCACACTGTACCCTCCAGTCATATGCACATAAGAAACCACTAACATTTCTCTGAAATTAAAGTTTCAATTCACCCAAATGACAAAAAAAACAAAAAAAACATAGCTTCTCACTTACCTCTAGAGGTAGTTTGGACAGATAGTTTGTTTTTTTTTTCCCAGATTTTGACATATTGGCCTAAGAGATTTCTGCCTCCAATCCAATACGATTAAGGTAAAAGTGATTTTGTTGGCCTTGCTCATAGTATTGAAAAAATAGAGCTAAATAGAGATATCTCAAAACTTGACCAAACTAGAACTATCTGCATGGCTAGATACCACAAGAAGTACATGAGAAAATATATATAGTTAATTTGGGTGAACTGACTCTTTCAAAGAAAGATTTCTACAGAAATTAAGCTTTCTGTTATAGCCCCGTATTTTGAGTTGTGGTCTATTGTGTAATGTTCAGGGCTGCACTTTAGGATTATTGTGATTATCAATTGATAAACTAGATTTTTTGACTCGTTTATTCATCATTTAGTCGATAAAATGTGAAAACATACTGATAAATGCTTATTAAAAGTTCCAAGAGCCTGAAATAATAAAGGCTTTGTCTGACCAACAGTCGGAGAAACCATCTCCGCCTCTCTTCTCTTCTGATTTGGGGTTCTGATGACCTTCAAAGGTTTTTCCTGCATGGCGTCAGGCCCCTCTGTGAATCATCTTTGCAGCATGCCCACACATTCAAACACACTCTGATCAGACTCCAACAATCTCTTGTCTTCTTAACTCATTGCCGTGGATACAATGAGTGGCTCTGTTTGATGGTCAGCATCCGAAGTCCTGTTTTTACTGGCACCAAACCTGAACCAGCCAGAACATCACTGGGGTTTTTGCCTGCAGGGTCACAGTTTCTCACACACAGAGTACAGATTCATACAAGCGTGCACGGGCGCACAGATAGAGAATGAATCTGTGATTATTTAAAATTTGACTTGTGTAATATATATAATAATATATATTCAAGCAAAAAATCCATAAACATAAACACAAAAAACGTTGATGCATGAAATCACACAGAGTCACTCAAAAAGGTCCTGGGTCCAACTCTGAACAGGGCTGAGTTGTGGATGAATGTTTCTAATCAGACGGGTCCAGACTCTGTGTTCTCTATCTGAGAGCACACGCACAACTGAGACAAAATGCTTTTGTTGATCTTATATGAAAAACCCAACAATGTTGACTGGAAGTGGATAAGTTTGTTTGTATCAAATCATTTCATGCAAGCGCAGTTCAAAGTGCTTTAGGGTTATAAAACAGAGAAATAAAGAAACAGAAATAAAGAAAAGGGAGAACAGAGCAGGACTGTAGGATATAGAATAACTCTACAAGAACACTAAACTAGTCGGTTTTAAATGAATGTCAGAAAGTGTCAGACAGGCTGTGCTGTGCTTTAGATTCATACATTTACTCTTGAGTGTTTTTAGCTTTAAAGGATAATACCTTTATTTTGTATATTTCACCCTGTACTGCAGATCACAAATACTTAACATTACTGCCAAACATTGTCCAAACTTTTAGATTTTTGAATGCATCATACCTTGCAGGTGGGCATCGGTTGTTCATTCATTTCCCTATGGTAAGAAAATGTGTAATTCATCACAGTGAACAGTATGCGTGATCAGCTGCCAAACATGCTGCATAATTTGTTCAGCACACTTAATTCTGTGTAAAAACTGTGTCCTTTGGGTCTGATTTTCTGTCAACATAGCTCATGAGGCTGTTGCCGTTGGACAGTTGAATGTCAGCCAAATGTCTGAGAGGTCAGAGCCTCCCACAGCTCATGAATGCATCATCATCCACTTCTTTTCAGATCAATCCATGCGTGGTCAACAATAATATAAACTAAAGGGACAAAAACATCTAATAGCACTAGCACTAATGTGCATGTTCTCTTTCTTCTTTGTTTTTTTCTCTCTTTGTGTGGCCCCCTAGTTGTGAACCAGGAGGGGCAGCCTCTGATTGAGGGGAAGCTGAAGGAGAAGCAGGTGCGCTGGAAGTTCATCAAGCGCTGGAAAACCCGCTACTTCACCTTGGCAGGAAACCAGCTACTCTTCCGTAGAGGCAAATCAGTACGTAGCTGATGACAATGAAGCCTCCTCACACACAAACACACACACACGCGCACACACACACGGTTACACAATGCACGCTGACACCGAGATACACTGTAGATGCACTCACACTTGTCCCTGGACTCAGAAAATTCTCATTAATGTTTCTCTGTTTCATGTCATTTGATGCATGATGAAACTGTATGAAACAGTGGAAATCCCATCCTGTGATAAGCTCAGCCGTCCCTGAGGAGCATCCAGTGAATCCGACTCTTAACAAACGTTGGCCCCAGTAAGGTCTCTTGGGGGACTCCCAAGGCCAAAGCATGATGCTGCAACAACATGAGTCACTCTCACCCACTATAACTCAAAGCAGATATCATTACGCACAAGTAGCAAACACAGAGAAGAAGATACTGCCTCGTACAGTATGTGTGAGTCAAAGAAAGCCTGAGCAAAGGTGAGCAGATGTCCCTCTGAGTTGCAAAAACACACTTTTTCCTTGAACTTCCCTGTGTTTGCTAGTGACTTACTGTAAGGTCTCAGTTCACAGAGATTGTGCAAAGGAAAAGCTGACACAATCAAAAACATGAAGCAAATGCAGCATGACCAATAATGCGCTGAGGTCAGAGGTCTCCAAAAGTTTACTAAAAAATAAGGTCAAGTTTGATTTCATCCAGGTGTTGAAAGAAAAACATTTTCACTCGGCTCGGTTCATGAGAAAATCAGATTTATTTTGAGGTTTTATTTCACCTCTGTGTGTGTGTGTGTGCGTGTGTGTGTGCGTGTGTGTGTCTGTCTGCACGTTTGAGTGATTGTGTCCGTGTTTATATGCTGGTTCATGGCAATCATCTGCACAAGTGGAAAATTTAAATTTAATTAAAATAATTTTCACAGCCAAGGGGGTCTTTAGATGGTGCCATGTTTATACAACCGGCTCCCAAAATCTAGGGGGAGAATCTACGCTCCAGTGCTGAATTCCTCCGCCACAGAGGAGGAATATCTGGAAAGAGGGGGAATACTCAGAAGTAGAGTCAAGCTCTCTTTTTTACTCCAAACAATAGTCTTTGTGCTCCTATCCAGATGGTAATAGATTCCTCTCTTTTGCAAAAGCCACAAATTGGAAAGGTTCCGCGTCTTTGTTCTCGCAGCTCAGTTTATCTTTGTCAGCATGTATTGGAGGTGGTTGGATTGTTGTGAAAGACTTGTTCCCAAATGGGGAGTGAGATTAAGAATCAAACAAAAAAAAAAGTGATATTTCCTCCACATTGAATGTTGGAGCAGTGTTGATACACTGAGAGATTTGAAACATTCCCCAAATCCACACAAAGCTGAGAAACACATCCTTGTCTGGTACTCAGGTTGTTGCATTTATTTCCATGAGCATATGCCAAGTGGATCAAAAAGAAGAAGACCTATTTCTCTATTGCTGAGCCCCAGTGTTTCCTGCACTCAATACTGTATGTTCTCCTTAATTGGGACCAGACAAAGGCCTTGACTTCAGTTTGAGAGAGCTAGAGATAGACAGAGAACATGATAATATGATGAATGAGGTATTCAGTGTGCCAACATACTATCAACACCCTTATGATACACTAGCT
Organism: Scomberomorus guttatus; assembly: GCA_038419695.1. Taxonomy (NCBI): domain Eukaryota; kingdom Metazoa; phylum Chordata; class Actinopteri; order Scombriformes; family Scombridae; genus Scomberomorus; species Scomberomorus guttatus. The sequence goes on from CM076451.1 coordinate 21,446,875, forward strand.
GCTGGGATATGTGGATATTAGCTAGAACACAAGCATGTATATACCTTATCCAGTTACTTTTTGTCATTCTTTGGAGCCTTTCTGTGGAAAATTTCTGTTGTACATCATGTAAAGGAGGTATCATTTGTAATTGCTGCTCAAAACTGCTTACTGTAATTTTCCTTCCTTCCAAACAGCCACTGGTTTCCATTAATATTTACTACTGTAACAGTAAGCATTGAGTTAGGTAATCCATTATAGTTAATATATCAAGTTTTATTTGTGTCATTGAAACTTATGGTGCGTTCGCATGCTCTGAGAAGCATTCACAATATGATTTGATTTGTCTCAAAATCAGAGCAGAAGAGACACAAAAAGAAAACATGGACATCGGGCATTACGCAAGAACCACTCGTACCAACAGATTTGTTCTTAAGAGGCACATACGAGTGATTTAAGAACATTTGTGGCATTCATCAGGCTGGAACAGGGATTTACGACACGTTTGGGCAGTTAAGAGACTTTGTTGTTCAGAGAAAAAAGAGTTTAAGGATGAGAATACAAAGATGTTCTTGCATCAGACCCTCTGTGAAAATGATCATATGATTTGTTTGACAAAGTGGTTTTGTTCAGCAGCCAAGTGTAGTTATTCTATTGTGATGTCAATGACAATTGACATCACAATAGAAATTGAATTGTGATTCAAGTAAATATGAATGATAATATACCATAACGTTATAATAATACAAATGCAAACAATGTTGCTGTCTGAACAAATACAGACACAAAACCATTAATCTCTCTGGAGACTTTGAGTATTTTCCCCAATCCAAAGATTTTCAGTTCTTTAGACCAGAACCGTGACCTCCCAAATACAAGCTGTCAGATGCAGTAAAAGAATAAATAAGTGAGTTAATACACTTTAAAACACATTTATTTTAAGTATTTTGAGACAATATCTCTATATATTTAAAGATAAAAATGTTTTCACCATGTGGCTAAAATCAATCAAATGTCCATTTGAATCAGTACATGATTCCACTGCGGTGAACAGCAATCAGACCCTCAGCACAGTCGGCCGACAGTTAAAACTGTGAACGTCTACTCCAATTAAATGCTTTTCAACAAACACAAACACACACACACACACACACACCACAGAAAGGATGTGGACAGTTGCCATGAGTCTTGCAGCTAGCTCTGGTTATGTGGTTACAACCACATAAATAACTGTGGGGTAAGAAAAGACAGGGCTGCGGTGCAACACACACACAAGAACACCTCCCCACACTTACGAACACACACATGCAGAATCATACTTAGTGGGGAAAAAAATGTGATGCGCTGCAGGGCTGGAGGATTTCATTTCCTGCCCCGGGGGGCAGCAGAACAATAAAGTGTAATTGTTCGTCCTGTAAATGGTTTTCTGAGGTTGGACGTACTGGAAACAACACTTTAACACAGTACTGTGACAGAGAGTATGACTGAGGCTGCATCTGACATTTTGAGAAATATTCATAAGCCTGAAAAGCACAAAGAGTTCTTTAACGGGGCTTAAGAAGTGTTCTTTTGTGCAGTCTTTTGACTTTTGGCTATGTAAATATTATGTTCAATGTCTCCAAACATAAAATACTAAATATTGTTTTTGTTTTGTATCGTTTTTCTAGTCTGGTGTAATGTTTAATCATCTAACTTTGTCTTCTCTCTTCAGAAAGATGAGCTGGATGATATTCCTATTGAGCTGAGCAAAGTGCAAAGTGTCAAGGTAGGACTTAACATCGTAGGCATCCCTCCCAGATCTTCTATCTGTAATAAACCTGCTCCCAAAACATGTTCGATCTTCACCACTGATACACACATTTTTACAATATTTGTTTTTTTTTAACGGACAGCTGTGGTTGCAGTGCAACTGTCTGTAGTGAGTATGCATGATTTGAGAAGGCAGCTCTCATCCATAATACTATGAAAATGCTTTTGTTACAGCAGATAACATATATATGAACCACTATATGTAAAGTATATCTATCAATCTTAAAAGTGACAGCAAGTACACAGTATATGCAGCAACGCCATCTCTCACTACAACTTTTAGTTTTGTGTCTTCTTCTCCTCTTTCATTCATCGTTGTTCTTTCTGTCTGTAGGTGGTGGCCAAGAAGCGCCGGGATCGGGGCCTGCCGCGGGCCTTTGAGATCTTCACAGACAGTAAGACGTACGTGCTGAAAGCTCAGGATGAGAAACACGCTGAGGAGTGGCTGCAGTGCATCAACGTGGCCGTGGCTCAGGCCAGAGAGAGGGAGAACAGAGAGGCTACCACCTACCTGTGAGAGCAACACCAACATGGATGCTAACATGGACGCATGACCTAACACATGTCCATATGTACCTACACGTTACTTTTATGAACATGAGTAACATGTTCAGCTGTAAGGCATTCAAGAACAAAACATTGCAGCTTTTTAGAGGATGGTGTGGTAACACTAAACAGAAACACTGCCAGTAGCATTTCTTCATATCTGTAATAGGTGGTATATGACTTTGATCCCAATGACAACGTGTAAAAAAAAATAATCAAAAAGACTCATTATGCAGTATTTGTTTTTAGAAATAAGACTTTTAATAAACCAGCAATAAAAAAGGCTCACTGTATGGTGTGTATCCATTGTCACATATTTTTAAAAATGACTCCCAGTACTTACTGTTACACCATAGAGCTGCTCACGATGTGATACAGCTGTGGACCATCATCAGTGACTTTCATGAATGTTACAGCGCATAAGTGTTAAAGACTGACGTTACACATGACATGTTAAGACGATCTTCACCTGACTGGATTGTGCAGGATGGAAACGCTTTCTGCTTCAACCTGGAGACTGCTGTCAGCTTCCACAGCCAAACCGTCACCTGTGGAGAGTTCAGTGATGTGTGATGATTGAGATGTGTTCAAGTCCAGAGTAGTAATGAGCAATAAAAACCTAACAGAAGCACAGACCTCATAGCAATAATGAGATTGAACTGTTTCTCTTGAAAGCAGGAGGGATGAGGAAGAGGAGCCTAATGGACAGCAGATGGGAAGTGCATTCAATATTGGAGTCCCGTGTGTCTGTCCATGTGTGTGTGAAAGAGAGAGTATGATGTAGGCTTAAAGGAATAGTTTGACATTTGGGAAATACGCTTATTTGCTTCCTTGGCGAGAGTTAGATGAGTAGATTGATACCACTCTCATGTCTGTCTGTAAAATATGAAGCTGCAGCAAGCAGCTAACATCACCCCTAACCGCACTAATTAACACGTTATGTGAAGTAAAGATTTGCAGTTTTACAGGGGATTATGTGCCAGACTTTTTTGTGCAGTGCTGGTAGGTGGATTTTGTTACCTTCAGAGACAGCCAGACTTATCTGTTCCCCCTTGTTTCCACTATTCATGCTATGCTAAACTAACCAGCTGCTGTTGTATCATACAGACATGAGAGTAAGAAAACAAACTTATTTCCCAAAATGTCAACTATTCCTTTAATATACATATTTTTTCGTGTGGGATATAGCTGTGCATACTCAATCCAGTGTTTTGAAATAATTTTGTAACATGTATTTTCCATACCCCCCCCCCCCCCCCCCACAAAAGTCAGTAGGCAACAGTTCAAGCTGAGTTACTTTTAACAGTGTTGTATCCAACATATGAGAGCCCCTTGTTTAAAGAAAACATTTTGTCCCTTTCTGACTCTTAAAGACCCATAAGAGACAGCGCTGTGGTCAGGTTTCTGTTCTTTTGCAATAGATATAACGGAGTGGGCATTTTTGGCTTCCCCTCGAACAAGAAACGTCTTCAACAATTCACTCTGTGTTTCACGAGGAGCGGTGTCAGCTGAACTGTTGCTCAATAGTGGCGTTTAGACCACCGATCTCTAAAAGAAAAGTAAATGAGTGGTTTCCTTGCGGATTTAGTAACTGTGCCAGTTCAGTTATATTGATTCAAGACAATTCAGTGAAAAGTTCAATCTCCTTTATTTTAAGAGGTCCTTTCCAAAGGTTCAAGTTTAAAGGCCTGTGTTTTGTTTTAACTGTAAGATTAGATGAAGTGGAAGATCAGGTTTTAGTGGAGAGTTTGAATCAGACTCTCTCCTCCTCTCACTCATGAGACTCATCACTAATAATCACAGCCTGTGGTAGAATACGCAGAGCGCTATATGTTGTACGTGACTTACTAACCAGCCTGTTGCTTTGCTGTCGGCTGGATGCAGATGAACATCTTGACTCAGTTAAGCTCTGAACTGCCTAAACCAGACAAAACGTTCACGGTTGGCCACAGCAAATCAATTCTTTTGTATGATGTCTTGATGTTTTGATTCTTATCTGGATCTGCTGGCACAGCCGAGGTATGTGTCCACCCACAGGTGAATACATCGCTCTCCTCCTCTTTGTTCATAAAAGTTTTTGTTAAATATATAACATGTAATGTTCAGGATATTATAAAGATGCCTAAGGTGTTCTTCAATCTTAACTTGCGTGACAGACAAACAGGTAGTCTTTGGTTTGTCCTGCAGCTGAAACCCTGTTAGCCGCGTGTACATGCAGACATAACACTGCCTTTCCCACCAGGTCAGGTTACCACTGTTTGTACTTTTAGCTGCCTCTGTGCCCCCCCCACCCCCTACACTGCAGAGCTGCATCTGCTTACACATAATATTATTTACATCATGCCTCTCCATCACATTTTGATTCCCTCTTTCCTCTTTTTCTTTTTTTAGATTTGTGACCTACATACACAGCTGGCTTTGCACCCCAAAGTCTGGGGGAATTTCCCACAATGACTGACACACTTAACAAACACTTAAACACGCTAAGCTAAGATGGTGAGCATGATAACACAAACATGGTAAAGAAGCGTTGTACCTAACAGCCTCACAGAGCTGCTAGCATAGCTGTAGACTCTTACTTTTTTAACTGTGTCAGTTTGAAAGCTTCAGGACAATTAGTTACTCTCAGTTATGTTGTAAATCACAGTTTCATGTGCCAAACTAACTTTCAAACACTTTCTTAACTTTCTGTCCTGTGACAAACCACACCTACCCTATCTGGGCACTGAAGCTGGATAAAAAACTAAAGTATACAGCTAAACATGTTGTCCTAGGTCACTTTTGGGGAAATTACATGGGCTTACATGAATTTCCTGGAGACATACCCTAACCCTAACCATAACCACTACTTGCCTAACCCTAACCACTGACCCAAAAATCAGCTTTTGTCCCAATTGGACAAGCTGTCCCCAATTAACTGGTCTTAAGTCTTAGTCCCCGAAAGTAGCCTATGACAACCCCCCCCCACCAAATGTTAAATATACTGCCACCCATAAGTGAAGTTCAGAAAGTCCCCTGCCATTCGCACTAAATGTACCATGAAGCTTTAAGTCATGCAGTGTTGATTTCTTGGTATTTGAAGTAAATGTCTGATCGTATGAATGTCAAAGTTGTCTAGAAGTAACAAAGTGAAAACTCTGCCGTCACGCTGCCATCTTGGCCTAGTTTCCAAGCCTCTAGGGCCAATATTTTTAGCCTAAACAAGCAATTGTTCCTCATAAAGAAATGCATTAGCAGGCAGCTGCTTAAATACTCTGGAGGATAGATACTATAGCATCTATCTATCTATCTACCTACCTATCTATCTAATGTCTCACACTGAATAGTGAGCTGTTACTGTCATTACTTTAAAGCAGTGAGATTACATTTACGTTTTAGAGAGCGGACATTAGGATGGGAACATGTTACACTTCTGTAGATTTGAGCAATCACACACAGACTATATGTGAAGATGATTGACACAAGTATTTATGTTTCTGAATGTAAAAAAACAAACATTTTGAGCATAAGTATCAGCTTTTAGCACAAAAAAAATCACAGGAACTTTTTTTCACTTTTTACTGTAAAGTAAGTTGTTAAATTACATTTGTTTGATTTTTGATATAAGGTCGATATTTATTTTTTACAAGTGCTACTGAAACACTTCAATCATGTCTGTAAAGACTACTGAAATACTGAATGACAGATTTTACATTGTCACTTCTGTGTCTTCCCTCGTTTTTATATTACTATTAATTAATACCGCAAACAAACGAATGCTGTATTTTACTGACAATGAAACTGGTATTGTTATGCATTGTATATTTGCCTGCTGCACCTTTCGCATGTCTGACACTGCCTTCTTGTCTTTTTCTTGACAGAATTGTACAATAAATCTTTATCAGTGAAATCAATGACAGCTTGCCGTAAAAAAGTGCATTTTTCCACAAGTATTTCTCTCTCTGGGTTTGGTTTTGGTCTCTTTAAATAATAACAAAACAATAATAAGATAATTGAAGACACTGAATAATGGTTTCCTGGATCTTCACAAGAAGAAATAGAGAAATTGTTTTGAACAAACTAGGTATTGTTTCTGTGCAAGTCCAGCTTTAGCTAATTTGTCCAGTTGAATGCACTTATTGGGCTGACGCACTGAGCCTTGCCCACAATAAACATGATCCTCTGGCCAACAGCTCCTATCTGTCGCTTGAGTGCTCCCTGCAGAGACGACGCTCACACACACACACACACACACACACAGACACTCAGAGCAGTATACAGTACTAATCTCCAGGAGATCACTACATTACATCACAACGTAAATTACAACTGGGACGAGAACGTCAGTTTAAAGATGCTGCGGTAATGTTAAACAGACCTACAACACATGTAAACAAACACACACAGAGAGAGACAAAGAGAGAATTACTAAAATTATTCCATATGCCCCCCAAATAAACCAAAACATTCCTTCCTCCATGCGTGCAGCTTGGTAAGAGCTTTCTCTGACTCCAAGACCTTCATGTTGGTTCTCTCTGCCAGTCTGCCATGATCGTTCTGATCCAGAAACCAGTTTCACACATCAGCTGAACTGAGGCTGGCAGATATGATTACTCTGCATCCCCAAACTGACATTGTGTTCCCATTTCAAGCATTTAAAAGCACTCCAAGAAACAGATTAGTCGTGCAGGAAAGGATAAAAAGCTGGACTCATATGATTGTATGATATTTGACACAAATTGAGTGGATTATTTATGTATTATTAACAGCAGAAAGCACAAAACCTCTTCAAGCTGTTAGAGTTTAGTTGAAATAATCTGATCCCAGTTCTATCAAAAATTTGTTGAGTCATTTTGAATATTCGGAGATGTAATTTCTGCTTTGCTAAATAGAATCAGACCACGCTTAACTGATGTTCTCAGCACACATGAAAAACAAAAATAACTGCAAACTTTTTTTGAATCCTTTGATGCCTATATAATCATACCATAAACAATCATTTGTGTCCACCATAAATATCTGCTGTAAGCATGTGCAAACATAGCCTCCTTTGTGATGTAAACATCACTGCTTGGCATAAAACACAAATCCAGTATTTGTGTATTTACTAGAATTCCTCTGAGTCACACAGAGACTATCCCTTCATAGTGTCTGTCACAAGTGAAAAGATGTTTGGCATAACAGACGTCCTTGTCCCAGGATGAGGAAAATCTAAATCATGTGTCAGTGCCTTCCACTCCTCATCCATCTCTGCAGAGAGCAAGCAACACTGCAAATCCTTCCAAACACGTCGTCAACAACAGAAATTATACCTGACAGACATACACGATGATCCTCATCAACTGTCAGTTCAACACGCAAAACACTTCCACAAGACGAGACTGTGCTGCCTGTCTCGCCTGTCTGTACATGTGTGTCAACAATTCAGATTAAAATGCCTTATTGTCTTCTAAAAAACAAGTAGTTAAGTTGAATGAACATTTTTACAAACAATCATCCTTAAACCTGAATAACTGCTTTGGCCACTTGTTAGCAGCATAACAAGTTGTAAAAACAACACTGACATATTGCACCTTTTTAATAGACCCCTTTTCTGTTAGTAAACATTATGACATTTTTTGTGGGCAGAATAATTCCTAGAACACGTTAGCCAACGCTGGCTAGCAAGTTTTGTTAGCTTGTTTTTAATGGTTGATGAAAATACAAGTTGTTTCTGAATATGTACAGTCACTCTCTCTTCGGGACTGAAAGTGTTACTTCAAAAAGTTAACATTAATCAGTGGGACCAGACTGGCTGCCCCCTACACACTCACTCAATGGATGGACGATCTGTTAGGATTACCTACTGTGGAATGGCCAGACATTTACATCTACCGGATAGAGAAACCAAGTTTGTATAATAAAGAGAAACTGAGAGTGTATAAATCTTTAGATGCCTATAACTATGTCCTGAATGGAAGACTTGAAATACTGTATCGCAATTGATTCACAATGAATCACAACAATTTAGAAAAGTATGCCCGTTTCTCAAAATGTGCAGAGTAGAAAAGCATAAATGTTCTGAGTTCTTTGTTTTACACACACATTATATTTCATACATGTCATACTCTTCTTTTCTGGGCACTACAGATTTACAGAGATTGGTAAGAGCACCACGCACAATCACCATGTCATCCAAGAGGCGAACTTGGGAAACTGGAATAACAAAATGCAAAATTTTGAAATTTTTCCATTTGCCTTTAACTTTCTCTATGTGTATTCTCACGAGACAGTTGTCTCGTGAAATCTACTTCACAAGCAGGTAACTGACTCTTTCCTTTAGTGAAACTTGGTGTACGTAAGGTGGCACCATAGGATCAGTTTCAAAAGGACCACCAATAAATGATCTTCCAGCAGTTCGCTTCTACACAGTCTTTTATTTTTGTTATTAACCAAGTGAAGATGACTGAAATTAGCCCAGTGAGAAATAGAAAGTGTGCAGCATTGTTTTTGACCATGGGGAATGGGAAGCAGGAAGCTCTTTTAATCTTGCATTCTCCTCTTTGAGTTTGTAAAAGTCTTAAAAGTCTGTAAAAGTTGCCATGTTCAGTTCTGAGTTGGTCATATTTTTGACTGAGACTGTTGTTACGCTACTCGTGGGACCATAGCCTCAGCTTCTTCCACTGGTTCCTCTGGTGTCATTGGATCATCAACTGGAAGACGTTTGTGAAAACAAAGATAAGCGCCAAAGCAGTCTAATAATTCTGTATGACATCTGTAAAAAAAACATTATACAGTACATAAAACAGAATTTGAATGTTCTCACCATGGCAAGGAGCCTCCTTTCCAGTCTTAGAAAAATATGGGGCAAAACAGAGACAAAACGTAGAGACTATAGTAAAGTAGCCTGCACACAAGAATTACAGCCTACGGTAGTATCCACTTAGGTGTCTTCATCCATAGAAGCCTCTCCTACAAAATAGCTTGCTATCAAAGTGCATCAGTCTAGCTTATTATTAACTACAATATTGGTTGGTTGGTTGGTTACTGCTAGCTAGTAGTGGGGGTTAGCAAATGCAACTTCCTGAACACACAGAACTAGCTAGGAGTTACCAGAGAAATCACCTATTCCTCCTAGTTCCGCAATTTCTGATTAGGTGGACATGACACATATCCATACCTACAACAGACAATACTTTATTTAACCTTACCTGATATGAAGTGTGCGCTACAAACAAGCATTTTTAATGGTTGTCTCAGTCCAATCCTTCCGTCTTATCGTGTTTAACCATGGTTGGCTTCGTTTTTTTTGACTGGCAGTGGCAGCTGGTATGCGATAAAATTTATAGTTGGAGCCATTACTCCTTCGATTCTGGCACCCAGCAACACAGCAAGATTACATTTTCGGTAGGTGATGTAGGCTACTACTCTGAGGTAATTTGTGTGCTACTACTCTGAGGTAATTGTTTTGCCTCCAGCTAACACTGTGACGTAATCACGACTTAGGCACTAAAAGGGTCTATAAGATATGACACTTGTTAGCAAGCAGTTGCTTATTTACATGTCAAGCAGTTGGCCACATGGCGAATACTGATTACAATTTCACTCTCACTTTAGCTCTGTTTTTGGTTTCCACCAACTCTTTGGGGTATATATATTGGGTCTTTAGCTGCTAAATGCTCCACTATGTTCACCAGCTAGTGGCTCTGTCTGCTGTTAGGTGGTGGGCAGGTAGTGTACAGTGGGTTTGTAGAGCCTTGTTCACTGAAAACAGCTGTCTGCTGTGGCTGAGAGGAACTGCAGAGTTTGTAGAAAATATTAATTACGGACACGAGCAGTTTGCACGCCATGAGCTGTTTTTACTTACCAACTGAATAGAAGTGATCAAATTTTAGGACTTTTAGCAAAAAGCATGATCTTTTGCTTATACTAAGGAAACGTAAAATGAAGTATTCAACCTGTCAACATTTTTTTCAGAAAACATATTTCCAGTGCAGCTATTCATTTAAAATTAAGACCAGACATTGGTATTAACTCAATAAGGCAACACAGCTAAATAAATCATACCTTTCAATCAATAAAAATAAGTTATGTGCATTAAATTGGAATGATACAGGAAAAAAGTATCAAACACGCCTATCATCGCAAGCCTGTGTTTGCAATGATAGCTTCAAAACGCTTCATGTATGAAAAAACTAATCTCTCACAGTGTTCAGGGGGGATTTTGGCCCATTCTTCTAAGCAGACAGTCTTCAAATGTTGAAGAGTCCGGGGGGCCCGCTGGTGAATCTTTATCTTCGGTTCCTTCCATAAAATTTCAATTCGGTTCAAGTCGGGTGACTGACTGGGCCATTCCAACACCTTTATTTTCTTTCTTTGGAACCAGATGAGAGTCTCCTTTGCAGTATATTTTGGATCGTTGTCCTGTTGGAAGGTTCACCTGCATCTCATCCTCATTGCCCTGGTGGACGGCAACAGATTGTTCTCAAGAATATCCCGATACATGGCTCCATTCATCTTCCCTTCAATAATTTAGATTCTGCTGGTACCATGAGAAGAGAAACAGCCCCATACCATAATGCTTCCACCTCCAAACTTCACTGTAGGTATGATATTTTTTGGGTCATAGGTAGAGCCATTTCTCCTCCAAACATGGCGCGTCGTGTTATTGTCAAAAATTTAAATTTTTGTCTTGTCTGATCACACCACATTCTTCCAGTAATCTGCAGGCTTCTCCAAATGTTGTGTAGCAAACTTCAAACAAGCTTCAACATGTCTTTTCTTCAGTAATGGAGTCTCATGGGGTGATTTTGCATGAAGAGCGTGGTGGTGGAGTGCACTACCTACTGTTTTCTGTGACAATTGTACTTGCTTCTTCCAGGTCTTTCTGGAGCTCTTTTTCGAGTGGTCCTTGGATCTTGGGCTTCTCTTCTGACTAATTTTCTGACTGCCCGGTCAGCAATCTTGCGAGAAACTCCTGTGCATAGCCGGTTGACTTGCAGTTAATGGCCCCGATGGTGCTTATGGGAACATTTAGGAGTTGAGAAATCAGTAGGTAACCTGTGCTATTCTTATGTTGTTCAACAATCTTGTTACAAAGGTCTTGGGAGCGCTCTTTGCCTCTACTCATCATGAGATGGTTCTTGCGTGACAGCTTGGTAACGAATGATGCATTCACAGATGGCTAACCCTTTTTCAAAGAGTGGAAGTACTAATAGCCACATGCACTAACCCAGCTGATTCTAATTAGCACAGGTAAGAAGACTAATTAGTGGATTCACCTGGTTCAAGTGCTTTTTCTTACTGGGTGTTCAATACTATTTTTACTGTGTCTTTCCAATTTAATGCACATAACATTTTTATTGATTGGAATGTTATGATTTCTTTAGCTGTGTTGCCTTATTGAGTTAATATCAATGTCTGTTCTTAATTTCATATGAATAGCTGCACTGGAAATATGTTTAAGTATAAGTTGATGTGTTGAATACTTACCCCCACTGTAGCATGTAGCATTGTGGAATGAAACCTTTCTCCTGGAGTTTTAATTGAGTTGAGTTCTCAAGTGTAAAGCCCCTACACACAAGTTTAAAGCCCCTCTGCAGTGGGGCAGAACAACTTACACCTTTATCTTCCAACAGTGCTAAGACTAAATCAAGTTTTACAGCTCATTTTGCAAATCCATTGATGTATTTTTGGCACAATAAATAAATAAAATGGGTATTTTAATAAAGAGCTGTTCACTGTATAAGGTTAGACAGTTCAGAACTGTCTGCATGGCTGCTTAGATGTGGGCAATGTACTGGATTTTTGTCAGGTTGGATCTCTCACAGACCCACGCAGAGTACATTGAATGACTATAAGCCAACTATAGTCTCGCTCAGTGGTGTATTTGACCATTCACCTGCTCAGGAAAGATTTACACACATCTGTCAGGCCAGCAACCTGGTCACACTGTGGATATAACAGTGTGTGACCTGTAGGTGAAGGTGATTTACCACTACAATAAGAGAGACAGAGTTAGCCAATGGTTTGGCACAGCACCTTCTTGTTGCACAATTTGTAAAGCGTCAGACAGCTTGACAGGGTTGTGAGCGTGCATGCAAGTGTGTGTTTGTGCGTGTGTGTCATTTCAATCTTGCACACAGACACACACACACACAGTGGTCTGGGCTGGTCTCCAAACCGTTGCCATGTTTATTCATTTTGGCTTCCATTGTGTAAATGTCCCTGATTTGGACATGTTGTTTTTCAATGGATGACACCACATGGAGCTAATCACTGGAGGGTCACATCTAATCTTATTTATAAAGTTATAAAGATGATGCCTGAAAGAGGTTTTCCTCGCTGTAATCATTCCTCCTGTTCATACTGGCTGTTAAAAGATCCCCTTCAAATGTGCTTTCAATGTAAGTGATGTCGGCCAAAATCCACAGTGTCCAGTCCACACAGTCATTTTGTGCAAAAATGCATGTAAAAGTTTATCTGAAGCTTATATGAGGCTTCAGCAGTCTGAGTTAGTCATATCAAGTGGATATCTGCCACATTTTCAGTGTTTGTAGCATCAAATTCCCTCTTTGTGTTTCCTCAGACAGTGCTTTCCTGTTGAGCTGCAGTGGAAGTATACTAACAAAAAGAGGGACTATGGCACTAAAAAGACTAACGTTGAAAGATATCTACTTGATTTGACTCATTTGACGGCTGAAGCTTCATATTAGCTTCAGATAAACTTTTAAATACATTTTTGCACAGGACTGTGAATTTTGACCCCCATGAAGGGATCTTCTAATGGTCAGTATGAACAGGAGGAATCATTACAGCAAGAAAAACCTATTTCAATGTTCATTTGGGCTCCTGACTGTTGTTTTAAGACAGACTTGAAAAATTGTGAACCCACCCTTTAAATTGGTCAGGGGTTATTGCGATGAATTTTACACTGTTGTGTAAATGTGATACATCCCCTTCCGCTCTATCTTTTGATGATATCTAGACAGTCAACTCCAAACATGGACATCTGCAGAAAAAAACATGAGCACTTACATTAGTAAGGCCAACAGCACCCTCTAGCTGCCATATTTCATATTAAAAACATACCACTTCCACACCCATAAAGTTATAAAGAGGATGTCTGAAAGAGGTTTTCCTCGCTGTAATCATTCCTCCTGTTCATACTGGCTGTTAAAAGATCCCCTTCAAATGTGTTTTCAATGTAAATGTCAGCCACTACCATCTCATATGTCTACAGCAAATTTCTAAACATAATTATAAAGTATACCACCTCATTCCGCAAATTCTACACACCCATAGTAATTATAACTGTGCAGTGAAGACAGGTGCTTCCTTGACTTTGTATCACACTCACATCTGGGGAGGCAGATGGGTAACTGCACAAGGGTCTTACACTGTGTCTATAACCTTGACTGATAACCTTTTCTTCACAGGAACAACCAGGATCTTCAAATGAGGGTCTCCCTCTGTGATAATAGTTTGTTCTCATGAGTCCCCTGCAGGACAAACATAGACCAAGAACATAGACATAGAACAAGTGCAAATAAAGAAAAAAAGTCATCCAATTCAGCGGCATAACTCATTTATTATTGAATAAAAATTGGACATGAACACGTGCAGACTAAAAACCAGTGTAACAAATTGACAACCCTAAAATATTTTGAAATCAAGTTGTATCCCCTGATGTAAAAAAGGAAAAACAAAAGTCTATAACCAATTTGCTCTTCTGAAACTGTACAAAACACAGCTTAAGCAACATGTCGAAAGAAAAGAAAAAGAAAAAAGGAAACCAAAACCATTCGCCTGCCAGTCCCTTGATGTGCAAACATAATGATCGTTCCTGATAATCGTATTTATTTTACATTTATTCATTCAATCCTTCCACTGAGCAGTTCGCTTTTATAAATCAAAGCGTTCACATTGTGTCAGTGGGCATCAATCCATCTTTACACTGTAAATAAGTTTCTTTTCCCCCCAAAGTCCAAAACTTTACATGTAAAATCAAGAACATAAGGGTAGGCTAAAGGGATGGTAGGTGTGTAGGGTGGGGCATCAAGGAAAAAAAAAAAAACAAAATCCTATAAGTGGAGGAGAAGATGACAGGTCTGGGACTGATGTCGCACTGCAGAAGTTAACGGGGCCTTCACTCAACCACTGATTATGTGTGATGAGGTGGGTGACAAAAGGCTCAACACTAGATGCTGCATGTGGGTAATTGCTGCCACAGCCGGGGTTCTTCAGATGCACACCTTCAATCTACAAAAACACATAATCCGCCTCTGCCAGATACCAGCAACACGTGCCGTTACAGAGGAGAGTCAATCACCAAGACAACTGTGCATGCAGAAGCCACACTATGTGTAGGATTCAGACAATTTCAGCACTTTTTCCATTAATGCTTCCAATGTCAAGCCTTTTTTTACTTATTTTTTTCCATAGGGACAAACATTACTGTTACTAAATGTTTTGTTTTGTGACTCGAACGTTGAAGACAACATTCCTGTAAATTAAATAGTTTTAATAGTCAGAAGAAGGATGCATTTGAGAACCCCAACTGTGTTGCTATATGGCTGGCAATACACCCTAAATGAAATCAAAGTTGGCATGTTCTCTCAGATAGCTGCAGTGCACCAAATTTATCTACATTTTTGCACATTATTGTTCACCAACTCCCACAACATTTCAGCAATGTCATGCGACAGGTTTGCATGCAGCAGATATTTGGTTTACTTTGATACTAGTTGTAGTTGTAGACAGTTTACATTTTAAGAACTCGATGAAGATGTGTCTACTAATGTGACTCCAGCTGGCATGGACACCATTAAATGAAAAGACCAGGAGTCACACTGATCACCAACGGTGTTTGCTGACAGTGAACCGTATTCAACACCATTCAGAGAACATGCCAGATTCGATTTTGTTTGGAGTATACTGAAAACACTTCTGCGACTGTCAGCCTCAGAGCTAGTCTGTTGGTGTGTGTCTCAGCGCCGGTGACGACTATGTCCTGAGTGCCCACTACTGCTGTGGTGTTTGCTCTTGTGGCTACGCTCCCTCTCTCTGTCCCTGTCATAAGACCGAGACCTCTCCCTGTCCCTCCTGTCTCCTCGGTGACCGCCTCCTCGCTCGTGTTTGTGTTTCTTTGAAGAGAGGTCGAAGGAGCTGCGGTCTCTGTCCCTCTCCCGCTCTCTGTCCCGGTCCCTATCAACTTTGACCGGAGTGCGGGACCTTGACCGAGAGCGCGAGCGCTTCCTCTTGTGGCCAGATCCTCCACCTCCGCTGTTGCTGTGGCGGTTGCTGGGCTTGGAGTCGCTATTGCTGTGGTGGCTGGTCTTAGACTTGAGGTGGGGAAGGAGGGGCGAGGGTGGATGTCGCCGAGGTGATGGGCTGCGACTGTGAGAGCGAGAACGTGAACGAGAACTGTAGGTCCCTGAGCAACTGCGTCTACTGTTGTAACTGTGGAAACAGAAGGAAAATGAAGAGACATTTAAATAAAAATACCCGTTAACACAGCCAACTAAGAAATGTCAACATGCAAGTGAGCTTACTGTCTGCGAGGGGAACGGGATCTAGACCGCGAACGTGTTCTTGAGCGAGATCGACTTCCACTTCTACTGTTCCTCCCAATCTTCACTTCTTTCCTCAACCTGGTAGGAAAAAAGGATTGAGAGTATGAACATTTTAGAAGTAAAAGAAAAGTATTAAGGAAAATGAGGATGACTATCATTGAATTATCCTCAGTAAAATAGTTTGCTTCTTACCCATTGTGTGGACTCTTAGTGATCTGAGTCCGGTTGTCTGGCTCCTTCTTAACTTGTTTGAGGGTCTGGGGGTTAGGGGACTTCTCCTCCACCTTGACCACATTTGGGGAGGAGGGCTTGGACGCAGGCGAGAAGCCACCCAGTGTGGACAGTGCAGGGGTACCATCAGGGTTCAGCCCTTTAGCCTTCAGCTTAGCCTCCGCTAAAAACACCTTCCTCCTCTCCACCTCCTTCTCAAGCTGGTCATAGTTAGGCTGACGAAGAAAAAGCACCGTCAGCTCACCCACAGACTACACAGAGTATGGTAAGACAGTAAAACTGTATAATATGGCATAAATAAATAATATGGAATGAAAAAACTGGCATTTTTCCTGCTAAAGCCTGAGATTGGTGATGAAACTGTGCCACTAAAACTGGGGGGGGGGGGTTGAATATTACCTTTTTCCTGGTGTAGAGTTTAAGGGTGGTGATGCAGATGTCTTTAATCTCGTCTTCACTGGCTCCAAACAGCAGGAACCAGTGAGGTCTTGAGGGCAGGGGTATCTGGGAAAATGAGGCAATTCAAGATTTTGAGATGCTGTACTGGAGAGCTTTAGATGTTTTAATGAAATATTTGGTGCAAAAAAAAACAAACAAACAAAAAAAACAGGACCATAAAGTATATAAACTGATCAGACAACATTAAAACCACCAGGTAAAGTGAATAACATTGATTATCTCGTTACAATGGCACCTGTCATGGGGTGGGATATATTATGCAGCAATTAAACAGTCCGTTCTTGAAGATGATGTGTTGGAAGCAGGAAAAATGGGCAAGTGTTAAGGATCTGAGCAGCTTTGACAAGGGCCAAATTATGATGGCTAGATGACACGGTCAGAGCATCTCCAAAACGGCAGGTCTTGTGGGGTCTTTCCAGTATGCAGTGGTCAGTACCTACCAAAAGAGGTCCAAGGAAGGACAACCGGTGACAGGGTCATGATCACCCAAGGCTCATTGATGCACGTGGGCAGGTAAGGCTATCCCATCTGGTCCAATTCCGTAGAAGAGCTACTGTAGCATAAATTGCTGAAAAAGTTAATGCTGGCTATGATAGACAGGTGTCAGAACACAAAGTCCAACGCTGTTTGCTGCGCATGGGGCTGCATAGCCGCAGACCAGTCAGTGCCCATGCTGACCACTGTCCGATGCAGAAAGCGCCTACAATGGGCATGTGAGCATCAACTGGACCATGGAGCAATGGAAGAAGGTGGCCTGGTCTGACGAAACACGTTTTTCTTTTAGGTCATGTGGGCAGACAGGTGTGTTTGCATCGTTCACCTGGGGAAGAGATGGCACCAGGATGCACTATGGGAAGAAAGCAAGTCGGCCGAGGAAGTGTGATGCTCTGGGCAATGTTCTGCTGGGAAACGTTGGGTCCTGGCATTCATGTGAATGTTACTTTGACATGTACCACCTATATAACATTGTTGCAGACCAAGTACAACTTCATGGCAACGTGTTCCCTGATGGCAGTGACCTATTTCATCAGGATAATGCACCCTGCCACACTGCAAAAACTGTTCAGGAATAGTTTGAGGAACATGATCGAGATCAAAGTGTTGCCTTGTCCTCCAAATCCCCCAGATCTCAAACCGATCGAGCATCTGTAGGGTGTGCTGGAAAAACATCTTGCAACTTATAGGACTTAAAGGATCTGCTGCCAACATCTTGGTGCCAGATACCAGAGGACACCTTCAAAGGACTTATGGAGTTCATGCCTTGATGGGTCAGAGCTGTTTTGGCAGCACAAGGAGGACCTGTACAATATTAGGTAAGTGGTTCTAATGCTGTGGCTGATCAGTGTACACCCTCCATCTCAAAACAGGGCAAAAGCACATGAGCACCAAATTAGAAAAAGTATTTCCTCTCACCTGCAGAGCTCGGGCAGCGAGGTATATGCAGGCACAGGCGATAGTCTCAGCTTGGAACCTCACAAACACATTTGTCCTCAGGGTGTCATTCATGTAGTTCCTTTAAAGACAAAAAACACAAACAAAAACATAGCGTCTTCTCTACACAAAGTGATCTCTTACCCTGACCCACATCTTTTAAGTCATTTCACAGCTCTAACCATGAGTTATTACTGCAGGTCAATAACCTGCAACATTTAGCAACTATAGTACTCTCTTCTTATCAGGGCTTTATATTTTTTCCATTTTCTGATTGAAGACTAAGACATTTGTGGATAATTACTTAACAGTGATTGGTCACTGATATACTGGAGATTATGTTACCATTTGTTGGATTTGACTATTTGAGGCACTGATAACATTTTAAAATAATCTTTAGCCCTGATAGCTGCACAGACTACAGCTATACATTTGTCAGATACACAGTGCTGAAGTGAGATGCATTTTGGTGTCGTTTAACTTTGTCCATTTCTCTCTGGGGCATCCATGGGAGTGCTGTATGTCACAGGTCAAGCATGAAGACACAAATGGGAAATAATCTACTGAGGGCCTGCCAAGACCATCTTACCAAACTACAATCAGGGAGTCACTAGATTAAGACTAATGATGATTGAGACAATGACACATGCCTTACAAAGTGGGGAACATGCAGGCATACAGATGTACAAAGTTCCTCGAGAATGCAGTTGCCACTTTCAGATTGTTAGATCTGAGGGAACAGGGAGGCACAGCATGTATGGTGGCATGCACAACAGATAGTTTTCAGTCAGTGGCAGGTTGATGTAAGCGCATGATGCAACACTTCCCACTTAACATATGCCTTCCAGCCTTGCGTTTAAACACACCCCCATAAGACCACTGATTCTATTTGCCTGCTACCCCATTCCACTATGCAGCCTTGTAAGATTTCTCTAAAAGGACGTTAGGTGGCAAGCTATGCCTCACTACTTAAGCCAAGTGCGCTACAACACAGATTATGTGTCAGTGGGTCATCTAGGACAATGGATAAATGAGATTAGCCATTGGGAGAGCGTTAGCGAAGTCAAAATGACCAGGATGTGACTCAGACAAGTACAGGGTGATGTGAGCATCTATGTCCTTAGGAGACATAGAAGTCATAAAGACAAAAAAACATGTTAAACAGAAACACGATGGTAAAAACCCCTGATTAACTAACCTGACTCATCAAAAAAAAAAGGAACTACAACCAGGCAAACATACAAAAAAAAAAAAAAAAATCAAAGCAATGAAGTTTCCTCTCCAATGGTGACACTTTCCATATGGATACACTGTGTGTATCAATTTCCACTCATTCGACTATTTATTTCGCTTGACTCGAGATTAAGTGCAGGTAACTGTTGAAAACCTGCCACACAGGGATTACTTCCAGTCTAACCTGCCTTCAACAAACAACCAAACCTGCACTTTTGCAGGTCAGTGTCAAACTGTAATGCCAACGCTACTATAGATAACACATGGCCGTTGGATTCTGACTGCTGCGTGGGCGAGACAGGTCCTTGGAGGCAAAACCTGAGAACTGGATCAGCCTGTAAGACAGACACATGTCTGGACACCACGTCAGTTGGGGACAGGACATAGTATACTAATGTCATTTTTAAAAAATAAGGCAGGTTAACTGGTCAAAAAAGTTATTCTGTTCTGGCAAAGTTTACTTCAATGCTAGATGCAAGTAAACTAGCAAAAAGTCAGAATATAAATACATCTGTAGCTACTTGGCAAAAATAGGTATTACAATTGAAACCTTGGTAGCAAGACCAAAAAATACAAATCCTTTTGGACACCCAAGAGAAAACAAGACGATGTTGGCTGTTGGGAAAGGCCCGCCCGCCCCCTTCAGTGAATCTTGGCATTGGGATTGGCTGTCTGGAGAGGGGCAGCCAGCCAATGGGGGGAGCTTCCTGAGGTCATGTGGTTGAAGGAGGCAGAGTTCAGAGGTTCTTTATGTGACTTACCAGCATGGACTACCCTTTAATCAAAGAGTAGAGAGAAAGGACAAAGTTAAACCAAGTTCCCTGGGCACCGCAAACCAAAAAGACTTTACAACAAAGCCATGTAAGGGCAGATAAGAGAGTGAGACACGTAACAGGTTTGCAATAATACAAATTGCTCCATCAGAAAAAGAGGTGGAAGGGTTAAAATGGAGTGAGGGAATGTCGCAGTCAGACCTGGGCAAAATAGTTGTTGAATGCCTTTCAAAGTTGTGCTTAAAAACACAAGGGGCATTATATCACTTATCTGACAGGTGTTGTTTCCACATATGGATCTGTTCCATGTTCCTAGCAGATTAATCAAGTGCTCTTCGGGTAAATCAACCATTTGAAACTAGTTCAACTTTATCTTTAGCCCAGGTCTGGTGGCACTTCTTGCAGATATGACACAGGTTGCTGCTGTGGGGGATGGTCAGTGGATCACAAGGAAGAAACTTACCAGGCCGTCTGGACCAGTGTTTGGTTCTTTTCACATTCCAGGACTTGAAGGTACATGACGATAATCTGGAATGATAAAATGATTGCATGTTAGAAAACACACAAACGACTCCAGGTGTGCCATTGTTCAAGCTGAAGCCTGTTCTGAGACGTGAGAATAGCGGAAGTGAGAGAAGCTTGTTCTGAGAACTGAGAAAAGCAGCTTCCTGCGTTGTTGCTGTATCTGCACAGACGTGCAACCTACACTGCACTACAGAGTTTCAACATAAATGCTTACTAATAAAAATTTCAGCATAAACTCACCTTGTGGGGATGCTTGACATGCACACAGAAGCCCAGCTCCTTCAGGACCCGCCGTTCCGCTTTGATGACTTGGTTTTTGGTGTTAATGTAGTTCTGATCAAGTATCAATGAACTTGGAGTCCTATTTTATAAAGGAATCAAAATAAAATAATGTTTCCCCCCTTGCGAAATGAAAGTTAAAAAACAAAAAAAGAAAACAACAAAAAAACAAAGTGCTCTTCTGTTTTTTGTACTCTTCTTTTTTCCCGTTTCAACCAACTCAAAGCAACAGGTTTAACTGTTAACATGCCTGACAGTCTGCTGGGGTTTGTGGACTCCTGTGGTTCCAGTGCAAGCTTATGGGATCTGCAGACAGCCCTCAACCTCAATCACCCTGTGTCACAGCTTTAACAGAAATAAACTCGTTCGTTGCCCACATCACTGCTTCAACGTGCAGAAACTTTTCTACAGCCTTCAATCAAACGTGAACTATAAACTCAAGTAGCATGCAAAGCTTTTAAGAGGAGCCATCTAAGATTATTCTGACCTATTCCAATGTTAAGGTCACACTAATTGTGTGTTAAAAAGTACAGCGATTACGCCCAAACTAAGGAAACAAATACAAGCTGAACAGTTTACCATATGACTACTACTTCTACATTAACTGCAAACAGTACAAAACAAACCCACAAAACATTGTATTTAAACAAAGTGGGAGATATAAACAGATCTGGAAATTGGATTTGTGTAACAAATATCCAAAACCCATCAAAGTGGGATCATGATATTAACAAAATTTGGGTTATATAAATTTTGATTCATAAGCCTCTTCACAGGCTGTGTCAGCCTCCGCTTCCACTATACATTTTCTGTCATGTACTAGCTACATCACAAGAATAACAGGTATTTGATTGAACCATTTAAGAATCAACAACAATCAAAAATTCAAATCTAGTAATTTGATATTTCAAATTAAATAAATTAAAGGTGAACACTGTCATGCTACAAACCGCATGCACAGAAGAAGCTTCAAGGATCAACATAATCCACATCTAAAATCCTGACTTGCTGCAAGCGCATTACGATTGGTGGTACACCAAGTTTAAAGCTGAGTGAAACAAACTACATATAATGCCAAACTATCGCGGCTATGGTGCATGCACTGATCCTAAACAAAACATACAAATTAACCGCTTAACCTACAAGGATCCAATTAATCTACCTCCAACGAACAAAGTGATATTTCTATAAAAGCCATGAATAACAGTTGGTGAATGGAGTTTTGCTCTTGAAGCACAAACAAAATACATGGTGAGGAGCAGTCAGAGAAGAAAACTACATTACCCAATGGTCCGCAGATTGACGGACAGATACCCAAAGCTTATGATTGAACCACAGGAGTCCTCAAGGCGCCCCAGGGGCCAAGGACCTTCGGCCAACCTGTCATCCCCGATCCCAGTGCCCCGCGGTGGCTCAGACCACGGGCGTCTCCCACAGGAAGGGGGTGGGGTAGGCCTGGGGGAGGAGAGAGACCCCCTCGCATCATGGTTGTCATGCCGACTGCTTCATCTTACGTACCATTCCACATCACCCAGGCTTTGGTAAATGTAGCTGGTCGCTGTTAGTTGGTTGCAAGGGAAAAAAGAAGCCAAGTTAATGCCAAGGTCTATAGTACTGACATGAACAGATTTCTATGAAGACAAAGGCACACGCAAACAACGCAGTTGTGCCTTGTCTTTCAATGCACTCCAATTTTTAAAGTGCGTTCGTTGAGATATCAATTTCAGTGCAATGTCAAACTTAGATGTTATATGTAGACATTGACACTTCTGAAACTACCAGTGTAGCGGAAACTGAAAAGTTTTAAAAATGGTTTAGAGTACATGGATAAACAGAAGAGCACTTTCACAGCAAAAACAGATCAACATCATACAACATTGGATAAAGAAACAAATGCAATGCAACATGTTCCACGCAACAAAAACATTATTTCCATACAAAGGAGACTGGATTCAATGTCGATGCTTACTTTTTGCCTCTGATCTGTCTCAGGTGGTGGAACACATTGATGACGTCTCGTATTCGTCGTGGTGCTTCTTCAATCTTGGAGGCCAAGTTGATACAAGCCATAGCAACAATCTGGAAAGAAGGAAATCAAAGCAAAAAGTTGGAAGGAAGAGTTCCCCGACTAAGACATGCAACCAGTGGTAACGTGACCACAAAGTTGGGTTATGCGATGAAATGTACAGCGAGAGAACATACATTTATTAACAGTCAGTAGAGTTTACCATATTTTGCCTATTTGCGCTATGGTATCAGTTAACTTATAAGAATTAATCGCATTATGGGGAAAACTGTGAATATGTTAACGGGACATCTTTATAATTACACTGAACTCACGATTTTATCATAAATGTATAAGTACACTACAATACAAAGTTATTTCCCTTTGGGTGTAATAAACTATATATCTATCTAACCTCTTAAATATGGCGAAAAGTTACAAGACTGGCTTTAAGGTAAATATACAACTAGAGAAAGATAAATGTGTCGATACAGCGTCATCTTTGAAGTTTTGAGTTTCGGATTGTTTCGCACTGATCTTAAGTTTGTCCCTTCATTGTCTTAGAGCGGTTCAAAAAGACAACGTATCGACAACATGGCTGCCACCAACGTAACCATGACGTTAAGCTAGCCAGCGACCCATTAACTTCAATGGACTTACCTCAAAGCTGTGCTTCACAAAGGACTTGGAGTAGAAAAACCGATGAAAAAGCACCTGCCCCGTTGCCATTGCCACCTGTCGAAGAAAAACACAGGACATAATGTTTGAACTCTTGTGTAAGCTGGCCTGTCCTTACACAATGGGCCGCCGCCATTTTAGCTCCACCACGCCAACATGAGCAAACTGCTAACAAACAGGCCGCGACGTTATGAAGACTACAAAAACATACCAGATTGTTGTTCATTGCTCATTAATCACATAACAATATGTATAACGTTAGATATTCAATAAGATTTACCTGAGGTAGCCGGAGAAGAATACCCGCCGACTGAATCAATTCACACCCAAGGATGCGAAGGTCGGTCTCCGTGCTCAGGTCGAGGCCGTCCAGCATCGACGGTGTCGGAGAGAGCCTTTCTTCTGGTATGAGGGAGTTATCGATCGTGAGGTACACCTCCGAGTAAACTTTGTCACCAATGAGAATGCCATCGTTGTTTGTGGACGCGTTGGAAGATACAGAAAGAGGACCCGCGGCCATCTTCACCCGAACAACAGCAGTTTCTCAGCTCAGCCTCGACGGAGCGACGGCGGAGCAGGATGAACTGACACAGCGCGTGACGTCACTGTCTTGTTGACGCTCAGACGTTAGTGCACATCCGCGCTGCTAAAATAGTCCATCAACGTTGAATCATTGAGCAAAAACATAGCACACATTTACTAAAAAGCGTTCACAAACTGTATTCAGAATGTGACATGCATTAAAGCGGCCACTCTTTCATCAATTAATCACCATTCATCCTTCTTTATTTTGTTTATATATTTCACCTGTCTACATTACAATTCGCTCTGAGCTAGTTATTTACGCATTGAACGATTGTACAGATTCTTAACGAAACAATGTATCTAATATACAATATGTATGTGTAAATATGACCGGATGCTACCTTCAAGAGCTCCACGTAAGCTCAAACGTTTTGGATCACAAATGATAAACAGACCGACTAACAAAAACCAACGTTGGTCCATTTTTTCCATTATCACAATAAAACCCCAGTATGTGTCATTGCATCAAAACGGCAAAACAGCAGAAAATGTAGCCTATATGACTACTAGTGTCTCACTTAGTTTAGTCTCCTAACACCAGTAGATGTTATTACACGGTAGTACTGTTTTATTATAGGTTATGGCATTTTTGCTGTTCTTCTTTGTTGATTGAAGTTCGCATAACTTCCTCCACTGAAATAGCGTACAGGTCTTATAGAAACATTCTCGGAATCGTGGCCTTGAAACTTCCGACATCACCCAAAGGCAGCAAGGCATCACCCAAAGAAGCGAGTCACCACCAACGGTTTCAGTGACGTAGGTTACTGGAAAGTCCGGACTTTTCGCAATTACCTCTGGAACATATCCATCCGCCCCTCACAAAAAAAAAGGAAAAAAAGTAGAAATGATTGCAGAAACTATCAGATGTTATTGAGAAATAAGTGTTTATACGCCTAATTTACACGCAATATACGTAATGTAATGTATGTCAACCAATTAAATATACAGCTGTCATGGTAGGGAGGGGTGGGTTAAGTGTTCTAGGATACAGTATAAACGGTATTTTAGGACTGTGCCACTTACAGGTTGTCAAAGAAGGTGCAGCTCCACATGATTAGTTAGTTCAAACATTGTGCTCACTCACTGTTCAGCCCTCAGGATTTTTATAGCCTGAGGCCTTGCAGTAACGCAAAATGGACAGCAGAGAGAACTAGAGACCCACCAGATGTTTCCCCCAAGAAAAGCCTCCCGAGGTTAAAGAGAGTTGCTGTTGTGAGGACTCATACACTGACCTTGGACCAAATCCACACCAACATCCTGATGCTACTGCAATGTTTGGCCACAGTTTTACTGTCAACAAGTGATTTATGGGCCTAAGCTGCTGTAGTGTGTGTGTGTGTGTTTGTGAATGGTGTGTCTAGATACATACACATTTCACATTTCAACTGCGCAAAGCTGGTAACTGTCCTGCATGGGAGTTTGTTTTCAGTCATTTGAGTAATTTCAAATGTATTAGGGTATTTGCAGCAGGAAAGGAGAATAACAACCAAGGCAGAGCTTGCATTTTTACCTAATCTTGAGGCCGTGTCTTGTAGAAGGGGCCTGTGCCTTTTTGGCTTGTGACCCTTTAAAATGAAGCAGTTTTTACTTGTCACAGCATGTCATCTCAGATTGTTTTATTTAAATAATTGTTAAAGGTTAAACAATCCAAAATTTCACAAAAAACTTTCTTTCTTTGTTCTTTTGTAGCCTATCCCATTAATCATCTTGTGACAACTAAAATACATCTTGTGACCAAGTGCAGAGATCCCCTACCACTGTTTTAATTTTGTGCTCACATGGTGCATATTCCTAAATAACGGTAATCAAATTACCGCAAATTAAATGACACACAGCACACAGTGCCAGGTATTTTACCATCTCAAAAGTTCTAGTTCTTTTCTGGGTCTGCAGGCAAAATAGTGAAGTGGCAGTGTGTAGTCTGCTGTGTACTTGATGGGAACCTGCAGGTGACAGGGCACACACACACACATAATGTCTGAAGCCATTGTGAGCTATGACCACAGTCATAAACATAGCATTAGGGCGTACTTTCATAACCAGTTTGAGGCTATATGTGTGTGGCATGTAAAGGACAGACAAATATCCGCACAAACACACACGTTTACCTACCTCAGTCTTACTGATACACCACATGAGGTGGCAGACTGAGGTCTCATTGTCCCTGTCATTAACCAACACCTACAACCAGCACCTCCGCCCCCACACTTACGCAGTTACCACGACGACAAGAATACTGAGCATTCTTTCTCTGGTTGCCCGGGTGACACTAATTATAGGGTGTGGGAGGGCTCACGGGACGGCAGAATACCGGAACGACCATAACGACGCAGGAGAGAGGCGTTCAGGGACGCCCAGTGACGAACAAGGGCTTAGTTATACACTCCCTGCAGTGTGTGTGTTTATGAGCAACTTGCACAGATTCCCCAGGGACACATGTGCATGCCTGCCCTGCTATGATAATTACTACGAGGAAAAGATCACACTCTGAATGTGTGTGCATGGCATGTGTGCATGTGAGTGTTTGTTAAGGGGCGATTAAATTTGAATGTTAAAGAGAGATCAAAACGTCATTCACATCAACGTAATGGGGCTTTATGCCGTGTGCCCTTTTACGCACATATCAAGATGTAGGATGGGTTTCAAGGAGTTGTATCCATTCAGGCGAGATCTCTCTCACACACACATGCCTGGGAGGCTCTTTCTCAAACACACACACACGAACCAGGAAGGACACCAGGTCAAGGGCTACAAAGCAAGGGCACAAGCAAAGGAAAAAGACCCAGTAAAAGAGCAGAGGGGAGTAGAAAAGAGAAATGACTGGATCAAAAATAAAGTGAAGGCACAGATAGCCGTGGAGGAGAGGAGAGGGGGGGGATTGCTTTTTAGCAACAGGGCGAGAGGTGTTGAATACCAAAAGAAGGCCAAAGAGATTAAAAGAATATTGACACAGAGACAGATTTAATTTTGTGTGCCAAAGATAAAGAGAGAGTGGGCGTTTGTGTTTTGAGGGAGACAGAAAGTGGTCAGAGCAGAGAGTATGTCAAAGAGAGAGAAGGTGTGTGTGTGTGTTGTGGGAGAAAAAAAGAGCAGGGATGTGTGTGTTAATGCCTCTCTGACGGACGTAGAAAGAGGTGACCTCTTCAAATACACAGCACACATGCACGTCACGGTCAGAGGAAGCGTAATGTGTATAAAAGGAAAGGTCAAAGGTCAGAAGTGAATATGCAGGGAGAATGTGAGCAGTTGTCAAAAGGTCAGCATGTGCTTGGAATAAAGCAGGGTATAAAACCTGAAAACCTAACTTAGGATCTAAGTTTGCATGAAATGTCTGATCTTATTTACTTCTTTTATCAGATAGTTCCTGATTTAAATCAAAATTTGGCCAGGTGAGAATTTAATCTCTGCTCAAGGTCCACTTATTTTTTTCTTTTGCTGTTTACATGATCAAAAATCAACAGCCAAGCTCAACCTTTAAGTCAACACAAGCGAGAAAAAAACATTCAGAATAACAGAAACTCCATCTGCAAATGAAGATTGTGTGATGCAGTTAAAAGCTCAGGAACGAGTGAGTTAGTTGACCTTGAGTTTGAGAATGTTTTGTCTGCTGTTTCCAAGATCAAGAATGAAGAGTCAAGCTCAAACATTTTTTGACTAATTTTGTTAAATGAATACCTGATTTAAAAAAAAACTCACTTTCTCTTCCTTAAAGCAAAGTAACGAAAAAATTCAAACAATACCAAACCCTACACTGAAAAATACACATGCAAAGCACATTCTCACAGACATGTAATATCTTATTCTGCCACGCACTACACAGAGATGATAACCACACAATCAATGTCCTTCAGTGGCGTTACGTAATGACAAAAAGTGAGCAACGTCAGCGTTAGGACAGAAACAATCACTCACCGGAGACACATACATGTGGCAAAGTCTCATGCAATGAGTAAACACACACAAGGCCACACACAATCACACACTCAAACACAGGAAGGCAACAAGAAGTCAGCTGCGAAGTACAAAATAAATGTGCCACGTTATTCACAACAAGGCAGTGTGTATTGTTTGTTATAATGGGGCACTTTAAAAAACCCCAGGTGAACCAAGTGAAGTCAACTCAGTCATAAATAATACATTTGTTAAATAACCATGACTCATAGCATCTGAAAAAGTATTCTAGAGTAATTAAAATTTATTAGGAAATCATATTAAAAATCGTAATTTCTTCATTGGGAATCTATATTAGTCAAACACATGAACCAGTTTGTTGTGTGCGGTAGGAAATGTTCCATTTAATCCACAAAAACAGAGGAGGTAGAAAATGAAGTTTTAATGGCACATGATGTTCATTGTTCAGTATTTCAGAACGTCCTCTCTGCACGGACCAGAGCAGATAAACCATATGTGTGTGTTCTGGCAAACAGAGGAAACACTGGCAGGATAAAATCATTATCATCCCACCTTTCTAAAGCGAACAACATGCACGTGCGCAGCGTCTCACAGATGGGCTGGAAGAACGGGGCACGGGGGAAGTCACACTGAAAAGCTTTCCATGTGTGCCAGTAAGCAGGGAAATTAGTTCCGTGCCACACACACACACACACTTCACGCATTTCTCCCATTATGCCAATTCATCCCAAATGTAGAGGGAGAGGAAGGGAGAGAGAGGGAGGGAGGGATGGAAAGACCTTGCACGGAGTGAATGATGTCAATAACACACAAAGCCTGAGGGGAGAGGGCTGGGTAATTGTTGTGTGTGTGTGTGTGTGTGTGTGTGCGTGTGTGTGTGTGTGTGTGTATGTGTGAATCTGGGGGTGCTTGCCTTACAGTTTCTTTTGTGTTTGCCTGCCTTTTGTTTGTGTCCACGGGTGGCAAGGGACACGCTGTCATGCTCCTTCAGCCCTGCCCTTGTGACACGCTGTGTGTTTGCGTGTGTGTGTGTGTGTGTGTGTGGAGATACTATGTGCGTGCGTGGGTGTTTGTCTGTGAAATCCTGTGCGTGCCAGTGAGACTTCGTGAGCCGGGTTGTGAGAAAACAAGTGCATGTCTGTCGGAGAGTGTGCGTCCTGGGAGTTTGCTGGTGTACGAACAGGACTCAGCAGTCGTGTTTTGTGTATTAGGTGTGTGCTTGTGTGTACATGTGTTTGTGTGTGTCTTTTAGAGTCAGGAAACTGGTGTGTCAGGCAAAGTAAAATGTGTGTATTGTTACATTTTAGGGGGAATATGAAAAATACTATTAAAATGATAGTATTAATATAAAAATACTATTTCAAACCAGCATTAAAATATGTTTTACTGTGCAAAGGTGTGATAACTGTTTCATACAAATACTGTCCTTCATTCAGATTGCTTTTTAAAGTGTCTTCTTCCTCCCTATCATTAAACTGACCTTCTGTTTGACTTCACTCACTGTGCTGCTCGCTTTCAGCCTGGGCAGCGTCCCCTCTCGCCTTTTCTCACCTCCTAACACCCCACTGCCATTCCAGGACTCCAAACTCCTCCCTGCTCTTCCTCCATCTGTGCCCCGGCCTCTGTCTTTATCTGTGCAGGCAGGGGAAGGCCGGAGTACGTTTGGGGAGGTTGAGGAGCGAGCGAGGGGTATGCGGGCTTGACTATGCAGATGGAAATGCTTGTTCCCCGGGGGTGTGTGTCTCTCCGGAGGGTATCCAGGAGATTTGGAGGAGCCTTGATGAGACGCTGGGGATCGCAGCCCCTGGAGCTCCTGCTGAGCTTGACACAGAGCGGCAGTCAGCTCCTCCCTCTCCTCACACTCCCTTCTTACGGTCTCTTGGAGTAACGCCACCTGGAGGGCAGTAGGACAGAGAGTAGAAAAAGAAGTAGTATTTCAACAAGTCATTAATCCGATGTTGACTCTTTCTTGAAATAACATTCCCTTTCCTTAAGACAAAAAGGAAAACTTTCCAGTTTAAAGAAATAGTTCAACATTTTGGGAAATAAGCCAAATCACTTTCTATAGAGTGAAGTGAGAAAACAACCTGATGTCTGTGAGTTATTTGCATGACGTGTCTCATTTGCTTTTATGAGGTAGTTATGAATATAAATGATTTCTTGATAAAACCACAACTGGCCGCATTAACTGTGTGCAGCATTCCAAAGTCTTGTCGTCACAATGAGGATGACAGGTTTGGTGCCATAGTTACTGTACAGAGACGAAAAACACAACCTGTGCTCACCAAATGTGTCTGGCAACCCTCACCATAGTCAGAGATACTGCACAAACAACAAAGGCCTAACAAACGTGTTTCTTCCTCGTAAAACATTTTGCAAAGCTGATTGTTTAAACATTTTCAAACCTGCGTTGTTTACATTGCTTACTAGCTAGCACCTGTAGAAACATTGCTCCATATCTCTACTAGTGGTCAAAAACTCCACAGAGCTCCTTTAAGATAGACTGTCATTGTAGTGAAGGAGACAAGGCTGAGGGAGACAACAGACAGAGTATGGTTTGAGAGAGAAGATGAAAAAGGTGAAAGAGAAGGAGGTTAAAGACATGCAAAAAACAGAGAAACGCAAAACAGAAACGTTTTGCTTGAATCTCAAGAGCAGTTTGGTCATGGATGCAGAAGAAAATTGTGGCCATTCTGAGCCACTTGAACATTGAGAAAGTGGCACAGTCAAAGAGATTCGGTCAGCGAGACCCACACAGGCAGGCTACCCTAACACAGTCACAGTGTTCTTGTATTAATAGCCTGTACAGCACAGTATTATGCACTCAAAAAAAAATGCCATAAAGTTTTACACCGATTTTACAATCCCCCAATAACAGAATGAGTGTACAAAAACAACTGCACAGAGACATACCATACACACACACTAAGCTAATGACACAAAAAGATGTACATAAACTGTACATACGGATGAGAAATACACAATTACAGAATAAGTGCTTTCTTCCTTTCATAGTCACAAAACAGACTGAAATGGAGCAGGGGTGGACTGTTGGTGCTGGGGGGTCAACATGTGATACATTATATTGTTTACAGAGAGATAAAGCCTCTCTCACTGAATCAAGTCTGATTAACACAAACTACAGCTCCCGTTACGTGACAGCCTGACAGAAATAGAAAAGCTGCTCACTTTACATCTCGAGCAAAAGTTTGAGAAAAAAAAAAAGCAGCTCTCGCAAGGCCCTTCATAGCTTTCTCATGACTTTACATGCATTTAAATAATGCTCTCTGGCTCATTTAACCACAAACACATGCTCTTTAAATGCTGTACGATAACACAACACATGTCGTATGCATCCTAAAACTTATGGATTTGAATTTAACAAATACTTTGCTTGGACTCTTAATGAAATTTTACACCACACAAATTGTTAGAGGGCTGCTGTGGCTCAGGAGGTAGAGCAGGTCGTCCACTAATCAGCAGGCCGGTGGTTCGATCCTTGACTCCTCCTGTCCACATGTCGAAATGTCCTTGGGCAAGATACTAAATCCCAAATTGCTCCTGATGGTTGTGCCAGCACCTTGCATGGTAGCTTGCTGCCATCGGTTTGTGAGTATGTGTGTGAGTGAGCAGCAGAAACATTGTGAAGCGCTATATAAATGCAGCCATTTGACATGTATGTAAGACACTGGCTCTCATATTTGGCTCATATGTTCTTTTAAAGCCAAACAAAAAATGTGGCAATGGTGGATTTGTACAGATTTCACAGCAGCTCTCATGATAAACTGGATTATAATTTACATGCACATCATGTAAGAAACAAGATCCTTCAAAAGAAATATTGAGCTCATTTTCATTGAAAACAAGTCATCAAGTGAAATTCTAACCATTTTGAGCATAAAATGTTAAGTTTCCATTAAATACTTGTCAAGGCTAACAACAATGTGATCCATTGCTCTTCATCATGTCATAAATTACACTTTCAGAACTGTGTCACATATCACATCAAGCTTTAGTCAGCTGAAATGACCAGATAGGTGAAACAAAAGTCAAAAAGCAGTAAAAAGTGTGTTCTCCTGACTCAGCTTATACAAAGGATGGGACATGATGTGAGTTTTTAATAATATGAGTAGCTACACTATCCACTTTGGTGCTGGTCTGATATCCGACACTGTGTGAGCAACTCCTCCATGCTGGCATGCAGCATGATTATAGGATAAAGGATGAGCCAAAACATACAGTATGTTTCTATAATGGGAATTCTGCGTGTGTGTGTGAAGGTGAAATATGTCTCTCTACTGCCAGGTGCTACAACACTGAACGCGTGTGTTGGATGAACACATTTGATATCTGTCTGCCTGTCAGTGTGTGTACATATAGCTCACGGGGTTCTCTGCACGTCAACATCTAGTCCTTCACTGCTGGAGAAATCCCCAGAGATGGAGGACATACAGTACACGTTTGTGTACTCTGCGCTTTTTGCGTATGGTTTGCTTTATATGTGTCTGTAATTGTCAACATATGTGCATGTGTTAATGGGTGCCTATAAGCCACAAGATCTATGTTCCATGTGCAGTGTGTCACGCCTTGCGCCATTGTATGTAATTATTTTGAGAGTGTGTGTGACAGTATGCACACATTTCCTTTCTGTGTGTGTGTGTATGCAAGACTTGGAGTGTGACCCTCCTTCCTGCCTGTTTATGCAGGCATGTGTTAGATCCTGCGTGTGTGTGTGTGTGTGTGCGTGTGGGGCTCCTAGTGAGAGCAGGATTACAGGGCTATTAGATGGAAGTCACACGCAGACCCACAGAGCCCCTGCTTTTAATCTTACACTGTAAACCACATTCCACTTGTAACACACACACATGTGCAAAAAACACAGTCAAATGCACTAAATCAGCATATGTACGTATGTAGAAATGCTTATAGGCTTGCATTAAGAGGGACTTGTGCACTCAAATGCTCACACAAACCATATAACATACAGACATACACTAATGTTTGACCTTGAGCGTGTTGTGTGTTCAGTGTGTTGTGCGGCCTCAGTGCTGTCAGCGGGAGGTTAAAGGTCAGGTGTCTTTCCCCCAGACAGAGTGACCTTTTCCTCTTGTTCCGGTCCATCTGTAGCAAAGCAAGAAAGGGAGGGGAGGGAGGAGGGAGACAGAGTGAGACAAGAGGAGATGGGGAGGGGGGAGAGACAGAGACAACACAAAGAAAGAGACACAGAGAGAAGGAGTTTGGGTGGGGCAGACAGAAAAACAAAGAAAAGCAGTGAGAGAGGAGAGAGATTCAGACTGAAAGGGGTGGTGGTGGGGCACAGTCAGAGTGTGTTTGGGTGTGTGTGTCAATGTGCATGATTATACACTCAAGTAATGCTTCACTAATTTCCGAACTCCATCTCTGTACTGCATCAGTATCTAATGACATGCTTGGGTAGGATTATATAACTTTTTTGCGGAGGTAATGCTGTTGCTTGAGAGATAGAGAGCGAAAGTTAAACAAAATAACCACAACACTATTTCTATATACTATTTCTTAAAGACATTAAGCTACAATTCATAATTCCAACATAATATAACTTAGGACTTGTTGGTTGAAGTGTCCTATGAAGTATGGAAAAATTGGCAGATGTGTCCTTTAAACACTGGGTACATTAGTATAATCCTGTTTTTGTTTAGTTAAAAAATATTCTGTTGTCACGTTGACCTGCTAATATCAACACAAAGTAAAAACCTTTTCTCTTTTACATTATTTAAATTTATGTTATTAGATTTGTGTTATTCAGTCTTATAATGACTCTTTTATCAGGAGTGACTGATTATTATTTGGTTGTCTTGAAAACGGACTGGGTGAAGGGTCACTGTTATGCTCCAGCACTTTATGATGAAAATGGCTGAAGGTTGCCACAGTATCTTGGCAACAGGAGCGATATCACAAGGTCATGATCAAAACCTGATTATCTCACCAGCACACACACACACGCACATGCGCGCACACACACGTGCACACGTACACACACACACACACACACACACACACACACACACACACACACACACACACACAATAAAACTTCTATAAAGAAAAGGATGATAAAAGCTTGGGTTTGAATTAGATAAGAACTGAGAGAGATCGTTAGAGACAGAACTGAAGAACGGAGTCAGAAGGCTAGGAATACAGATAAAGAAAGAAAGAAAGAAAGAACAAAGGTCATCTAAAAAGATTAGACTGTTTTAAAACCGTGGGCAGAGCACAGCAAAAAGAAGAAGAAAAAAACATTTGGCCCCCTTAAAATAGATGAGAAAGAGCAGAAAGGAAGGGGTAGAGGGGGGGAAGGAGCTGCTGTGCTGAAGATCCATGAATGACATAAAAGAGCATGTCAGCTGTGAAATTGGCATCAGGGCACCTTGAACTGGCTGAACTTATCTGGACAAGCACTCTGAGAGGGAGGCGGTTAAAAAGACAGTGGATGGACAAAAAAGGGGGGGGGGCTGTTAGAGGGCTGTCGGATTGCAGCAGTACAAAGCTGGATGAGACAGGAAGAGGAGAAAATGGGACAGGGGGTGATGAATGTATGATGAGAGGAGGATAGTAGAGTAGTAGCACTGACTTGACTTATCAGTGTCACCACTTTCCTCTAGACTTGGGATAGATGAAGATTGTTGATATGGGAGGAAAGGAGGAAACAAAATTCAATTCAATTCAGACTTCATTAAGGACGCAGCTCATGGGGGGTCCATACAACAAAGTTGTTTTAATCATAATATAATATCACAATTTTTCACATTACTGTACAAGGCCTCATCCAAAAAAACAATCTTCCAATTTGATTGGTGAGTTTTTCTGTGATTTTGGTTTACTTGTTTATATATGAACAATCAAAAGGCTTCAACTTTAAAACTGAGCTATATTTTTTTTAACAGAAATCACTAAAAAGAATCCCCTGACCAGCCTGCAAAAAAGCAGGTGGCCCAAAGTGAACAGTATAGTCTAATTTATGTTGTATTACAGGATGTAGCATATGTTCCCCCCTTTTTGTTTTTTGGTTTTGCCATGTTATGTAATTTAAAATTTCAAAAGTCGCCAAATTAATTCTATGTTTCCTCATTATAAAGTACATGCAAGCAAAAGAGAGAGACAAAACAGAAGCTACAGCCATGCTAGCAACTCTGTGAGGCACAGTGGTGCTTTGAGATAAATGCTAATGTCAAAATGCTAACCAATGCTAATCCAATAGTTGTTGAGACATTTCTTTTAGAGCAATAAATGTCAGGCTCAAGGTGAGCAAACCAAAGTTATAGGGACATATCGTCTGGGCACCATGAATGAATTTGGTGCCAATCCATCCAATAGCTTATTTTAGTCTGGACCAAAGGTGGTGAGCTGATCGACCATTCCTAGAGCCATGCCGCTAGCGTGGCTAAAACAGGTAATGGGTAAAAAAAAACAAAGAGAAGTGAAAATGAAAAGCATGTTGGGTTGAGTTGAGCTTGAGGACAGAAAGGGAAACACATCCTGAAAATGAGCTGTTACTGCTGTATCTTGGTCAGACCGCTGAGATGTGTCGTGACTGAAGCCTCAGACTGCTCCCTTCAAGACGGGCGCCCATGTGTTAACACACACAGACACATACAGAGGCTGTGTCCGAAATCCCTCCCTTATTCACTCATTCACTACTCCCTATATAATAGTCACTAAATAGTTTACTCAATAGTGAGCAGAAAATCAAGATTTCGGACACTAACTAATTGTCGTCATTTTGTGTCATCACCATCAGCTGTAGAGTTTGCGTGACAATAGTTTTCACATCTTTAAAATGTGGAGCATTTACTTTGTTAGCAGGAAGTAGTGTACATGCCATGGACACTGAAATTTTTGAGGACACTACATACTGAATATATTTACACACTCAGCATCTGGACACCAAATAAAATGATGAAGGGGAAAAGTAGTGCACTATATAGTAAATAGGGAGTGATTTCGGACACAGCCAGAGAAAGAGACACACACAGAACGTCTAGAAAAGTCACTCTTCCTTGTCACTTTAAGACGCTTTTCCTTGTTCTTATTCAAAAATGTGTTTCCTCACTTTTTCCTCCATTCACTCCTTGTCTCGCTCTCTCTTACACGCACACACACTGTTGCCTTCATTCCCTCCTTCCTTCAGGCCCTTCATCTGTACGCCCCATCCTGCTTCCCTCTCTTTTTTTTTATTTCACAATTTAATTCAGCTCTGTTCGGATTGTGCTGAGGCAGAAATCCATCACTGCACACTCTGCTGCCAAAACAAATATGAACTCTGTCAGTCTCTCTCTCCCTCTCCATCTTAAACTCTGTCACTCTCTTACCGTGCTGTGACCGCACTCACACAAACACACACTTGCTAAATTTAATCCAGCTATGTTTGAATAGCATATTCATATATATATATATATATATATATATATACATGGTGGCACAGAAACACACCAGAAGAACATACTGTATAAAGCAAATGCAAATCTCTCTTTGTCCTCACATGCACAGCGTCAACTTTTCTGTCTTTCTTATCGTTGTGAGGACATTTGAACTCCACAACGCACCTCTTCTTGTAGTTCAGCATTCCTCTCACTCATCAGCTGTAATTCAGCTTTAGCTTGGCTCAGCTGCAGTGCCTCCTGCTGTTGGGAGCGCTGCAGGTCCTGGTGTATCTCCTCCTCCCTCCTCCTCCTCTCCTCGTCTAGTGTCCTCCTCTCTTCCTCTCTGCGCCTCCTCTCCTCCTGCTGCTCCTCTTGCAGCGCTCGTACCTCCTGCTCTCTCTCTTCAAGCTGGACAGAAAAAAAAAAAATTTCATTCTGACTATTAAACTAGGGCATATATCAAAAACTATACAACAGATAGAAACAACAAAGAAATTGGACTGTTTTGGATTTGCTCTTTGTGGTTTTGTTTATTAGTCGTTCAAATATCACAATGAATGATGCTTTTCAACCTTCAGTTTTTACAATGACTCAGATCGGTTGCAAAGATTACATGGAAATTAAGATGACATGTATGTAACCTCATGCTGTACAGGAGATGGGTGGGAGGTGAACTTGCAGTGCCAGAAACATAGGTCACTAAAGGGGTTGAACTATTCTCTATTTTACTACACCACGGGAATTCATAAACTGTCACTACCTGTCAGTCTATTAAAACTCCCCCCAGTGTTGGTTGTTACTCATTCTGTAAGCCAGTGTACTGTGGGTGGATCTGTATTTTTGGGTGTGTGGTAACATGCCTAGTCACCTAATGTGTCACTGCTTTCTATAGCTTCACCCCTACTGTCTGGATCTGAAGTGCGACAGTCTTTCTTCCTCTTTATTCCCCCCGGTTTACACAAAGACTACTAACCACAGTGTCATCACACACTGATGTGTGTGTGCGTGTCAGTATTAGAGAGTATTAGAGTCAGTATTGTGTGTTCATGGTGGTGGTTCCAATGATGCTGAAGACATGGGAGTAATGGGAGTAATCACACACATACACATGCGCACAAATATGTATCATATATTGATAAAGTGGGAACTCCTGGTCTGAAATTTCTGAAAGTCACAGGAAGAGGGCGGATGAATAGACAGATGGACATATAGAGAGGTGAAACAGCTAAAGGAGAAAATGAAAGACACCAAGAAACAAAAGTTACAAAAAAGAAAATTAGACACATGGATATTTTCAGGGAAGTACATGCTCTGTCATATTCTCTGCTATGTCAGAAAGATCTGTCCCTGTGTCATCTATTCTGAGTATTTTCTCAGAAGGAGGAAAAAGGACGGGACAGGAGGTCAGAAAAGTTCACGGAAGAAAGACAAAAAGGTGACGACTGAAAAAGGTTTATATCACTGTCATGTGATGTGATGTCGTGCTGTGTTCAGTGGACATTTTCAACAAACAGGTAAACACCTTCCGCTGGAGTTGTGTGCCGTCTCGCTGGTACTGCAGAAGCAGCAACTGGCTCTTCTCCCTGTCGATCGTCAGCTCTAGCTCCACCTCCCTGCGAAGCTCCTCCATCTGCTCCCTCAGGTGCAATGCATTCTGGGTTCGCTCCTTCTCCAGGGCAGCAGCCAACTACAAAACCAAAGAATCTATAGAACTGCACATGTAGTTTTGCCATTTGACTTTGTCCTTTGATACTTGTGACCGTATAAAATATACTTTTTCCACATCACAAACACCAGTCTACATGTAGTGTGTGATGGAATGTCAGAGCAGAAACTTGGTCTACTCCACATCCAAAGGCCGGTCTCTAATTCGGTCCTAAAAGAGCCGATAAAATATGAATTATTCATGACATAAACAGGAAGGAGGAAGGTCACATGAAGCTTTGTCACAAAGGTTAACGACAAGCGTTGACACAGACATAAGGAGACAGCAGTGGTGTATCAAATTGCACTCACATAACTTGAAAATGGATCTAATTTTTAAATTATAGTAGCTGCCAGGAAACATTTTTACAAAAATTTGGCAAGTATTTCTCAGAATAAATACTCTCACCCACAGTCTCCTCTAAACCTCTAAATGACACTTTTGATAAATGTGTTATTGTTCCATGTTGTGTTACATGTCATTAGTAGTGCAAGCTCTAAATAGAAACAATTTGTTAACTCTTTTCATAATATATGAGGGGGATTTTGGCTACACAAAGCTTTGTCACAGAATATAACAATGATAACAGGGTGACTGGCCTTGTCATCATACTCTGGCAGCCAAAAACTGAATTGTTGTGGACATAAAATGCCGGCTTTGGCTCTTATAAGTGTGGGGCCGAAGTTGCATGAGACATATTTTTAGTCAGGCTTGGCCAAGGCCACCTTGTTTTCTTTCCACCAGCAACTAGAGATCAGATAAACTGAAAGTCAGTGCCATGGGCTGGGATCACTGTGGCTGTGAATGTGTTTGTGAGTGTGTGTTTATCTGTGCCATTGTGGATTTATGCGTGCAAGTGTGAAAAAAGCTAAATAGTGGCTGTGGGCGTCAAAGGGGGAAAAAAAGACAGATTGGCGTGTGAAAATGTGTATATTTGAGCTTGTATGTGCGTGTGTATTACGTTTGCGGTTTGTGAGACTGTATGAAAGACTAAGATCGCGTGTGTTGGATCAAATGAGAAAACACCACTTCCTTTTTGCAGGGTGAATGTACGTGTGAGGAGGTTTGTGTGTGTATATCCTCTCGTGTGTGTGTATGTACACAGCTGCTGTTTGTGTTTAAAAAGTGACCACTTCCTTTCCATGGGTATAAGCCCATGTGAGGAGAGGAAGCCCAGAATGAACAATAACCTGTATGGACGTGTGTGTGGGAACCATCGTAATGCATACGGTATATCTGTCAGCCTTTACTGGTTTTACTGGTTGATGTATCAGTGTGTGTGTGTATTCATGTCCCGTGGCATGTACTGCTTGAGACATTTACATATATGTTTGGCAGTTTTTTTGGGGATCTGAAAGCTCAGTAGTGCCATTTGTTAAAAATGCACACATTAGAAACATATGCATAGAATAGAACAGAATAGAATAGAACAGAATAGAATAGAACAGAATAGAATAGAATAGAATAGAATAGGTCTAAGTTAATGTTTTAAATTTGTTTGGACAAGTTTTGTTCAGTTTCCCTTTGATCACTGTAACCACAAATGCTTGATGACAGACTGGGTTTTTCTGCTGTGCTATGTGGGGTTAAATGTGTTTTTGCAGCACAATTGGAGTAGTGGTTAAGATCAAGCAGAAGTCAAGTGAACCATAGTGCCATAAGAAAACTGAAGATGTCAACCATCAGCGCACTTAAATATATGCAGTATTTCAACACACCTTGTTGATCTGGTTAACTGTATCCAAACTAAAGTGTTCACCAACATTTTGTTTTCTATTTTGTACTGAAATTGAAAAGAATTACAAGGACTTTGCCATTTCATGCAGAAACGTGAAGATAATTTTGCTTACAAATTATAGCAAATTGGTTGAAATTGTGCTGTGATTGCAACATAAAAGGACTGTATTTGATTCTACACTATGCTATTTTTTTTTGGGGGGGGGGGGGGGGGGGGGGGGGGGGGGGGGGGAATTTGCTCTTTGTAGTGACGTGAAACAAAACCTCAGTGGCTCTTGCCGCCAGACAGTCAGACAGTGCATGAGAGACTGCTACACTGTTTGACTAATAAAAGACAGATCGTGTTTTTGTGTGTGTGTGTGTGTGTGAGGGAGACAGAGAGAGAGTGAGTATTTAGTTTATCTGGTGTCAAACAGACTGGTGGTCTCATAATCTTCTCCACATTGTGTGTGTGTCAGGATCCTCCCTATTAAACTCCTCTGAACTGTGACAATGGCTTGGATTCTGTCCTACACATCTATTTACTTCAACAGACTGGAACTAAATGACTGCCAGTTGTAAACTGATATAGCCAAAGTCACTAAGCCTACAAGTAATGTTTTGATTTGTTTGAGATTATCATACATAATTAAAACATTGCATCTATTGATCATTTAACAAATATCCCTTTTACACCAGGCAAATACTGTAGATCATACTTGTGTAACTTTTTGTATATTTATATTATGGGTACTTTCATTTTATACTCATTTCCTGGACATTTTACAGAAACTCAAAAAATCTTAATAAATTATGATTAAAACATGAAACATGATTTTTTTCAGTAGGATGTTTCTCATAGCTGAAAAAACAAACACACAGGACGAGCACAGATCAGGCTTCACATAGGCGATACTCCTGGATCAGACCTGATCCTATAAATTGGCTTGAGGCATCCGTACTGAGTTTGTTTGTTACTGTCAGTGTTATTCAGGGTTCCTACACCTTTTCTTAAATCAAATGTAAGCACTTTTCAGGCATTTTCAAGCTTTACCAGCACCCTACAGCTGTAATGCAATTACAATTTCAAGCAGTTTCAAGCACTTTATTCAAAATCCAAGCACTTTTCAAACCTTGAAAATACCACATTAAAATTGGGCCGTGGGAACCCTGGTTATTGTCAAATCAGCAGTAATATGATTATTGTTAGTATCAGTAAAGAGTTACCTCTGAGGCCAGCTGTTGTCTGTAGTCGTTCTCCATCTTGGTCAGGGCTCTGCTATGAGACTCTATCGATATCTCCCTGTAAACACACGCACACAAGGAAAACAGAAACAATATGAATATTCAGGATAATACACAATAAAAACTGAAACATTCATTCATTCAGATATCTCATTTATAACTCTAACTTTCTATAAATCATTGCCCCTTTAATCTACTTTAAATAAATCAGAAAACCTCAAACATCCGCTGTGTAGTGGGAGGATAAATGTAGCATCAGGTCAGAAGCAAGATCTGAAACCATGTTCAAATAGCAACCGCCCTAGGACTAAATAACTAATTGCCTTCCTTGATACAGCAGAGTTCCATCTGCTTCTAAAACCATTACTGCTCTGCTGTAAATGCCTTTAAGATTCCCATATGAGACCAAATAACATGTTCACAGTCATTCGCTGCATTGGCCTCTGGAGTTTCACAAAGACACTCTGTGCCCCTCATGTAAAAGAAGAGACCCAGGCACAGACGAATAAAAAAATACACAATCAAAGAAACAACTTGCACACAGGTTATAAAAATAATATGCAGTGACACAGGCAGAGTTTTAATAGCAAGTGAAGTGAGTGTAAAATGCTCTCACACACACACACACACACACACGTGCAGAGTCACACGTAACACACGCGACATTGCATTAACCTTTTTTTTTTTTTTTACAGCGCAGCACTATCTGCAGTTGAATAGATAAGTAAGTAAGTCGACATCACGTCCATATCTGTCAAGATCCAAAAAGCTCTGATAATATTTACACATGCTTCTTTTTTGATGATCCTCTCAGTATGTCAGGTTGCATAAAGAATATTTAAGAAGAGTTTCTGTAGGATGGAGGGTGGGGGACAAACAGCTGAGGGAAAAAGAAAAAGAAAGAACGAAAGAAAATGAGAGCACGAGAGAGATGGAGTTGAGATCGCTATAAAGGGTAAATTTGATTGATTTGTTGATCTTTTGTCCAAATATAATATGTCATTTCAGCAGCTGGTCTGGCTGATAAGATGTGGAGCAGCATAAATCTTAGTCCGGCCAGAGAAACTGACCCTTTATTGTAAATGTTTATACAATAGGATTTGGCAGAAAAAGGCTTCTGCTGAGAGAACTAATCCCCAAAAACACACGCATGAACTGTAATGTATATGCAGCAAAGCTATATGAACAACTGATCTTAGCAAAGTTGCTGTTTTCAACTTCTGAAATGTGATGATTTCATGCTTTTCTTTGTCATACACGACAGTAAACTGAATATCTTTGGGTTCTGGACAAAAACAAAACGTTTAAAGACGTCACCTTTGACTCTGGAAAATTGTAACAGTCACATTTCACTATTTTCTGCCATTAATCTAATCGATTAATGGGAACAATCAGCAGATTGATCAATAATGAAAATAACTGTTAGTTGCAGAGTAATAGTAAAGGCTGTGCACCCCTATTAGTATAATTGGATATTACAAGTTAGCTGGTAGTTGATCAGCTGACGAATCAAACAGCTGACACACTGCTTCAGCATACACACACACACACACGGACACACATATACAGTACATAACGGCACAAGAACGTATCAAATCATGCATCAAATACTCTGAAACAGTCTTGCACGTCGCATTTAAAGCACGCCGCGCGTGTACGTAGGCTGGTCTGCGGACGAGTACGAGAAAACAGTGTGTGTGAGCTGATGTCTCTGTGTGTGTCGCATTGTGTGCACGCTTGTGTCGGACTCTGCATGTATCTGATAGTGGACTAGATGATCTAAAGTATAATAAAGAGCAGCAGCTACATTCCATCTCTTCCTGGTCGGGGCAGACACAATATTATTCACTCCACTGGCTCTGGCTAATAACATCAGCCTACTCACCACACACACACACACACACACACACACACAAAAAGAGAGAAGCACAAAAATAGATGCAGACAGACAGTCATGCATGAACGCTCCCCAAGAGTTGCAAGTTTGATGCCAAGATCTTAGTCCTAAAGCTCATTTAAATGTGTTCCAGACTTGTTAAGGGATGGGATTGAGAGAGTAAATATGAGCTAAAAAAGAGCAGTAGCTGTTAAACAAGCCTTATAAAACTACCTACCAGAGTAAATAAACTTTGTATAGATATGATTGAAAGGTTATCATCATGTGGCATGCCCATCACTACATGACGTGACTGACATATTTATACACTTTTCTCTTTCTGTGTGTCCAAAGCTGAGACTCTTCAGGGGTTTTGCAGTTAAGTCTGAGCTGGTTACAAACCCCCTGGATGTGAGGATTTAACAGTTTTGTGAAGCCGAAGCCTGTTTTTTTTTTTTTTTTTTTTTTTTTAATGAAGCAAGCTGCTGATGCAAACAGTGTGCGTGTATGCCCCGTATCTCTCTGTGAGTTTGCTCGAGTGCTTGTGTCCCACTGTCAGATGCAATTCCCGTTTTGTGATTATCAAAAAAAGCAGACCCCTTGGAAATGTAGTATACAAGAAGTTTTAAAATCAACTTTGAGCCTGCATGTGCACGTGTGTGTGTGTTGGCATGTGTGTCTGTGCATGTTTGTGACCCCCCGGAGAGCGTGAGCGTGCAAATTCAGCCCTCAGAAGGAGGTCTGGGGGGATTACAAGAAGGAATGATGGGAAAATCTGGGAGCACTCTCTCATTTGCTCACACGCCAGGCTGCTTTTAAGGATAGGCGAGTGTATGTGTGTGCAGTGAGTGGTGTCTGCATATGTGTGTGTGTGTGTGCAGTGTGAGCGGCTGCTACCTCATCAAAAGGCACATTCCGTTTTTCCGCTTCATGCTGATACAATCTTTGTGTGCAAACGCAGACAAAGAGGGCTGACTCGACTCCAAACAGTGTCCGATATTTACAGTGACGTTCAAGGGCAATTTTCAATCGTTTTAATTGTGTATGAATCAACAATGTAGATCAACAGTTAACAGGAACCCCCGCTGACATCATCTCAGACATCCTCCACTTATTTTTTTCAGGGACGCAACTCTCCACCTGGAAAGATGATTAAGATTTCAAAGTCAGGAGTCTTCTCACACTCACCCACGCCTTTCAAAGCAGGAACGAACTGCCTTGTAAAAAATTGACATATGAATTTACAGCAATAGCAATTTATGACGAGTGAATAAAAAAGACTGAAAGCCACAATAAAAGCAAAGACCCAGACAAGAATGATATAATACTTTCCACTCTGGAAAACAGGGAGAAAATGCAGAAACAGAAGAGTGCAAAGGAGCTGTAAGAGACGGGGAAACTTATCTATAG
This sequence comes from Scomberomorus guttatus, assembly GCA_038419695.1. Taxonomy (NCBI): domain Eukaryota; kingdom Metazoa; phylum Chordata; class Actinopteri; order Scombriformes; family Scombridae; genus Scomberomorus; species Scomberomorus guttatus. The sequence goes on from CM076451.1 coordinate 21,491,203, forward strand.
ATGTGTTGTTGACATCGATCTTTTCAATACATTCATTTGCCCAGTTGAGGAAAAAGCCTGAGGCACTTTTCTGTATAGGGACGGACAGAAGGGAGAGTTTTTGGGATCATCATTTCTGTCACGAAAACATTCCTCTGCTGCTTGAAACCACTTGAAACAAGTCCTCTCACATTTAACAGATGGATGAGGAACTGCACAGATACTCCTGACCTCTCTTGACATTTAAATCTTTTACTCTCTCCACTTTCTGCCACTTTCGCTCTCCCCCTTCTCCCCCCCTTCTCCCTCCTCTTCTCCCCTCTCGCTCTGTCTCTCTGTTTTTAACTTTGTGTCAGTTATACGGAATCAAGGGCAGGCTGTCATGTTTCGTGCGTGTGTGTACGAGTGTGTGTAGATCGTGTGCGGCCCCTGTGACCCAGGCTGTATGCATGCGAGAGCCAGACAGTGTGTGAAGTAACCACTGCAACCACAGTCACGGTCTCCAACCCTCCCTCCTCCGACAATCCCTGCCTCCCCACCCTCTCTCTCTCTCCCCTCCTCCGCCCTTTTCCTGCTTCTCTCTTTCCTCCTTTCTGTTCATCACTTCTTCCTTTCTCCCTGCATCCCTCTATTCCCTCTCCCTGCCCTTCCCTCTTCTTCTTCTCCCACAATCCCTCAATCCTACCCTGGCCTAGGGAAACTCTTGTCTGCTAAAAACAGCCTTTTCACTGTCACTTAACTGGTTTTAATCAACATCTGCATTTCTACAAGATTCATGACTGCAGGTCCAAGTCAACCATTAGACAGAGGGGAAACTCACAAATAATCCTTGTTATTCTGTTCTAATTGACCTTTGTCAGTACTCACTAATTTAGATTTAATTGTATGTTTTGACATAATAACTGTCCCACATTTTAAAAGCATCTGTTTTAGAGGACATTTATAGTGCTGACTAAATAATTATGTGGATTTATTCTTTACTTACACATTTAACTTTGCAATATCCTTTTTTAATTAAAAAAGTGTAAATTCTTTTCCTTTAATAACCAATACTTGCGACTACACATAGTTTTAATCCCTTTATTTGTGAATTATTATCATTATCTGCTTAACTCTTTGCATACTCTAAATGAGATAATGTTAGGAAGTTACCAATGGATGGGCATAGACAAGGAATAAAGCTACAATATATTGTCTCTTTCTATACTAGAAACTCTGCTGTATCACAGTTTAATGGTACGCACAATGGTATTGCATAAATGCATCCTTAAGGGCACAAAAATGACGCTTGTTTCTGGTGAGATTGTGCAACAGAGGGGTTGACACAGGGCTATGCGCAGTGACAGGATGGCACAGAGAGTGAAGTGTGTGAACATTACAGCGGGGGTTGGGAGGGGGGGACAAAATGGAATGAGATGAGATAAACAGAGAAGTGAAGTCAGGCCATATAGAAGTGTTGTACGTGTGCGTGTAACAAAGGAACAGTGTGTCCTTTCATGGGTCGCTGGAGGTCAGTGGAAGTGGTCAAATCTCTCAACTTTAAAACAAAGACGTGGATGAAAAAACAAAAAGGCGTCTTGGAATGTGTGTATGTGTGTGAATGCTTGCGGTGGGGACATAAAGTGAGTACACTCAAGTCAGTAATCCTGCCGTTTCCTCTCTGAGTCTCTGAATATCTGACACACATGCATACACACATTGACCATGAAGCCTCCAGCAACTGAAAACAGTTCAGCTGAGGATGCTGCAAAGAAACACTCTTGGGTGTGTTTTTTTCTGAGGCTAGAAACCAAGGCTGGTGAAGGAAGCATTAACAATTCCGCAGTTGCACCAAGCCATTGATATTTATTCAAATAATGAGATCAACTGGAAAAAATTAACTATTTCAGCCTGGAGGGCCTGCTTGTGTTATTATGCTTTCAGAGCTACCATTGCGTTTTAGCACTGAAACATTTGGGGAGTACTCTCGCTCGAAACCTTATTATTCAAATTCAGAAAAGAAAATGCTTAATTAGATGGTTATAAAAAGATTCTTTTTATGCTCATTGAAAAGATTGTACCATATAAAAATCTAATCAAGGAACATTTTCTCAAATTACCTGCAATCCCTACCCATCATAAGACTTTGATTTTCATTACGCAACGTTCACTAATGTCTGCCAACAGACGAGAGTGGACACATAATTAGCAGTGCTACTATGATGTTAGTCATCTTATTCATATATAAAACACTCACATGGAAAGTTGGTGGGTAATCACAAGAATAAAAATTCATTGGTAACCCTCTGAACTCTCTGAACTGTGAGAAAAAAATGTTTAAAACTTGTATACAGTACAGTGACCTAAGTTTGTGTATATGTAATTCATAAAAAACAATTCTTGTGAGGAGCTAAGAGGTCAACCTCATGCTGAAGGTCATAGGTTACACCACTTTCCCATATATATATACACACACCACTTTCCCATATATATATATATATATATATATATATATGGGAAAGTGGTGTAACCTATGACCTTCAGCATGAAGTTGACCTCTTAGCTCCTCACAAGAATAAAAATTCATTGGTAACCCTCTGAACTCTCTGAACTGTGAGAAAAAAATGTTTAAAAGAAGTTTTAAAACTTATATAAACTTTAAAACTTACTTGTGCCAGGCACCTTAGTTTATTACCCTGCTTGGAGAGATAGCTATTGAGTAAACAAGTACTGAAGAAAAGAAAATACTTGTACATTCTTTGGTTGATTGTTCATCATTGAAATGGCTATAGTTTTTATTTTATTGCATTATGAGTTTCCTCAGACCACCTCCTCTCCTAGAAAAGGACATAAATATACTATATTTCAGTATGTGTCATGTTAATTGATTACTGCAGAGAGTCTGTTGAGCTGAGGGAGGAAGTCCTGCAAACTGCACTGGTGACTGGTGTGTGTGTGTGTGTGTGTGAATACACACTCAGTGCAGCTTTATCTCAGATGTCTTTAAAACCTTCTGGTGTTAATATTGACTTGGACAATAAAGTTTGGTACAGAGGAAATTGGTGAATTGTCTGTTTTAACAGAAATCTCTGGAAAGGTTCAGATTGACTGGAGTGTCCTGGGGTCACAGTCTGGTCACTTTGCTTGCTGGCATGATCTGGAGGTAATTAGCTGGTCCCATCATCCCTTTCTTGCATCTCAGAAGCTTTAAACCTTGTAATTATATCACCAGTGGAGGCTCATGGTCCAAGAACTTGAACTGAACATCCAGGCCTGATGAACAAACCTCTGATACTGATCGGTCCATTGGTGATTACATTTGACAAACAAGGGATCCTGTTGGGAACAAGGGATTTGTTGCAAGATTCTTGCGTTAGAGAGGAGAGTCATTTTTTGTCTGGTGTCAGAGGTCGAGGGACAAAGTGTTTTTCTTTGTGCAAGTCTGGTTGGTGCTGCAGTGTAGTCATTAGCAGCAGTTTGATATGTGATAAGTGTGCTCTTCACACTCAGGCCTACTTCTACACCTCTTAAATCCTGCTTGGAGATAGATACCAAAAGATATATTCATATACTGTATATTTGTGTGTGTGTGTTGTGTATGGGACATTACTGTAACCTTCAGCACTGTGTTGACCTCTTAGGTCCTGCGTGGAAAAACACACACAGAGGATACTCATTCCAACGTCTTGCATAAGAGGGTTTGTTTGTTTTTACAGGATCTCAAATAAGTTTGTAATCCTTTGCAGACAATCCCGTAATACATTATATTAAAAACTATGACCCTTACAAACATAGGAGATGAACCATAGAACGAACAAGCAGAAACACTTACAAACTGTCATAAAAGCCCTTTTTTCTTGTCTTTAGTAGTTGTTTATCCAACAAACATCTCTCTCCAACTAGGCAAGAGGAACAAAGTCAGGCATTTGGCACTGTAAACTACTGTAGTGCAAGAGAGCTGAACAGATGACAGATTTGTATATTTGGACATATACTGTATATCATAAAGGTTTATGGGATTGTACCATGATTGTAACTTCTTGCTAAAGAGGGTTTTGTTTTCTTTTGAGAGGATCTCAAACAAGTTTTAATCCTGGGAGGATGTCTCTCCCGTGTGAATGTGCGTGTGTGTGTGTGTTTTTATTTAGTTTCATTCCTTTATTTATATATTTTATTTCAATTCAGAGAACTGATATGGTGCAGCAAGTCAGCTTTGCTGCCAGTTTGTTTCTGTGGCCAGCAGCAGTACTGCAACTGAATCATTCCCATTGGACACATGTAAAAAAAAAAAAAAGAAAAGAAAACTGCTGACAGGGCACCTCCAACTGAAAACAAGGCAAATTATTATTCTTTAATATTATTTTTTATACCACGAAGGTTTAATAATTATAAAACATTCTTTGAGAAAAAGTTATTTTTATGTGCATGACATCATCCTGATGTAAAATCAATTGGATGAGCTGGGCAGAGCCAGGGTGGAAGACACTAATGCACATGTGGAATAGACTACACAACATGGGAGTAAACCAGGCAGAGAACTTTTTTGGCAGTGGTTCACTCACAGTTCATTCACAGTTCTCATAATACATCCATGGGTCACATGGGAGGGGCGGGATCAGTCTCAGTGCCTGTTACACATAAAAAAATGACTGTCTATGGGTTAAGAAAAGTCTCATGAAGTCCTTTTGACAACCTGAAAACTGTATTTTCAGCATACATATAATCCCAGCGCCCTAAATTAGAAAATACTCATTTAAACTTTTTGTTTTAACTTAAAGCTTCTGATGATAGATTAATGTAATGTAGTTGAAGCATTGACATGGATAAACACCCGTAAATGCAAGGTTATTGAGCAGTGTGCTGGGCAGTGTGAGCCAGCCACACAGGGAGAGAGAAGGCCTTACATAAGAGACCGGGCACAGCTCCCAACACTCTATTAGATTTTCTCACTCTGCACTCAGAGAGAGGATGTAGGCCCTCGGCTTTGGATAGACACACACACACGTACGCAGGATTGCTGACTGAACTCACCCCATGTCTTCTCAGACACAAAGGGGTTGTAAATGTTTAACATCAGAACAAAACAGTCTATTTCCCAACCAGGAATTTAGACAGCCACCAGTCTGTGGTTGTGGTTTCACTGTTAAGAAAAGCAAAGTTTGGTCATGCACTGTATCCGGCTCCCAGTAAGCTTTAATTAGTCAGCACTTGAACACAAGCCTCTATGACGTTGTCAAATAAAATCTACGATACAGTATCTGACTATATCTTCCAAACAGGAGAAGGATTTGATAAGGACTGCATGTGCCGTAATACAAATTTTAAGGTAGAATAAAATAAAATAGAGCAAATTAGTGAGGAGTACTGATTGAGGAAGAAAGTGATCAGAGAAGAACAGATATCGGACCTTTCTCTCTTCAGCTCTTTCGTTTCCTGCCGGACTTTCTCCAAATCTTCCCACAGTCTTGTCACTTCCTCTTCAGCTGCGCAGTACTTCCGGTTCATTTGTTCCTCCCTGTGTTGCCATGACGACAGCTGCTCCTGCACAGTGGCACACCTTCGTTGGCATGACAACCACCTCTCATGTTTCTTCTCCAACTCCCCTTTTAACCTGTCAGAGAGACGCAGAGACAAGAACTATTCTCGAGCGGATCTTTTTTTTTTTTTTCATCTGCATGTATATGAGGCATGTATAAGCATGGTCTCAAGCTTTGAGAGCAGAGTAAAGCTCCACACAAACACGCACTCACACACACACACACACAGGTCAACAGTTGAGCGTAATCGTCAGAGTGAGTCTATTACATAAGAGAGAAGCTGTTTACTCTCCAACCCTATCAGGCTCTTTTACGCTTACAGTCAAGTGGTTGACACACACACACACACGAAAACTGGGCCAAACCCTACTTTCAAACACCCATTTTTGTTTTTTTCTCTCTACTGAAATAAATAGGCAGGGTTTGCCACATAGGTCAAGTACCAAATCATTGTGTTCTGATAGTGAAATTTGTGCACATACATACATAAAAATAACTACTTTTCTCTTCATCTACCCTGTCTTATAACACAAAGGAGACAATAATGAACACCTTTACGTGCCAGTATATGTGTTTATCTACCAGCATTAATGCTCCATTTAGTAGATTTCTCCATATATCAGGAGACAAATAAGCAGGTTTAAATATTTTTTGAATGAGAGTTCATATAAAGAGAGGACGGTGGACTGAAAAACAGCAGGTAATTGTTAAGTGATTAGAAGCTGTCTACAGAAGAAGATGCCTTCTCATCTCTCTCATTCTCTCCCCTTAACTTGATTGGCAATGAAAATGATCAGTTTTACAGTAACATGTTGGTTTGTTTGACGGTCTGTGTTCTCGCAGTCCTAAGTCTGAGGTTGACAAACGAAGAGAAACTACAGACATTCACCAAAATCTGTTTAAAACCAATTGAACAAAGTGAGCAGAAGTGGACAGATTCACAAACCATTCAACTTAAAACCAGCAACTACTACATAACAGCTGCTTATTGATTCTGCAGAAGCTCACAGCAGAAACCAAAGCTTTTTGATCAAATAAACATCTGGACACCTATGGTCTCCAATCTTGAACAATTAGGTGAATTGTTGTCTCCCATTACATTTTCTCTCAGCTCTGGTGGGTGTGTGTGTGGGGTGGGGGGGTTTAGCTCTCTCTTCTGAAATAGCCTCCACCCCCCCAGTGGAGTGCTATCATATGTTGAGCTGTATAGGAGCCAGAGGGTGAGATCAGAGACTGTTGTGTGGGAAGGGAAATAAATCAACAGTGTAATTGAACACACTAGGCTGCCAGTGGCTTAGAAAAAGAATAGCAGCAGATACCATGTGAAAAAATACACACCCCACATACATCTAACGCATGTGGGGAAAGATGAGAGGCTCTGTGTGTACGTCTGTGGGTGTACGCATGTGGGTTGGGTGTGTGCACACATGTGTGCCTGCGTATTAGTGTGATTTACTCTGAAAGACGTGCCACTACGCCTCTGCATATCTATGTGCGTGCCTCTGTGCACAGATGAGTGTATGTGTGTGTGTGAGAAACATGACTCTTCGCCAACTAAGAAGTGCTTCCATCTGTTGCGCCAGCCTCACACGAGACTCTCTGCTGTGTCACTGGCACTTTATGGAGCCTGAGATCTCCTCAACTGATCCAAGAGCAGATCTCAGCTGACACTAATATCCCTTCCTCTCTCTGGGAGGAAGGAGATGGAGAAGAGTGATGAAGCAGAGGAAGAGGATGATTTGGAGGAGAATGAGAGGGATGAGTACAGGGATTGTGCGAAAGTTGGAGAAGGAAAGGGATGGAGAATTTATCACGAGACAAAACAATAGTGCAGGGAAGAAGATGACATTTGACAGGCCTATACAGAATAGAAGACAGTATACCTGCGTATTTTTTCTTTATGCTCCCTCTCAGAGTCCTCTTGTTGGCACAGCAGCACGTCTCTCTGTCTCCTCTGCTCCCTGGAGACACAAAGTGCACGGCATTGGTCAGTCTTATCCACTCAGTTTTCACCAAATCCATTTGCTGGGTCAGTAAATTCAAGGCCAGGGTTGACTGAAAAACCTTGAAAATGAGTAATACTTCGCTGTTTCCCTAAGATGTAATCCACATTAATTATACAGACTGAAGGCTAAAGGAAGTGTAGTGTTTACTACAGGCTCTGATTGGGAGGCAGAGTATGTTTTTACAATTGTCATTGAAAAGTACTTGGGCAGGATACCAAAGTGTATACTCCTACGCTTGGATCTCCATGTGGAAGAGGCCAAGCTTAACAATGAATTCTCCCACTGGGATCACCAAAAGTTCAAGAAAGCTTCCTGTATATCACGACTCTTTTGACTAGCAAAATGCTACTAGCTGTCATTCCACAACTGCATTGGTCTGCTTTAGTGCGACTGTATTAAAGGTCTTAGTTGTTCAAATGTAAGGCGTATAGGCTGTGTGCATGTGTGCGGCTTTGTGTTGGAGATCACCTCGTCTTCCATGTGCTCTGCTGCCTCGCTCTTGAGAAAGTAAATTGGAAATCAGTTTTAATTCTAATTCTGCGTGCCATGACTGTATGTGGTATTTCCCGCCTTCTGCGCACACACAACCACAACCAAACACACACACACACACACACACTCACACACACACAGACTTTACCCTAACCCTCCTAACCCTGTCGGCTTCTCAGCCTAATCCCCTCTCTGGCGGCATGATCAGTTAATGTGTTTGTGTGTGTGCGTGTGAGTGTGTGTGTGTGTAGCTGGCTGTCTAGCCCTGTGACCTTGCAGCCACACGCAATGAGGATACAGAGTGAGAGGGCTCGCACGTCTGAGCTCACAGACAAACAGGCTGTTTTCACTGCTGATCTTCAACAGATTTTTCTGACAACTGTGTGGAATTATTTGTACATTTTACTAAACTCGATTCAGTAAAACATCCATCACTCTATACCAGAAATGATTATTATATCTGCATTGGTTGTAACAAACTGTGTTCCTTTAAAGTGCAATAGTACAACATCCATATTGTTGTACTACCAGTGTATCATTTAATGATGTTTGGAAGTATTTTTCTAATATCAAAAGCAATTTAAAAAAAAAAATGTTTTAACAGTGACAATATGTGAAAGTTAGCCACAGACAAAGAAGCACAGATACACACAATCACGCTCACAGCTGTCTGGCACCAGTTATCATCCTCCCTCGCTTTGTTCCTCTTTTAACCCTCTTTTCCTCTAGTGCTGTCACAGCTACTGGTGATTTAGAGCAGGACCCTGAGCGCTCGTACATTCTGCCTATTTAGCCACAGAGTCTGCTGTGCCTGTCCCTCTTTTTTCTCTCCTCTTTCTGTCTTCAAGGTCAGAGATGACATTATATCTGACTCTCAACTGCTGTTTCCACTATTCTTTATCCTCTGGTCGCCTGTTCCCGCATTTTTTTTGTTTTGTTTTCAGAGGTGAAAAGGGGGCTGACAGACAGCAAAATAAGAGTAAAGACAGAGGGTGGTATTTTTGTAAATTAAAACGCAGTGTTTAAAGTGCAGTCAAGTGCACCAAAGGAGCTGTAGGCATGTACTCAGTGTGCACATGGAAACAAGGTGAGATGAGGAAGTATCTATTATCATATATTATCAGTGGGTGTGTTGGGAGTAACAATCATGGCATGAGGGCTCATTAGGGGTTTCAGTAATATCTTACGATTTTCCATGGAATTGAATTAACTGAGTGTGTTCAATGTGACCTCAGGACATCACTGTCTCCATCACTCATGATGACTCCCACTGCATAAACTAAGAATCTGTGTGGAAGAATGAATCATAACCAACCAGCGTGATGTGTCTGCTGGTTCGCGCAAGATTTAATCAAGTTAACCACAGTGGATCTGGCATGCATAATCACAGCTTGACAGCGCACGTCACTCAAATTACAGACTGCAGGTGGAACACATACCTGCAGCCTTCACCTGGCTGTAAAGAGACTTAATCAGCTGATGTGGATGACAGATGCTGATAAGAATCAAACATTAATCTTCACTCTGCCTTCTTGGTCAAAATCAGAATAGAAAAAAAAAAACATTTCTGTGTAATTAGATGTGTCAACCGGGCAAAGAGTGAATCGTAAAAGTGAAACAGACAAGCAAAATATGTGGGTGTGCCTCCACAAATTAAAATGAAGAAAACTGTACAGAGTTTGCTGTTGTCCCAGTTGTCCAGAGCAGACTGTTGGCAGACGGCGCAGAACATGGTGACTCTTGACACCAAAACTGAATGTACCAATGTGGCGCTTGGTAAGTCACCAAAATAGTGAACATAAATGTCTCTGCATTTCAGGAAAATACCATGTCTTGTGCAGCATGTGCTCACATGATAATATAGCCCAGAGAGAAAGAGCGAGAGAGATGAGAGACTTTTTTTTCAAATCTGAGAAAGAAAGACTTCCTCTTTCCTGAAGGGCTGTGACTGATTTTATCTAACATTAGGTAAACAGGGAACTGAGGTAACAGAGGGAGAAAGAGAGCGAATAGTGTGTCTGTTTGTGTGTCAGGCAAATGGCAAAGCAAGATCTTGTGGGAAACGTGGTGCTTGGATACACCCTGAGATCAATAGTTATTTTACTGCCAACAGTCACACAGGCACACACACACACACGCGATGCAGCAGACGCATATGTGCACACGCACATTGGACACGCACAAAGCAGCCAGCGTGCGTCAGCGTTATAAAAACAAGCTGTATCACATCAATCACGTCAATCCTTTGCTCTTTCTCTCTTGACCTTCACTCATTCCATCATACACTCTTTCATCTCTCCCCTGCTCGTTGCATCCATCCTGTCTTTCATCTATCCCTCTCTTCCCTCTAATCCATCCTTTCAACCTGGCCCGCGCCTGTGTTGGATGATCCATTTGTTCATCCTCTGATGAAAGGATGAGCTCAACGTCTCCTGCCAATCAGAGTACAGCAGGAAGCTCCCCATCACCTTTTACATGCATGTCATCCAGACGTTACGGGAAGGGGTTTGTGACGCTCTCTCTGGTCGAACGCTGTCAAAGTGCCTTTGCACAAAGTTCGTAACTGCCCATCACTCCTGAAGTTGCTCAGTGGCTGATAGTATAAGTTGTAAATCAGGTAGCAAAAGGTGATCATCACATTATACATCAAGCATTGACAGTCAGCACTATTCAAATGTTGCATTCCTCATAAAAATACTACGAATGCATGAATAAAATTCAGGTGCATGGCCAAGACTGAAAACATGAAAAAAGATCTGAATGTGTGTGTGTGTGTGTGTGAGTATGTGAGTGCATGTACAGTATAAGTGGTCACGACAAAACAAGCTGCCCTTGAGTGTCTCTCTGGCATGCTGATCAGATTGCATGCTAGGATCAGAAGGATTCCACAGCCGCTCGCTGTCCTTAGACCGCCCCTGAAATATGTGTGTATGTGTGTGTTTCCAAGGCAATGGGCTGGCGCCACAGAAACCCAACAGGTGCGGAACACTGATGTTTGATGGAGGTGGGGGTCAAAGGTTGGGCAGTTGTCATGGCAACACATCTTGCACACAAACAAACTCGTACTTTTTGTTCTGTGATCTTGAGGGGGAATCAAAGGTTTTGAAACCTCTGGAGCTGATATGATGCATGGTGAGGCTGAAAGGATACAGAACACACAAACACAAACACACACACACACACACACACACACACGCACGCACAAGTTTGCGCAGCTATCCTCCATTCATTTTGTGCAGCCTAACCCTAACCATAACCTAATGTCAATTCACACCTTACCCCTAACCTTAACCAGGACCTCAGAAATGATGTTTTGCTGCATTAGGACTGGGCTTTGGTCCCCATGAGGACTATTGGTCCCAATAAGATCAGTGTTTATACCAGAAATGGTCCCAATAAGGATAGAAAAGCACGTACACACACACATACATACACACACACACACAGCGGCTGAGGAAGAGGGTGTTTGAACAGGCGACCAATCAGCATCTGGACAGTGAAAGCAGAGTTAGCCGATAAACTCAGACGTCCCATCTGGACCTCAGTCTAGACCTCGCCTGATTGTCTGCCACGCATGAGACAGAGAGAGAAATCATTGTTTGGATGTTGTGTAATTTGCAAATAAACATTTTCAACCCTCAATGTTTTGCAAAACATTTTAAGATTAACATTTACATTTAATGTTTACCTAATCATATAATTTATGTATTAAACTTAAATTGTTATTCTGTTCCTCCATATTTCAGTTCTACTACCACTGCTTCTGTTTACTCTGTAAATACAGTATTGTTACTAGTCTGTGAGACTAGTCTGTTCATCCTGAAAGAGAAATCTCTTGTCTGTTGCTCTTCCTGTGGAATTTTTTGAAGGTATTTTCCCCCTTTTTCCCTCTTTTTTTGTGGAGACTATCTACATTTGGCAAAATTAAAGGGTATGTACACCCCCAATTTCTGCCTGGCTCTCCCCAATCAGAATATTTAAAAAATACTGTACACAGAGCTGCTGTGTAGAGATTGGGCGGCAGAGTTGCTCCGATATATATGAGCTCCTGTTTTCCCTCTCCACAATCCTCTCCACACACACACACACACACACACTCCTTATCATGCAATAGAGTCTCAGACTTGAGCACACCCACACCTCCTCCCTCCTCTTCCTCCTCCACACCTCCTCATGCAACATGGCCTTAAGGCTGATTCTCCCTATAGCATATGTCCATATGTCTGGGTGGGTCGCGTGCGACTGCAAACATCCCCTCCATCCTCTCTGTCTCAGCCCTGATCCCTGTATTGGATGGACATGCACATTCCACACACACACATACACACATCCTCAAAGTCGAATAGAGTTAGATACATGCACACAGTGGTATGTACAATTTGTGTGGCAGGTCAGAGAGCAGCGTGACAAAATAGAGGGTTTTTTTCTGCTCGTAACATGGGGATTTGGCAGAGAAGCGTCTCTTAAAAATAATCTTTTCCTTGAACAAGTGGAAATCAATCAGTTTGGTGACATATTTGGAGAAAAAAGCAACTGGTAGCATTATTTTAATCTTCTATATTTTATTTAAATATTATTCATTAATAAATTACTGTTTCATCTGATGTCTACTGGGTCAAGTAGTCACAGATTATCAGACAGATGCAACTTTTTGTGTCTTACTTTGCACTGTGTGTGTCACTAAAACAGTTATATTCTTTATAAGGCATACTTGGACTTAATTAAATCCAAAATTTTTCTGCACATTAATCTGGATGTATCTTTAATCTCTCTGTAAACAAGGCTTATATGTAGCTAACCAGTGCTCCAGACAGGAAAAGTGATTTAATAGACACACACACACACACACACACACAAACACACTTATGCATACACACAATACCCTTGTACTTAGACACATACACATGTTGCAAAAAGTCATGCATATACGCACACACACATCCAAACTCCACCACACATACTGCACGAGATCTCCCGTAACTGAAGCCATAATCTAACAGCTGGTAAGGAGCTTTTTTCCTAATTTCCTTTTCAATATGAGAGCATGATTTATTGATTTCACGTTCAGATTTTGTAATTTTTTCCATCAAAACTCGGCCCTCGCACTCCAATAGCCCCTGCTTGCGTGTAGATTTGCTCTGCTTCTGCTCAAACTGCTTCTGCTTCTGTGCGCTCGTGAAACGTCTGCTCTCACATTTCTGCTCTGTTCTTGGATTTTTTTGTGCAACAACCCTGTCAAAATCCCCCAACCAATAGAAAGCCAGGTGTAGTGTTGACCAATGAATTGATCCCTGCCTCCTTGCAGGGATGTTCGCTTAACTTCTTAGAGGATCCCGTACGGGTGATTACCCTTTAATCAGGTTCATCCACTTCCAGGGCTTTATTAAATGTACTTCCATTGCTTTCTTTATGACTTTTGGAATAAAAGCACAGTTAATGAATAGACCAGTGCCCATATTTTTTATTTTACTATAATAGCTACATATAATAGTAGCCGTATAGCACACCAGCCTCCTGTCAGTGTGCTAGACGTGTATGTATGTGTAGCTATACACTATACCTGGCTTTCTATTGGCTGGGGAATTTTGACAGGGTTGTTGCACAAAAAAATCCAAGAGCAGAGCAGAAACCTGAGAACAGATGTTTCACGAGCACACAGAAGCAGCCTGAGTGCGAGGAGAAGGGCTGAAGCTGGAGCAGAAGATCTGTGCAAGCAACAATATATTTGAGTGCAAGCATACAGTTTTGAGCAGAAGCAGAGCAAATATAGGCGCAAGAAGGGGCTATTTGACTGCGAGGGCAGAGTTTTGAGGGAAATAATTACAAAATCTGAATGTGAAATCAATAAATCATGCTCTCAAATTGAAAGACCGCGCTCTTAAATAAAGATAGGAAAAAGCCCCATATCTGACAGCACTTTAAAACTGATAAAGAGAGAAAAAACGGAATCAAGATCTGTCATTTCTAAAGGTCAAAAACAAAGTTTATGATAAAAAAAAAATGGAAGAGAGAATAAGAGAGTAATGGGGAGGTTACTGAGGGAGAAGAAGGAAACATTAGTGAACAGACAAGTGCTTCATCTGTAGTCTGTCAGGTCAAGTAGTCCTTTAATGCTTTGATTATCAGATAAAGGCAATATTTACCATTTACTCCCCTTCTGTGTGGGGGGATGTGTGTGTGTTTGTGTGTCTGTGTGTCTGTGTGTGTGCACGTGTGCGTATGTGTGTGTCTCTTTGAGTATTTTTCCTTTTCTGTGTCTTTGTGTGTACTTTTTAAAAGTTGATGTTTCAAATATTATGAATGACAAAACACCAAAACAATATATTAAAAGCCTTCTCGGTCACTTATAAATAACACTATGTGGGACATGTGCAAACAGTTGGGAAAAGCAGCCACTGTGCTGTGAAAACCAGAGTTAGGACATGACCAATTATGGAACAATTTATCCTTTTGAAATTCTTGGAGAGTTAAAAATAAAATGACGGCAAAACCTGACCTGCACGCATTCTTATGCTTGTGAAAGCAGTGCTGCATACTGCACACGTTGAGTGAAAAGTACATTGGCTTTGATTCTGTGTTTCCAAATTAAATACATTTTGATTTTCCAGTGCTGTATGAAGAATAATGAAGAAGCACCTCAACCCCATCAAATGTATGCTGGTGCTGGTAGCCTTGGAACTCTTAAAGCCTCTGGAAATTTGGCTTGAAATAATAAAAATGCATATATAATATATATATATATATATATAATATCATAACTATTAGAAGACCTAGTTAAAAAAACAACTTATTTTGCTGTTTTGACCATTTCTCAAGACTGTGTAGGCGTGGCAGATCTCATATCGATTGACACCTGCACTGGTTACTGGGGGCTGGCTAACTACAGTAGCTAACGACTGAGTTTCCATGGTGCGGAGTCACGCTTCTAACTCACTAAGCCTCGCCTCCAACACGGTAAATACACTACATTTATTACATATACCGTTATCACTTAAGGAGGCAGAGGAATAGCTAAACATAAGACACATTTAGCAAGAGAGAGCAGGAGAGCGAGAGGTAGAGAGGGAAGCCATTGCTAACTGCTAAGCTAAAGTAACTAGCAGATCTGAAAAGCGTGTAAACAAATTTGTGACTTGCGAGAATTTATTTATTGTGTAATATTCATGATAAATGTCTGAGCATAACCACACCCAATTCAAACCCAATATTAGGAAAGTTTACAAAAACTTAAATGACAATATTTCAAATTTGGATTAAAACTAATTTCTAATACTTTTTAAATGCTTACTATTATTATTGTGGATTTGGGTTTTCAGTGGCTTTAACTGCTTGAAGGAGGAGGACTGCACACAGACTTGCTTGTTTCATCAACTTCTTTATTCAAACAGCATTGTGCTGAATCAAAGCCCAACGTTTCAGCTTACACTAAAAAATCTTAAAGACATTCAAGTCTCTTCAGATTTGAGAAGCCGCCCTAAAATCCACGATAACCTGAATTCTCCTTGTTATTCATGCGCTCATTGCAATAACACAACCCATACTGAAGAGTTCAGGCATCCCCATTCAAGACAGACCTTTAATGTAAAGGGACGCATTACTTGTGCCACCAGTGCTGTTTACATGCTGAAATGACCATGTGGCTTGATGTATGTAGGGAAGACAAAACGACAATTTCAGAACACAAAAGCACTACTAAGAGACAGGATCTCACTTCTCCTGTAGCAAAACATTTTCTAGAACACAGCCACACAACGTCTAGTCTACGCTTTCAAGGCTTTGAGTAAGTGAATTGCAATAAACGAGGTGGCAATCTGATACATAAATTAAACACACTATCATCACATGGACTGAATGAAGAGCTAGACTTGAGGCGTTTCCTTACAAGCAAAGTTTAACTGGCTAGATTGGTTTGTTTTGATTTAACCATAAGATGGTGCCATAAAGTGTAAAGCAAGCACAGGTAACAATACAGGGGACACAGATGATGGCTTAATATTGAATGATGTCATTATCCTATAGGATGCCTTGTGTGTTGTTTGAAAAGCGTTTTTTTTCGCCTGCATTCCGCAAAGACCCACCCTACTCTGCATCTGATTGGCTAGTACTCGTTGCCTTCCAGGTGTTGTGTGATTGGATGCTATGTGTGCAACGCCAAATGCACAATCCTGAGGTAAACTGCTAGGGTTGGTAGGTAGGTAGGTTTAGGCATAATTATGAGAAGAGGGTTGGTTAGGTTGGTTAGGTTTAGGCATGAGGAGTGAGATGGTTAGGGTTAGGGTAAAAATATCAGGGTAATAAACAATGGAAACGATTGTGTTTTGTCTCTCACACCTACACCTACTTTACAGTTTTTCCAAACATGGGGTCAAAATTCAACATGGGGTCAGAGAAGACACAAGACATTTTTAAGACTGACATATTGATCTTTTTGATATGTGAAATGTTAAATATAACATAATTTCTATTTAATCCATTTGAAGCTCACTACTTGAAAATACTACAAGGCTGTACTAAGGCACAGCAATGCTTTGAGCTAAATGCTAACATCGGCATGCTATCATGCTTACAATGATGATGCCAACATGTTGATGTCTCACAGATATTATATTTACCATGTTCACCATCTTGCTAATTAGCACTGAGCACAAAAAGGCTGATGTGAATGTCATTAAGGTTTGCAGGAACTTGGTCAGAAACCAAAGTGTTGAACAAATTGAAATTTTATCCTAATGAGAAGTGAAAGGATCGCCAAATTTATTACAATTCATCTGCACCTAATTTCATGCCAATCCATCCAATAGTTGTCAAGACATTTCACTCAAAACCATAAATATCAACCTCATCCTTATCTTAAACTCACATGACAATTTCACCTGCAGCTTATCGTGATTTAGGGGTTTGAGAAACCCTGATTTATGTGATTTCTAAATGTCTTTCTGCATTTGTACAGTATGTGTTGTGAGTGTGTCTGTAAGCGTCCGTGTGTGTGTGTATGTTTGTGTCTGCAGGTCCAGGTATTAAAGAGGAAGGAAAAGGGGAAAAAATGTCAAAGGAGCTGCAAAATGTTTGAACTGATAGAGCTTCATCATCAGCATATTTTCAAAAGCCACAGGGGCATTTTTCTGAAGTCTTAAACCCCTGACTAGACCTTTGTGTGAGTGTATAAAAGTCAAATCCTCTGTTGTTTCAGTTTAGCAGGCCCGGTATGTGGAGTGTGAGCATTTCCTGGTTTGGGCGGGGCAAGTGTAGAGGCAGTACAGATGGTTTTGATTGGTTGAGGAAAATTATACAAAGAGCCAAGCCCTGCAGTGACCTGTTCTTCACCCGGCATAGTACGCATACCGCGATCCACCTGCGTCCCCATCTGTGCGTGTGCACGTTATTTCATGTATGTTGTGTGTGTGTGTGTGTGTGTGTGGGGGGGGGGGGGTGGGGTGGGGTGGGGGGTCACCACATACTGAAGACACTTACATCAGCTGCTGAGTTAGATGCTCCTTCTCTTCTCTCATTTTCTGAAACTCCACACTGGAATGCTTCAGCTCGTCTCTCACCACTATTCTCACACACACACACACACACACACACACACACACACACACACACACACACACACACACACACACACACACACACACACAGAGAGAGATCGGAGTTTACCTGACATGATGAAGATGCTTTAAAAGCTTACAAAAGCTTGCCTGCACATTTGGTGAATTCCCACGCTGGCTCAAAGCCAGGCTTGTCACCAGAGGCTGTTACACTGTATGATTTACAGAAAGTCAGAGACAGGAGAGAAAAGAGACAGACAGACAGGTACAGTAGGCAGAGTCTCCTATCACATTGTTACTTCACACTTGGGCAAAGGAGGAAACCCTATGAACCCATGAAACTATCTAAGAGAGTGACAAGATTGGAAGGAGAAACAAAACAAGGGGCGGAGGAGGAGGAACACAAAAGAAAGACAGGTTCCAGACAGAAACATGAGAGCACCTCAAACAAGAGGTGAGGAGGAAGAGTGAGAAACACAGTAGGGTTGAAAAGAAAACCAAGACAGAAAAGTGAGACATAAGGAAGCAGTTGAAAATGAGAGAGAAAGGCAGAAAGACAGAGAGCAGCAGGAGGGGAGTGTGTTGAACAGAAGGGAGTACGAGGGAATTTGTGCTCAGGGGAAACCATGAAATAGTACACCCCAGTCTGGCAGTCTTTGTTGTTGTGTGCCGGATACAAAGTAGCTGCTGTATTGCTACTGTTTCCTCCCTTCATCTCTTATCCATTTTCACCCTGACAACTTTAAACACAATGTGTACGCAGCAATAAGACAAAATCAAATGTCACAGGGATAAAGCGGCTAGCGAGCATGATGAAAATAAACATTTCATACATATAACAGCCATAAAAATAACAGAGCAGAGTAGAACACATTTTAAATTAGACGGTGCTTGATCTGAATAAGCATGTTTTAAGCTATATATGACAAATTTCTTCTTGCTTCAATGCAAACCTGCTGTGATCTGGCAAAAGTAGGGAGTGTAATTTTGTTCTGCACATTCAAATTTACATAAAAGGTTTCCAGGCTGCTGAATATATTTATTAAAAAAAAAAAAAAACGACCTAGGAGAAACGCTTAACTGCAATATTTAGGCCTTGTGTCAGGCCAACAACTTGTCAGACTGTAGCACTGTCTGACTGTCTACTGCAGCTCCAGACGGGAGGGGATATCACGCAAGAGAAAAGCACTTAAGTTTCAAGTCTGAATAGTGAGACGCGACAACATTTTCTGGAAACTTCACTTTGTGCCTTAAGTAGAAATATATGTATTGTGGTCTGACATCATCATCATCATCATTTTCGCCAACATCATCACCAACTTTCCCATTATCTTATCTTAGTAAGCTTCATTGATAACTTCAAAGTCAAGTACTAGAATTGTTTGTGTAAGCTGTCTTGTCTGTACACCATAGAGAAAGGCATGAAAAGGTCATCATCATCATCCCCCCCCTTCCCCAGTATCATCATTATTGTGCTCATCATCATCATTTATATAAAATAGTGAGGGCCAACACTGAGTGCATTCACCACAAGAAGTGTTCCAAGAAGTTCCCTGGGAGGAACTATGACGTGAGGATAAAGGTGAGGATAAAGTTAGAGGTCTGAATATCATCATGTGCAGTTTCCGTTTGAACTCCTCATTAGGTCTGATTAGTAAAAACTCAGAGAAGTGGAGTTACATGTGTAAGTTGAAACAAATTAGACTTGAAACATAAAATATGCTTTGAACTGTAGCTACACATGTAACTTGGTGTGGACAGCTGTATTGATTTAAATGGATGTCTATCTGTACCATCAGATGTGCGTGAGACAAACAACAGAAAAAAGCTGTTGAAACATGCCTGGTTTCAACAGCAACATGTCTGGTTATCAATATTAGAGACATTTTTATCAGTCATATATATAAGTCACACATATATATATAAGATAAGATATATAAATAAGTCACAGCCACCTACATTGCTGCGGGAGCCTTCAAGTTATTTCAACTTGATGCAGGTGGTTTCTGTTCATGGATTTCCCCAACTTTTGCTGCTAAAATGCAAAGCAAGTAGCCACTGTAGAATAAAAGTCTCTGTTTGTATAATTTGTTAATGATACGAACATTCAGTAAGTCTCTATGTTGCGCGCATTCACTGGCTCATCAGGGACTTGAATTAGGTGCAGAAGGATTAATCACACAGACTTGTTACAGAGGTTACCATGGTTTGATCACTTTCTCTTGTCTGACACAGCTGTTTGTATGAATGAGAATGTCTGGTCTATGTATATATTTTACTCTATTTCTGTTGTATCTATATTAGATTGGATGTATTAGATGTTACAGTTGGTATTATTTAGTATCTGTGGTATTATAAGTGCTACCATTGACATCACCATAATTATAGGTACTATGCATTAAGCCTGACCTTGATAATTACAAAGAAAATGCGATAAAAAGACAACAAACAAAGAGCAACGTTCAGTCTTTCAGCGTGGATCTGTGTTGGTGTCTGACTACTTGTTTACTTGGCCGACTGGCTAGCAGTGTGGGTAGTGGAGTGTATCAGAAATGTGTTTGTATTTGTGTGTGTGTGTGTGTGTGCGTGCATGTGTGCGTCTACTGTATATTGAAAGAGTTTTCTGTGAGGGTCCTTCAGAGCGGTGCAGCAGGGCACTGTGGCTGCGGATCTGGAGAGCTCTCAGACTGATCCAGCAATGTCAGCCTGACATTCTCTTCCCCCTGTGTCTTTGTTTTCTTTGCTCTCGCTCCTTGTTTTTCTCTCTTTCATTCCTCATTTAACTGTCTTTCTTCTCTCAGCCTTTCTTCATCTATTTCTTCCTTTTCCTCTCTTTCTGTAGCTCAGTTTTCCTCATTCTCTCTTGCCCTCTCTCTCAACTTCCCTTACCCCCACCCCCTCCCCAACCCCCCACTCCTCTCTTGCTGTCTCTCTGCAGGAAAAGGGGAGTGTATGAGGTCCTCCTCAAAGCGGCAATACACCGATAATTGCTTTCTGGTCACTGTGACATGACAAGGTCTGCCAGGATAAAGCAACACACACACATGCGTGTGCACACACTCACAGACACTCAAAAAACGACACACACATAAACACAGAACACATGCACAAAGAGCCACAGCAGCACAAAAACACACGCGGACACACTCACAAATACACACAGAAACAGACATGTCCAAACAGAAATAGTTGTATAAATACTTGATGGAGCAGAAAGACTTTGCAATGAAAGCAAACCAGCCTGTCTGACTTTCTCTACAATGCTTCTATTATGTGTCTCAGCGCTTACACACAGACACACACAGTGTAACAAGGTTGCTGTAAGTATTACAGCAACTTACTGGCAGCCGGCCACAAAGTTACTGTAACAGTTTTACGGTATTGTTACTGGGTTGGCTGTTTGCAGTGTTTCAGCTACGGCACATTTTCATTTTTTGCAAATGTGATCAAAGTACATAACTCTAATGGGTGCCATTACTAATATTAAAAACTCAGCTTAACCATAAGAAAATTGTTATTGTAAATGTGTGCTCCTCCCCTTTGACATACTGACTAGTTCTTATGACAACCCTCCCTGAGAAACTCAAACACTGTTTAACACCAGGGAAGCGTTTAAGGGCAGAGAATATCGGAAAACTTTAGACACTCACAGCAAATCACCGGCATAACCAACACAGTTAGCCACGTTTCCATGTATTAACATGGTAATAAATTTGGAAAGAGTCCCTGGTTGTTTGGTTGTTGTAGATGTCTGTATCATGTTCACTTTGAGGATGAAGAAATGCTAACGACCACAAAAGTCAAATTGTGTAATATTGTATAGTGTTGACGTGACAAAACTGTAAGAAGAAAAGGTCAATGTAATAGCAATCTACTAGAAAAAAAAACAGTAAAAGATGAAGCTGATACCAACAGATATGTTTAATACACACTTAGCTTTGTCTCTATTCACATCTCCACCACAAACTTCCTCCTGTAGGAGCTACTGCCATGAGCAGAGAAAACAAAAAACACAGATATTTTAGTAAAGGTAAAGTTTTAACCTAGAGTACATGTCTAGCTCAGTTTTACATAAATTATGAAAAGAACAGGCTATACTTACAGTTTAAATTATCACGTTACAGGTTTTTCACAGTAGGGGAGAAGTACCATAAACATTGATCAGTATTTTACTCATGATTAATTATGTTCTATGGTAACATGGAGTATAATGGTATTACTGCTCCACTACATTTCAAAATGAAATATTTTGCAAGTCACAAAAATTGGTCACACACTCTATAACAAAGACATAAGCACACACAAACTGGCTCCTCCAGTTAAGAGATTTACATACTGTAATGTAATGTATGGACAGCTAACTGTGAGTAACTGTAAATTACAGCTACCTTTACAGTCACCTATTTTAGCAATACACACACACACACACACACACACACACACACACACTTACACACACACACACACACACAAACAGCTGTACCCTGGAATTCTTACAAGAGTTGCTTAGGGACCACAACAAATTTTGGTCTGTCTAGTTTTTTATGCATAATAAAAACAATACTAGCACCTAAACCACAGCAGACTCATGGAAGGAAGCATTAGATTCCAGAGACCTGGAGGAGTGTCACTGTTAACAGCCTCAAGAATATTTTTATTAACTAGAATACTACAGCATTTATCATTTGTCCCGCTCAGAAACGTAATGTGTGATGCCATATAAACAGAGAAACTTTGTATATCAGGGATTCAGTTTAATTTAGAGTCATGTATAAGAGATTGAGATAGCTTTCCATAAAACATCCAATGATTTTTATACATGTTGCAACAAGTCAATTTCCTACCCGAGCATTTATGTAAGAACCCATTTCGATATAATCGTGTTACAGGGCTGACAGACAGACAGACAGAAAAACACAGACAGATGTGGAGACAATGCTGGACAGAGGTAGTGAAGGGAAATAGAACTATTTGCTAAGTTGTGTGAAAACACATTTGATGCTTTTAGATTACAGCTGTCACTATTAACACATACACACATACAAAGTTAGCTTCCAGGGAAATAGATACCATATAGTCCTAAGAATGGCCCAGGGTGTTGGCAGATGGCTGCGGTTCAGGGATAGGTCACACACACACACACACACATACAGATTCATAGATTCATACACCCTTAGTCACGCTAATGCCATGGCCTTTCAGCGTCATCACTATATCCTCGCTTCAAAATGTTTTTTGAATGTAAACACTAAATACTCACCACCCATCAGCTTCAAATCAAATTGTACAAGTCATCTGCTGACTGCACAAACTGAACAGAAATTATGTTTTTTTTTTTTTTTTTCCTCTGCGCTCACTGCATCATCTTTGTCTCGATCTCTGTAAAATTCCACACCCTTTGAGGTTGTTCCCTCGTCTCCTCCCTCTTCTTCTCCACCTAACCATAAACCACATTCATCTGGTCACATTAGGCAAACCTCCTTGTATTTCTCTGCCTCCCCCCCCCCCCTCTCTCTTCTTCTGCTTTCTTCTGCTGTTTGACGTTAACCACAGAACGCTGATAGACAGGTAGTACAGTTTAATTGCCAGCTAACACCCATATCAGTTTGGAGTCATATGCAGGTGACTGGTTAAGGTGTGTGCTTTGGTCTCTGCAAACTCAGGCCGAAGGGTATTCACAGATTCTGGCTTCAGGCCCATTTTCCTTACTGTACTGCACACTGCATACTTACTGTAGATTTGGTCATAAATAAACACAACTACTAAACATTAAATTACAAAAGTATTACTATGACGTTTTTGTATTATTTTTGTATAGTTTGATGAATTGATGAATATATTGATTACAACTGGTTGTGTGTCTGGTGTTATGCCCTGTCCATTCCTATGTCTGGTTCTCTGTCCCATAGGTCCTGCACTGTACTGTGTTGTGTTATGTGTATCTTATCATGTCCTCCATAGTGTCTTTCTCCTGTGTCTTACTGTGTCTCACATCCTGTTTTGTATCCCTTTTGTCTTATTTACAGTATGACGCTCACATACTGTCACCTGCTTCGTGTTGTCATGACCTGTTAACACACCTGACAAAATATAAAATGCTACAGTTGAGCTAAATGTACATATCAGTGTCATTTAGATTGTATTATTATTAGTGCTTTATTTGTGACAAATAAATATATGGCAGCCGCTGGATTACAAAGCATGGCGTGCTTTTACAAACATGATGCTGATAGTTCTTGTTTTCAAGATTAAATTAGGCAAATGATAGGGGAACGGTGACAGAAAGAATACAGGCATTAAATGTAAGACTGTTTAATTGGACTGTTTATATATTAAAATACTCTAATCTTTACAAAACCTTTTAATTTTCTTTAACTAAGATATAAAATGGTAGATTTTTACATTTTTACTGTATATAATCAGGATTATATGCAGGATTAAATGCAGATTTGATGATAATCAAATCTGCATTTTGTTTGTCTGCATGTGCTACAAATTGTTGCCATTTGGGAGATGAGATACACTACACAAGACAAGATACAACAGTATGTGGAACAAGACACAGTATACAACAACATAAAGCATGATATTACCCCATGAGTTAACATGCCATCTTGACCAGGACCTCCTAGCAGAGGAGATCTTGTATCTCAATGGGACCTTTCTGGTTAAATAAAGGATAAATAAAAAAATAAAAAAGAGTCTGGATATGAATGTGTAGATTTTTTTAATGTTCCTGTGTGTGTACTGTATGTGTGTGTGTTTCTTTGTGTATGTTTGTGTGCATTTCTGGGTGTGTTTTATTGTATTGCATTGGTTAGTTCATGCAGCAGCTGCCTTTCATGCTCACGTCACTGAACAAACACATATTCACACGGCATCACTACAAACACAAGACGACTTTTTTCTTTTTCTCCCTCTTCCTCTATCAAACGTTCTCTTGTTCTGTCTCTCCTTCTTTCTCTTTGTCTATCTGCCAAACACACACACACACACACACACACACACACACACACACACACACACACACACACATACACACACACTTGGCAGCTGTTTGGAACGTGCAGCAGAAAAAAGAAAAAGACCCACCCATGCGGTGAGCCGGAGGTTAGCTCTCCTTCTGGGCATTTACTGTCAACGATGAACACACACACACACACACATAGCCTGCAGTTCTGCCCATCGTGCTTGAAGTGTCTTTAAATTTATACTAAGCGTTTCATGAGTTTATAGCTTTTACGCACAGCAACACACACACACACACACACACACACACAGTCCCTGTTGTTACCTAAATTCTCTTTAAATCTTACAAGAGTTTGTGCGATTATAAACACGCATGTATGCACACACATTATAGTCATCTATTGTGGGCGCTGCCCTGAGAACTAAAAGAGCCACTGTTAGACTAATATTTATTCCTACTGAGAGATTATTTGCTCAACTGTCTTTGCCTCCTTTTTTTGCCAACATCTCTCTTTCATGTCAGCTCCAGTTTTCTTTCCCATGAAATCACCCTCATACATCAAATTTATGCTCCTCTCTCACACTCTCTGTTTATGCTTATTAAAACGTGAGGCTTGAGGTGGTGTGTGTGCATTAATGTGTGTGTTACCTGAGAACACCTGTGTGCTGTGCTGCAGTATCTGAGATCTGAAGGCCTGCCAGGCCCCCATCAGCTGGCTGAGGAAACCCCGTACATGTGTGAGCTCACTGCCAGAGGAGCGGAGCACAGAGCGAGTCTCTCGCAGGGCCTGCTGCTGCTGCGCACACACACCTCTGACACACAAACACACACAGAAGAAAAAAAAATAGCTTGAAAATTCAGTTTAAATGCATAAAAACCGGCAGAGCATTTGATTTTTTTTTTCTCAATAAAGTGACAGTATTTCATTGCTTCGTTACAGATGGCTACAACATCTTGTGGGAGCTGTCATATACAGATTGAGACAGTATTGTTAATAGCTACCTAGGTAGCTGTTAACAAGTGCTGTTAGGATGACAAGTGTGTGAATAAGACAACATTATCCATTAGAGGAGTGGCTCGGAAAGACTGTAGTTGGAATGCGGCAGGGAAATTCTTTGGGCCACTCTCTCCCTCCTTAAAAAATACTTTGACCAGGGCTCTTAATCCCTCAATTATCAGTGTGTAAGAGTAGAAGACTGTGGTTACTGTTCCCTGGTGTAAACGTGTGTAACTGTGGGCTTTTGAAGCAGAGTATTTCTGATAAAGAGCATACTGTACGTTGCTTGGATAGATCAACATAACATTAAAAATGCAACTGCTCTTTCCTTGCAGTTTTTTCCCACTTGTTAATAAAAACTGTACATGTCAAAGTTAGAACTTAGAAAGTCACACAATAGTCACGATTACACATTTTGCATAGTATTTCTGTCTGACTATAACTGATTTTGCAATTTCATGATTTTAAATGTGTGAGACAGATATTTGTGGAAGTACATAGATGACACAGTCTGCAGGTCAACATTTGAGAGAATACAGACACAGATTCCTAAGAGTGGGATCGGTTTTGAGCGTGCAATCCTGATCATGCGTGCGCTCATTTATGTGTTTCCTCACTATTTTTTCCAGCTGCTTTGGCAAGTTCTATGTAGTGGAGATTGCAAGAGGTGTGCTTTTTTTTGGACTAGCAAGCTTCAACAGCACACGCCCACATCTGTATATTAGGGTCATGTCTTAGTGTCAAAGTTAAAGTCTGTGCAGGGGAAAGAGAGGCAAAGACGCATACCATGTAAACTGCAATGGTCCCGGTTCAGGTCTGTCCTGGGACGTTGCTCAAAGTAAGCACAATGAACAGAGATTTATTTGGCCACGGGCCATGTAATATTAAGCAAATCAATGAGCTTTAAAAAAAAGGAGTGGTCGCAACCACTTGAGACTACTTTTAAATTAATTTGGCTCTGAAAATTGTGTGCGTGTTTGCACTAGACTTAAGTGATCATTGTCCAATTTTCTGCATTAGAGATTCCAGACAAAAACAGATTCCATCACATATTATTATAACGAGAGACTTTAAACATTTTGCTGACCAGGCTTTTCTTTGTGATTTATTTCTCAGTGATATCACAAGGCTATGTGCTATTCCTGACCTTGAATTAGCCCTAAGCCATTTCACAGATGTTTTTAACTCCTTAGCAAATAAACATGTTCCCTTTAAGAAACACAGGGCAAAAAATAGATTGAATCCTTGGTTCACACCTGAAATCTCACAGATAATAAGGTTCAGGGATGTAGTGTGGGCAAAAGCACAAGGCTCATAGTCCTCTATGGATTGGCAGACCTTTAGACAGTTGAGAAACAAATGTGTCAGGGCAATTAGAAATGCTAAGTCATGTTATTTTATTGATACCCTGTCCGATTCTAGTGGAAATCCAGCAAAATTCTGGAAAACAATTAAGTCAGTAAATTATGGTCATGCTTACTCCCTACCCATCTTTCTACAGGTTCTGTCCTTGTCTCAGAAAAAGAACGAATCTGTGATATTTTTAGTAGTAATTTTATTTATTCTGGTCACCTGTTTGAAAATCCAAATCTATCTACACTTACCTCAGTCAAAGATGGGCGCAGTTGTAATAAAAATACCCCCTTTGGGGAAACACAGTCCTCTGTTGAGGAGGTTTTTGATTGACCTAAAAAAGGCTGTTGGAGCAGACCTTTTGAATACAAGACTCTTATTACTGGCTGCACCTATTATAGCTTATCCTTTAACTCATATTTTGAATCTAACTATTGTATCAGGGAATATTCCTAAAGTGTGAAAAGCAGCACGTGTACTGCCTCTGCATAAAGTCGGTGACACAACTGACCCAAATAACTACAGCCCAATCTCCAAACTGTCATGTTTAGCTAAAATCTTAGAAAAGCTCATCAATAATCAATTACATCGCTTTCTGTCTGAGCACTGCATTTTAAACCTCCATCAGTCTGGTTTCAGACCTGGACATAGCACTTTGACAGCAGCATGAAAGGTGGTAAATGATGTAACCTGTTCTCTGGATAAGAAGGAGTGTTGTATTGCCCTGTTCATTGATTTGTCTAAAGCATTTGACACAGTGGATCATACTGTTCTTTTGGATAGACTTAGATCAATTGGTTTTGACACAAATGCATGTAACTGGTTTCATAGTTATTTTACTGGCAATACTCAAGCAATAGTAGCAGACCGTCATCAATCTGGTTTCCTTGCAACTACAAAAGGGGTGCCACAGGGCTCAATACTAGGTCCTATTCTGTTCACATTATATATAAATGACGTGGGCTCATTGATTAGTAACAGCTCTATTTATTGTTATGCTGATGACTCAGTAATTTACTCATTGCACCCTCTTTGGACAAAGCTTTGTCTAATTTAAAGGCAGATTTTTTTGACCAAGGGCCCTGATTAAACTTCTCTTAAATTTATTACAGATCACAGTTTTAGAACCAATTCATCGTATCCTTTATGAGATGGTAGGGTGGACATCACTTACCAATCAAAGGGATCAACATTGTCTTTTTCATTGTCATTGTCTTATTTATAAAGCAATCATAAATAAGCTACCATTTTATTTATCATCACTTTTAAGACTTAGAAATAGAATGCATTACCTTGGATATCCCATACATGAACACAGAACTGGGAAAAACTGCATTCACCTCATTTGTGATCAGTAATATGCTTTAATTATACTGTATTCCCCACAGTAATGGCTTTTCATTATTTCATTTCATTCGCTTAACCCAAACCCTTAACACAAAAGTATAAACACTCTGGTTGATTCAGACAGCAGTTTTGATAATAACTAGTGAGCAACTTTTAAGTTGTTCACTTAAAAGTAGTTGCACAATTCCTCTTGCAGGCTCAAATCATCTGTTACACTCATGATTCTGTCCTCACTTGGGCAAAAGTCAAAATCTGTGCCTCATGCTGTACTTGTAGAGTGAACAGCTTGAGAATTTGTTTAGTGCTCACTTAATTTGTTTGTCATTTATTTACTTCCACAGATGTAGAGAATGAATAACAGGTTGAAAAAGAGTTGAATAATTAATAGAGATTAATAAAGACACAGAAAAGGCAGAAGGTAATACATTAAAAGTTGTAGATAAGAAATAGAGGGTTATTGGGGACTAATGTAACCACGTTGTCCTTAAGAAAAGGGCACAGCCATGTTTTACAGCACTCTCCCTTTCCCCCTTTCTCTCCTCCATCTCTCTCACTCTCAAAGAAATATGTTCAGACGAAAAGCACTTTGAGCAACATGAAAGATCACTAGCTCAGCTCACACACTCACACACACACATACGTGCACACACACACGCTCATTCAAGTCACAAACCCATGCAAAGCATGGAAAACTAGAGTGCTGGAATAGAACATTCTGTTATTCGAAGAACACATTTGAAGGAACATGTGGGTGAGAGCACACTGAACCGTTTCCTATTTTCTTACACATACACGCACAACGGTGGGTGCACACAGACACATGTGACCCACACAGATGTGTTGCAAGCATGCGAGGGCACACGTACACACCTGCGTAAACACACACAAGCCTGTATACTCACAGACAAACATCATGAACATGGCTGGCTGTTGCGTGCAAAGTGAAAGTGAGTTTTTGAGAGCTTAAGGGGGTTGAGTGGCTGTTGTTTTTCTTATTCAGGGTTTGTAGCTTAAGGTGATCAAAAATGAAACGGAGTATCAGACGAGACGGGATGAGAGGGGAGACTTTGAGCTGCTCCATGCAGAATGGAGGAGAGCACTGCTTGTCACGAGAGCCAGTTTTATAATGTCAGATGACATAAATCATAAGGCTGACAGCACCAAATGGAGGAACAGATATGAGATCAGATCTGTCACTAGTGATAAGGCTAAGGGAGTGAAAAACAGCGAGAGAGAGAGAGAGACTGCATGCAATTGCTCAATCGATGGTTTACTCATTTTGCAGCTTTCAATGTCAGCCGCCTGATTGAAAAGTCCTTCTTTCCCCCTCGTGTCTCATCTCCTCCCTCCCACTCTCTTCACCTCCACCTCTCTCCTGTCATTAAATGCTCACCTCTTTTTTTCCAACATCTCTCTTTATTTCCAGGAAAAAAAGAAAACAATGGGTTGGCTGAATTAACTTTCTCCTCTCCTCTCTTTTTCCATTCTCTCTCTTATTGTCTTCCCTCTATCATCCCGCACAGTTGTTTCCCATCTGCCCTGGCCTTCCTGCCGTGCATCTGGTCAAGGAGCAGTCAGCCAATCAGGGTGGTGCAGACCCATGCTTTGTTTTTGTTTTTTTTTCCCCATCTTTTGTTTTTGTGTTTCATCTCCATCCTGCTTTGGCTTTGCTTTTTTTTCACATCTTTCCTCCCCCTACTCTTTCATGTCATTTTCTCCATTCTAATTTTCATGTTATTTCCTTACCTGACAATTTCACCTTGCTGCTTCTCTTTTCCAAGTAAACGTTCTGCCTCCTCCTTTGTGGAAGCTGCTATTGCCAGCCTGTCAAGGAAGAAGGAGAGGAAGGCAGAAAAATGAGGGTGAGGACTTCTGAGCAATATTCATTCATTAGAAAACCTAAGCCAAACATAATGCCACTGTACTCCCATGGGGTAAAATGAGCTTATAGATGATGCAACTTTAATGATATAGAGGAGAGGATGATTGTGATGAAATGGAAAGAGATGAAAAATTAAAATGAACCTCAGAGGTAATTGATATAAAGCGATAGGCTTCCCTCCCAAGCTCATCTTATCTTGTTTCATATAATCCAATACATGATGAATTATTATTTGAGCAGAGTCAGCGAAGCATAAAAGAAAAGATTTGATATGATTGAAGTGCACAATAAAGATAGGAAAGGAAGAAAATAATTGAAATACTCGGCGCAGGACAGGAGCAATCAAATCTGACAGACAGATCCCAGAGAAGAGCAAT
The DNA here is from genome assembly GCA_038419695.1 of Scomberomorus guttatus. Lineage (NCBI taxonomy): Eukaryota > Metazoa > Chordata > Actinopteri > Scombriformes > Scombridae > Scomberomorus > Scomberomorus guttatus. The sequence goes on from CM076451.1 coordinate 21,521,670, forward strand.
AAAACGAGACACATGAACAGTAAGATTGTGTGACCTGGACACTCAGAAAGCAGAGACAACACGTCCTGTTCTTTCCTAAAATACCACAAACAAGCACTGACAGCGAGACAGAGAGACACGTAAACATAGTGAGCACTAAGTATTCCGCAGAGCAGACTAGACAAATACAGAGTAAAACCAGACAGGTAATAATCATGACCAACAAAGTTTAATCAAGATGTGCAATTTGAATGGGATACAGGGGGATTTTCTGCTGATTGGAAGCACTTTAGAAACAAACATAAGGCAAGCCATTTAGAAGCCCTGTGCAATGAAAATATGGTACAAACCAACACCATTATTGAACTTCCTCCTTCCATCCTTATTCATAGGTAAAAGTAAGCCAGTACATAATGTCCAATACTACTTTAGCAGTAAGGTACAATCAGCTTTGCCTTCTAGTTTCCCTGTGCGAGTAACAGAGTCTTCTGATTGTCGGGTGTGGTGATCCCGATGTGGGTGTGTTATTGATATCGATCTGCTGACAGTGTTCAACTTCGGGTTGTGCTTACTGACAGTCAACTGGCTAACAAATGTCGTCCCCTTTATTGGATAAACTCATGTTCGGACAAACAGACTAAATTAGCAAAGTAAACTGCAGTAAAAACTAGAAAGATGTGCTCATATACAAATCAAACAGTTTGTAAAATATTAGACTGATGCCATATTACAACAACACTATAAACTTACTGCCGAGATACAGTATTTTAAAATATTATACACATTATAAATTAGATATAAAACATGAAAAATATGTTTACTATAAAAAGAAAATGTTAAGATACATATAAAGTAATTAAATCCTATTGAACTAAGCCAGCAGTCTACAGTATGGAGGAATAATGCTAATCAAAATAAAGTCAGAAATTAATGCTAAAAGGTTACTAATGGTGAGTAAAATTAAAATGTTCATGCAGTCCTGCTGAATAATATGCCATTACTCTGCCATTTTATAAAAAACATAATAAACACTATAAATTTCATGACAAATGTCACCCTAAGTATTATTTCTTATGCTTGAAGAAATGTAATTCATTGAATAAGCCACTTAAGAAAAAAATTGCAGTAAATGAGCCAATTTGAAGATTTTCCTATTTTTTTAAAAGATGCTGATCATTATATCTGTAGTTTATAATATGGTACATGGACTAAAACCTGGGCAAGGTGGTCATCTTTCAAGTCTCCATGCAGGAAAAGACATACAGAACAATTTAAAGCAACGGAAAGATTGAAGATAGTTTGGTATATACAGAAAGCAAGCGTATCTGATGCAATGCTAAATGCCAAACAGATAATGAAATCCTATAGACAGTGTTTATGAGATAGAGGTATTTATAGTTAGCCTTGTCCTGCTCACCGTATTGAAGTCACAGTGTCAATTGTGTTGACAGGTTATGTGAAGGACACACACAAAGTCAACAGAAAGATGTGATCTTTGTGTGTGTTCCTTACTTATTAATGTCTATTTTTAGTCCAGTCATGAACTAACTGACATCAAAGTCTGAATAATGCTACTTTAATGGCCTCAAAATATATTAGCAGTCTTATGGTAAAGTGAATCTACGCTTAAAGCTCCACTTACTCATGACTGACAGCTTTCAACCCCCTATATATATATATATGAACACTTGTTATCAAGGGACTGCGCAGAAGTTCACATTTAGGTCAGGTGATGACATCTGAGTCACTTTTGTTCCCTGAATGAAGACAGTGAGATATGGTTAAAAACTGAATTATTAATAAGTGTGTTTGAGTTTAGATTATATAGATGGTTTCAAAGGGTCAAAACTAAACATCAGTGCACAGATCAGTAGTCTTATTTGTTCAATACAATCTTGCTGTCTTGGATTCAAATTTGTGAAATATCACAGAGATTAAAAAAAATCGCAGTTTACATGTATGTATGTGTGTGCATGAACATTTTAAGGACTGAAATATGAAAGCAATTTATTGTTGAGAATTTGTGTTTAAATGCCTTCAAAGTGTGTCCTCCTTTCCGTTCTCTGCTTTCTTCTGTGAATGTTGGTCATGTAACATAAGCTGCCTTTTTGGCCTGTAGTCTTGAAAAAGAGATTAGGTGATACACTCTTTCAGTAGGAAGTGCATGAAGGGAGGTTTAAAGCAGTGTGGGGTGAGAATGGGTCGAGCAAGTAGGCGTGTTTCTAGTAATCCTGTGTTTGTTTGTGTGTGCGTGCGTGCCTGCTTGTGTGTGCGTGCCTGCTTGTGTGTGTGAATGAGCGTGTGTTTAGAAGTAAATAAGTATGCGTGTGACTGTGGCTTAGCTGTTGTGTGTGTCCTTGTGTGAGAGAGACCGAGCGAGTTACACATTTTCCGTGAGCATTTTAGCCTGTCTGTTTGTATGTTTGCCACTTTCTGACCAAGTCTGGGTGAGCCTGTGATCCTGCGTGTGTATGGGTCTCTGTGTGTGTGTTTGTAAAATGTGTGCATTTGTGCGTGCGTGCCTTTGCTTTTCGAGCGATGGCAGCCCAGACTCCCACTGTTCACCCATCTGTCCCCACCAGTCCCAAAGCGAGATCAGAAAGAACGCTGCCTCGAGAGGGGTGCGCATGAATGTGTGCGTGTGTGTGTGTGTGTGTATTTGTATACGAATCTGTGTGTGTTTTGTGTGCATGAGCTTGAGCTCCTGTTCCCAGGGCTGTGGCTGTCAGTGGAATAACTAGGTAGCACAGTGCCAGTGAGTGTGCGCCAGATTAGAGTACCCCCTACCAGCAGCCCAAATCAACTGCCTCATCAGGACATGTCATACACACACACACACACACACACACACACATACAACACACGCCACACACACACACAGTCATGCACACACATCAACAACACTGATCTGCCAGCCACAGTGTTATTGTGACCTACCAAGTCAAATTGTTTCTTTTTTTGGGTGTGTGTAAGAGTTTTATGGGTTTTGTGCGCCATCATATTTTCCGAGATTTGGGCTGAAGGTCAACATTACAAAGCTTAACTTAAATTCGCCTAGTAGGCTTATTTTCAGCTCAGGACTGTGTACAAAATGTTCTTTGACATTATGTCTGTTTATTGTAGTTTTAGATCTGGGCCAAAGAAAGGGTGGTTGTAATTTTGCCATGCCTTAACTTTAGGACATCCTTCTGCTTCATATCAGAAAAGGAAATTTAATCAACATCTAGAATTAATGTCTTTTACGCCATTTAAGCTTAATGCCTTTGATTTTTAAGTTTTTTAAAAACCTATTATTTGTCTAGAAGGTGCAGTTATCATTTGGTAGCACCAGGGGTGCCCTCAGAGCAAACAGCCAACCAAAATTCTTTGTTGCAATTCCTTGTTGAACCACAAGAGACTTTGGAAATAAGGGATTGTCTATAAGCATTTAGTGCTCCAGGCTGTTTGACATTAGTCAGGGTGAATTTGATGTAGAATTATTAAGTGGTAGCTTGTGTGTGCATGTCAGTAAATGTGGCTGTATATTTATGTGTGTGTGTACATATGTGTGTGTGTGCTGGCATTTCCTGTCATCATTAGAAGTGACATGAAAGCTTCCCTATTTCAAAGTGTCATCTGTTCACACCACTGTGTGTGCGCATGTGTGGAGTTAAAAGACTGTTTTGATCAGCACGATGGCACTACATTCAAAGCTAAAAGCCATTTCACTCTGACCGAAAAGGAGCAAAAACAGCACAATACACCTTTACCCAAACAGAATGAACAGATTTCAAATGTTTCTAAAATTAAAAAACTGAACAGACATTTTGGGCTTGTCAAAGGCTGGTTTTGCTGAAAACTTCATGCTGTTTAATTAGATCAGTCAAGCCCTTGTTAATTAAGCATAATCCTTCATGAGAACCCTCTATGTGTGTGTGTGAGAAGTGTGACACCTGTCTGTATATATTTTGTTTACAAGTTATCTGGTAACTATGTCAGGGATACCATAGCAGTGATTGTGATCACCAAAGCAGTTTGCACGCACGCACACACACACACACACACACACACACAAAGTACAAGCACAAACAATGATATCATATTGTAGCAAACTGAATTAAGTCGAAGGATATGAAAACGCATTTGTCCTCCAGCTAGTCAATTTTGATTCAAATTCAGTAAAGTAAGTCGTCTTTGTTTCATTTGTATGTGTGGGTTGCTATGCTACTGCATGTTATTGTTGATTACCAAATAAACTCTGTCATATTGTGTGTGCGTGTGTGTGCTCTTCATGCATACACACACAAATTAATACAGTTGTATTTGTTTATCTTGTTGTCATGAGCCCCACTGTAAGGTTGGGGCACCATTAGAGTTGAATAGAGGTCATCTTCTACTAGGGAGAGTTCTCCTTTCAATGCAACTAAAATATAGTGTGTGTGTGTGTGTGCGTGCGTGCGTGCATGTGTGTTTGATGTGGTAATGTGAACTCAAAGTTGGATCTGTGCTAATACCTCACATGCTGGCTGTTTGAGTCTGTACATAGACTTGACACGTTACCTAACACATACACACAAACACAGAAGGAGACCGTGTGTAATTATTTGTGTATTGTTTCAGTAGTTGCCAGTGGAAACCAGAAATTGAAATAAAACCACATTGAGGACATAACTAATTTGCCGTAAAGTACTTCCTTGTTACAAATGGATGCCTCTCTATTTGTCATCCATCATCCGTCACTCCTTCGCCCCCGCTCTCCCATCTGCAAGTTGTCTTATCACTGTAGTGATACAGCCCCAGGTGTGTGTGTTTCTGCATTTGTGCATGTGCATGCTCACACACATTCATTATGATTAATTCTTTATAACTGCTAAGTCTGATTTTTATTACTGTGCACAAGAGTGATTATCCTAGTCATTGTAGATGTATGCATAGTGCGTGCAGGTGTGTGCACACACATACACACATATTACAAGCACACAGACAAAAAAAAAAAACAGATCCAAATGCAAACAGACTTACACCCAGACACACTGTTTGGATCAAGACTGAGACCAGCCAGCCAAGGGGAAGCTAGCAGAGCGTATTAAATTCCCAGACACTTCTCTCAACACCATAAGCATGTGCACAGGATACATGATAAGTTTCAACCTGTCTTCAGATAGACAAGCGCTGTCTGTCCATACCTGTTTATCAGTTTCTTTTACCAAGGGGTAGTTTTTACTACTTGGTAATTTTTGCTCTCTTCTTAACCCTAATGTCTACTTTCTTTATCTCCCCTAGGCAATATGTTTATCACCTCCTCACTTCTCTCTCCAGTTCTCTAACCTCTTTCGGATCGACACAGTAGCCGTGTTTGCATCTAATGTCAAGCGAATTGTAAGCAAACGTTTTAAATATCGCAAAAAAAGAAAAAAAAGAAAAAAGAAAATGTGAATTAGGAGCGTTTCCATCAACTGGCTTGGAGCAATGGCAGTTGGCAGTATAGGCTACATTACACATGGCTGTGACAAACAGAGTAGAAGAAGTAGAGGTTGCGAACCGGAAACAAAACCAGTCACCTTGGCCATCTATGAGAGAAAAATGGGGAGAGGTATTCAAGTTCAGTTCAGTTTTTTTCAATTGGGCAAGTTGTAATTGTTCTTTCATTTCAGCTACTATTGGCAATATGGAATATCCAGGAAGACGCCAACAGCAGAAACAGCTGATCAGTCACGTGAGTTAAGTGTTCACTGCGTCAGATCTTATTCGGCAAAAGTGTTTCCATTTCCCATTTAGAGCAAGTGAGCGTAAAAACTTTTTGCGAGATTGAGGAAGTTTTTTTTGAATTTTACCATTTCCAACCTTTTCTAATGCAATACTTCAAAACGTGCATAAAAATACGTTGATGGCAACACAGCCAGTGAGACTGGTTACAAATGCATTGGCAGTCAATACGAATGAGCATTTGACCTAGCTTCCTAACACTCCTGACCAGTGCTGATGGCAGATTGGACTCTGCTTGGATTTGGTGAACAAGTCTTTCTATTAGGGAAAGGAATTAAATTAATTAATACATTTTTTTTAATTGAGAGAAAGAGAAAATTTAAATGTAGCAAATAGGTAATTTTCAGCTAGCTAGCTAGCTCAATCCCTAACAAGACAATAAAATCACAGTTTATTCAAGGGACCTATTTTTACCATTAACTCTTGTCTCATAACTGTCTGCTATCTATGCCTCTTTTGTGGAGCAGATTATATTCAGGCAGAGCAAGGTTATATGGAAGTGAATGGTGCAACTCCGCTAACAGTCTGTGACAGTTTCTTCTGTTTTGGACTCTTTAGCTCTCCATTACCTCAAAGGTAAAAGTACTGTCAAGACGGTTTGCTATTGGTCAATGGTGCCTATTCATGCATCAACGTTCACCCAAGACGAACTAGATGTTAAAGATTCACGCAGATTTACAAAAATACAAAAGAAATTTGATCCACATTTTCATTGTTTTAGATGCTGGTGTGACTGGGCCATTACTAAAAACAAGTGTAATCAGCATACTGAATGAATAGTTATGATATCTGCTGAGCCACAGTTGTATGATCTAAAGGATAAGGATGGTGATTTTCTACATTTTTCTTTCTGTCAATAAATCTCATGTGCAGAGCCAAACCGACAATGAACTCGCTAGCTTGTTCTGCTCTTTCTCTTTGAGAAATTTATAATACAGTACTAAGTCAAGAGGTTGTGATATGTAGCACAACAATCTAGTGAAGCTCTATAAACGGAACCACGCATGCGCAGTGGCGTCTGCCATACAAGGAACCTCGCTTCTGAGATTTACTGTTTTATCACTGTTATTAGTCACCAAGTGCAGCAGACATTGATGTGTTTTTAATAGTTTTTGGACAACAACGGAGGTCTACCGCACAGAGAAATAAGATATATCAGACTTTGGATACACACATAATACTTAAGTAAAGTAAGGTTGGTTTGGCTCTGCACATGAGATTTGCTGACAATAAAAAAGTATAGAAAATTGCCAACCTTATCCTTTAAGGCAGATTTGGCAAGTTGGATTTTTGTGAGCTTTCAAAAGAATGCAATATTCACAGTCTTTAATTACCAAAGAGATGCTGACATACACGGTATTTACATCTGAAACTGGTAAATACAGTAACTTCCATATGACCTCCCTCCCTCCCTTTTTCTTTCTCTTCGGCAGATGAAATTATCTCCAGCTCATCTGTGTTTGAACTTGTCGAGCAGGTGACATTTTAAAATCAGGTTTAATTGCGCTTTGCACATTAGTACCCATCTCACCTTGCTTTCCTTAGTCATACACCTGTCATACATGCACACACATAGTCATGCACCAACACACACATTGCCTGACAGGTGATTTAATCAGGTTTGGTTTGTTTGGAGTATGCTGTAATCATGCTACGAGTTAGGCTCTCTGCCACAAACACACACACACACACACCACAATCACTTATCTCATCCTGTCAGACTGTCAGGATTGAATAACTAAGTCACCTATGGGAACAAAGTAATGACATGTCAAGAACAGAAAAGGAAAAGTAGTGTGTATTATTTAATCGCAGCTGTATAAGGTAGGTCAAGTGCTCTGCAGGCTAGAAACATCCAGGTCTCTATACAATATAGTATATTTTCATGGTTTCATCACATAATCGCACAACAAAATCTGTATACTGTCTCATAGGGGGAGGGGGGGGGGCATCTATCATAAAGATATCTCACATAACAAGAGTCACACTCCTGCTGTTTAGCCAGCCATCCTCATTAACTCCTACTTGCATGCTTTTTCTTTCTCCCTCACCCGCCTTTTAATCTGTTCATTACCACCTGTGTGAGTGATGGTGTACGATTGCAGAAAATTACTGGTAAATTGCTGGTGTTTAGTGTTTAGAGGTTGACAAAGAGAAAGAGAAAGGAGAGTGAAAGTGAGTGAGTAAAAAGCAAATTAGTGCGCAAACAGTTGAAGAAGGTAGAAGACCGAATTATGGTATTCAAGTCAAATAAAAAATAAAAGAAATCTTGCATATGTGTAGACATATTCTAAGATGTATAATAAAAAGATCACAGATAAGACAGAGAATTAAAGGCACAGAAAGAAAAAAAAAACAAGAAGAAAGAAAGAAAGAAAAGAAGAGCAGGAGAAAGAGTCAGCTGCTGTCAGTCCATGCTGGCCTCTCACACATCACTGTGCCACGCATCATTATCTCTCTGCCTGAACTTTGACTCCGTGACCCGTGCTTGGCCCCACGGCTCCAGAGCACAACTGTGCGCAGTGTGTGTGTTTGCATGTGTTGTTGACTCAATGAGGAGGCAGTGTATGAGAGAGATAATCAGCTTACATTAGTACAGATAGTGGATTGGCTCGGTCAGTCTACCACACACGACAACATAACAAACAAACCAGATACCCAGATAGCCATATGAGCATACTGGCTGTGGCCTACTCCTACATGCGCAAACAAACACTGCAAAAATTAAAGCAAAATAAGGTCATGATGACTTTTGAGGCCAGGTTTTGGCATGTCTGTACTGTAATTTCTTGTTACAAATTGCCTCAATCCATATATTTGCGGCTTCTACTTGTTCTTAATTTTAGTTTTCACTATTCTCCATGTTGCCTGCTTACTTTCCACTAACTTCTTCTGTCATCTCTGCTGTTCCCTTACCTGCCCTCCATTTCCCAGGCAGCTAATCTCCACTTGTCTACATGCCTGCCCCTCATTCCACTAATCAGCTCCCTTAGCATATACATATACAGGCTGCATTGCATTAGTTTTCTGCTAGATTGCTTATTGTGCTTTTATTAATTTAATTATTAACGATTAAAAGAACCTTTTCACGGCAGACATTTTGACTCGTCAAAGCAGGAAAAGCACAGGTGGGGTTAATAACTTTAATTTGGCTGTATTCCATTCGAGTGAGCTGATTCCTGTGCTCTGGTATTGTGTATGCTCACTCACTGACATGAACTGTTGGGACAATTGATAGAATGGAGCCATTGTTAATGTTTTTAATTACACCTGTGCTTTTCCTGCTTTGACAAGTCAAAGTGTCTGCCGTGAAAAGGGTCTATTGGTCTAGCTCTAATAACTACTACAGGAGGAGGGACTAAAAAAACAGGGAGGATGGCACATATCTATGAGTTCCAACCCAAATGACAGTTTTGGGAACAGTTATGGGAACAGTGTATCAAATTCTGTATCCACTGTCAAAACATAATGTACATCTAAAGGTGTTTCAGTTATTGTGTAATTAGACCTCTGCTCATGATGAAGGTGGGAGGAGCTATGCTAGGAATGATATGAGGTCACCAAATTGCGTGTACTAATAAAATGGAAAAGGGGTAAGTTGTCCCACCCTAACAGGTCCAAGATAGAGTAATGGAAATGTCAATCAAAGGCAGTCTGTACACAGCCACACAGTTCATAAGAGAGGTCTAATGAGGCGAAATAAGTGAAAACACCTGTGTGGGTGTACCAAGGGTGTTTTCTCAATGGTTTCCAACTGAGCTAATGACTGAAACTTTTCATTGTGTGTGTGTGTGTGTATGTGTAATAAAATAAAAACTCATTAGAAAAACGGAGCACACCTTTTGTTCCGTTTGTCTACAATATCCTTTAAAATATTATCTATTTGTGGTGTACACTGGGCATTTGTGGGTGAAGATGCAGGTGTGTGTGTGTGGTTGCACACAGTTGTGTGACTAGAGTTTCAGAACAGTGTCATTGTTTTGCATTTCAACAGGATATTCTTTAGATGTTTTGGGCTAGCGATAGCATTCTCATGAGTCATGCAAGCATTTCCTACATAATTCCCAGAAACGTGGCTAAAGCTTTGATTGCTTTTTGTTTACAGGCACCTGCTATTTGATTACCATCACTTTAAAGCTGATGTAAGTGACACAACAAGAATATTCACCACCTGTGTGCGTGTTCACCATATGTCACTTTATGTGGGTAACTACACGTACGTGCACACACATACTTTTGATGATAATGATGATGATGATGATGATGATACATGCATGACTTGAACTTTCCCCTGAATTTGGGCTTGGTAGATGGAAAAAGTAAAACATTACTTACTGTAATTAATGTATTTACCGTCATCGCTCTAATTCTACTGCACAAGACAACCCAGACACAGAGACATACAAACACATACTAGCAAATAATTAAGTGAATAAATGAACTGTAAATGAAGAAAATGTGTTTGTATACTTTTATAATTACAACTGCATTTTAAAAAATAAGTAGGATATACTGATTTGTACTTTTACTACATAAAGAAGCTCTGACACTCGTCTTGAGAAGAACTGGTACCTGTGAAATAACACTTATTTATAAGACCATTTTTGATGTATACTTAATTCCCTAAAATAGCTTCCTACATTCCCCAGAGACCATGACTGAACATGTTGCATTCAGCTGAGATACATGTGTAGGTGGGGAGAGAAATAGCAGTAAATTATGGAATCAAACATTCATGGCTGTGCTGCATTCTGGTCTATTAAGACCACAGTCAATGACCAAAAAAACCCCACAAATGTTCTTTTAATTTTCTTCTGTGTGACTGTTCAGTGTTGATGGATTGATACAGTAAGTATCAAAAGAAGCTGTAAGAACAGACAGTCTATGCAACACTTCTTAGGAATTTAAAACAACAAAAACCTTGGGAAACATTCCTTATTCATTAGGATGCCAAATGGTTTTAAAGAGTTGCTGTAAGCCTTCATAATGCACTTTTGATGTTATATAAGGCCTCAAGTTATAAGGCATTAGAGGAATCATCAATCAGGCATCACAATTGCTTACAAGTGCTCTCCAAATTTTTTAAAACAACACACTGGACTGAGTTATTATCATTCTCGTTACAAACAATACGTTTCTAAATATGCACAGACTCACACCCTACATTATGAAACTATGTTTTATGTTCCAGCTACACACCCCCACACATCCGGATGCTAAAACAGTCTGCCCCCTCATGTGTCATTTCTGGACACAGATCCAAAGTCGACTTTTGTTACATTTTTAATGATGATATACAGGAATTACATTTTGAATTCACTGAAAATGTCAAACTGCTTTTAATAAAATGTCTGTTTCCTCCCATATTAAGTCATAATTTGATTACAATGGCGTGCATGAGTATGTTTAAAAAAAAAACAACAACTACTCCAGCCAGTTAACAAACCAAGAAAATATTGTAAAATAATAGTGTTTCAGGGAAAAATAAAATGAAACACTTGGGATCTGTACAGGTTTCCAAAAAAAACTTTTTTTAGGTGTTTCCCTGAGCCTCATATATGTGTATTTTCCTTTTTCTATCTACTTGGCAATGAAAGTGGTGAAGATGACAGTATATGTAATTATACGGAAAGGTTTGTCTCAGAGATTCACAAACACACACACCAGCTAGTGGGATACATGTCTTATTTGTCTCAGAGTATGTTTGTGTGTTTTTGTGTTAACACCATGACTCACAGGATAATTGCCCACATGAAGCCTGGCATTAGAGATCATTTCACACCAGGGACGAGAAGCACAGACAAACACATACAAACCTCACCTCTCTTCCAGCTGTTGGAGGTATTTTCTCAGATCATCTGATTTTTTATTGGCCTTTTGAAGTGCGTCACTCAGAACTTTCTCTCTCTCTCCGGTCCTCCTCTCCAGCTCTTCTTGCTGCTTCCTCAGTCTCTCCACCTCCAAGTCTCCAAGCTCTCTTCTAAGTTGTCTCTCTTTTTCCTCACTGATTTTCTGATACTGCTCTTCCATCTCTCTCCTCATCCTCTCGTTCTTTTGTTCAAACTCCTCTCTCAGAGCTCTTTCTGCCTCTATGTTCTTTTCTTTCAGCTCTTCTTTAATGCTTTTCTCTTTCTCTTCTGCCTTTCTCTGCAGCTCCAGGTGAAGTGCCCTCTCCCACTCCAGCCTGCCCAGCTCCAGTGCTTCTCGCTGGGCCTTCTCTCTCTGGGCGGTCTCTCCCAGTTCCTGGAGCTCAACCTCCAACTGAGCCAGTCGGGTTTGGAGCTGATGGAACTCGTGAAAAATGAGGTAGCTTACACCACAGTAGCTACACACTGTCTCACTGCGCTCCATCTGAGGGGAAAATACACACAATTTGTTAGAAATAATAATATTTATTATATTAATAATATTAATTTAGAAGTAACTACAGAGGTATGAGTATTTAAAAAAAACTTTACACAGCCACATAGTCTTATAAATGACATGAAATTTAAAGACCCCCTTCAGACATGTATGAGGACATCTAAAAATACTCTGCTTTAACTAATAATTTATATGGTTATATTTTTTCACAGAAAAAGTTCAATTAAGTCCTTAAAAATCCTTAAAATGACTTCTACTCCTTCTCCCTCATTAAAAATCTAGAATCTACATTATGCAAATATATAAATATTAACACAAATAAATATTAGAGTTTATGTCTCCTACTTCACTGTAAAGTCCATTCTCAGTGTATGTGCACTGGAGGCTTCAGGCTTCCTGTTGTCACAAATCATGTTTGTAAGTACGCGCCTTAAACTCAGATTTTAGGTGAGCATAGAGGAACTTCCACTTTCAGAAGATGAATGTGAAAACGGCCTTTTAGTGTCAAACTCTGCACATACGCCATCCTGCACAGTGGAGCTCAAACATCCAACTGAAGGAACAAGAAGAGAGAAACAGATTTTTGACTGGAGGGGGACTTTAAAACAAACTGTTCTTTTGTTTAATGCTCAGGGAATAATCAAGTTGGTACAATTTAGCTAATGGATGAATAAAAATGGACTCTGGCAAGGGCTATTGCTGCACAAAAGACTACTCTGATACTGTGTGGACTCATTAATGTAGGATCACATAACATGATTCCATTTCATTCAGTCATTCATTGTAGTTTTGTTATTAGTTTGATTAATATGAGTATGAGTTTCCCTTTTCCAGTGCATGACAGGCTACAGATCAAGTCTGACGGTTCAAACATTTACTGCAGCCTGTGTGCAGCAGGCTATTAAATCTCTGTTGTTTTGAAGAATTGGTGATAGCTAAAGAAGCTATTGATAAATAAATCAAGCGAAAACACCAATAGTGATGAATCACTAAACTGATGGTAAAGTGATAATAGTCATGTCTGTAACAAAAGTGAATGCAAAAAAGCAAATTAGCATAACAGTGTCTAAATTTGTAATAGTGCATTATGTGCCATTCTGATGACTCTGTGTGCACCACCTGTGGCAAGAAAATATGAGAAACAATGTTGAGAACTTTTCCAGCATCAAATGAAGAGTGGCTGTTCAAGAGAGAAGAGTCAGTATGTGCTTAATATAATCTACAAATCACAAGTATACCTGTGTAATGAATGTTCTGAAATGTGTATAACTCGCTTTTTATTGAGGAATCTAATTGAGAAGGAGTCTAGAAATAGCATTTAGTTTGGTTTAGTTTGTTGTATAGGGCCTTTCAAAGTGAAGTATCAAAGCTGTCTATAAAAACATTTAGACTGACAACTGAAGGCCCCATTATCCATCAAAATCTGTTTCAACCGCTGGTGTCAAAAAACATCTTTTTATCTGTCAGCAGTTCAAAGCAGAGGAACATGGATGCTCTAATCCCTCCTTCAGATATTGTTTTTACAGATGTCTGTTGGAAAAAGAACATCTCCCAAAATTATCTTTCGTTCTCTGTGCGTGTCAGTATATTCTCTCCAAGCTGTTGTCACTTTTTCGAGGCTTATAAGGGATAAGATCACATCAGCCGAGCTTTCATCTTCGTGATGATATGTGGCAGGGAGGCAGCTGATATTTGGATGACATGCTGACAGCTCCCGTGTCAGAAAGCTCCAAATAGACGTCTGCTAGATGATGTAAACAAGGTGAAATAAACTTGCAAACAAAGCTGACATATTTGGAAAGACAACAGAGAACAGAACTTTAATTATCTCTGTCACAGAACAGATGTGATTGCTTCAGTCCAACATGTTTGAGTATGACCATCATTTCTCAAAAACTAATGGGTGGAGTGGGATGAAATTTGGTGTGCACATTTATGCTGTCAAGAGCAAGAAAGCAATTAATTAATGTGATCCTAAGGCTGTTTTTCCAGTGCCACATTCAAACCAGACTTTCTGCTTTCTAACAACGTTTCATTGTCTTTGCCTTTGTGGTGATGTACAACAAAAACAAGTTTTAACAAATGCTGTGAGCATAAACATGACCAGACAGCCAGGTAGAAGGACAGAGATCAAAAGAATGGCAGAGGCTACTTGGAAGTCTTTTCCTGAAAGACACTGAAATGGGGTTTATTGAGTGATCACTGTCCTTGTCATCTCTCTCTCTCTCTTCCTCTCTTGGTTCCTTCGTGTTTACAGTAAGAGAGAAGTCAGAAAGACTGAAAGGGAGGTAGACTAGACAGACAGACAAACCACACAACACCTCTTGAAAGTGCCTTTGACGTGACAAATGATTGGCATTTGACGCATTTATGAGGATAAAGCGTCTCTCCCTCTCTCTCTCTCTTTCTCTCTCTCTCTCTCTCTCCAT